>JAMXBD010001281.1:0-415224 GCA_024138025.1 Combretum micranthum
TTGCTTAAAGCAGAACCTATATAAAGTCGATTTTGCACTCTTATCTTCCTTATCTTTTAATTCCGTGCATGTTTACTTATTTGTTTTAGCTGCACAGTAAACTTAAACTAAGTTAGAGAGTAACTAGTAGCTCAATTTTTAAACAATTGCCTAACTCTTTGAGAATTTAAGTGAACCTGGTTTTATCCGAACTATAATTAATATTATTTGTGATCAAGTTTGATTGTTTACAAGTAAGATTATACGTCATTGTAATTTGATTAACCAAGTTGTGTGACTTTGGTTGAATATTGAAAAAGGATAAATTTTTATTAAGTAAACATTCCCCTCTTGGTTATTCTTTTGAGACCAACACTATTGATACGGTTCTTATTTTCATTTTTAGTTTTTAAAATTTATATATTTTGGTCAATAATTATTGTTTTATAGATAATTTTTATTTATTTTTACAATAATGTTGGTTATGTCTAAGGAAAAAAATTACTTACAATATATTATAATATTGGTTTAATTTTGTTTTAACTATTTCTCAATTCAAATGGGAACACTTAATAGAAAAATCACGATAGTACAACAAAGACATACTCATTAGAAAATTAAAAGGAAATTAAAATTTACCTTCTAAGTTTTTAATCACTTCTAATTTTTCAATCAAAATAAATACTAACTAATGTCATAGGCAAAATATAAATACATTAAAAAAAATAAATGATTATATAAATAAATCACTTATATAATTATTTAAGATTGTACAAATTTTTATATGATAGTTATTGTTCATAAGAAATAATGAGCATATATATTTACAAAACCTTTAAATAACTTGTGTATATATCCCATTTATTGTAATTTTTTATTCCATTATCCTAATTGTAGCTTTCAAATTTTTTATATATTATAAAGATTATTGTGGTAAAATATATAAGATACCACAATTATCTAAATTCTCTGATGTTGCGTTTGGTTGATAAGAATGGAACTAGTATTCTAGCTTTATTACTACAAAGTAGCTATTCCCATGTTTAGTTTGTAAAAAATTCTACATAAAGAACGTATATTTTTATATAGAGTGAATTACACTAGAAAGTCCCAACATTTGGGAGAAAGTTCATTTTGGGTCCCAACATTTCAAAAACTTGAAAAGAGATCCCGATGTTTGGAGGTGGGTTCATTTAAGGTCTCAATGTTTGAAGAAGTGGGTCAATTTAGGTTCCTAATAACATGTTAATAGTAAAGAATATTTAATCAAAACTGAGAAGACTTTTCTCGTTGACACATGTCGAGACTCAAATTGATCCACTTCTTAAAATGTTGGGACTTTAAATGAGCCTACCCCCAAAAGTTAGGACTCTTCTAAACTTTTCAAAACATTGAGACTCAAAATGAACTTACCCCCAAACATTGGGATCTTCTAGTGTAATTTACCTATCTTATATAACATGGAATAGATAATGAATCTATTTCTTCCCTTTGGTAGATGAATTTCTATTCCATATATTAAAAACTTTTTTTTTAAAATAACTTAATGAAAAAAAAAACAAAAGATTTGCTAATTCTTTCAGCTATATTTTATTCTAGTGAATCAAACATGACATTAATAATATAGAAGATGACTATACATTATTAAAGTATATAAATTCAACCATATTTGGCTACTTTTTTGGAATTAGATTTCATGCATTTTCTTTAAATTACATATACACCCCTTTATGTTTCTTTTTGTGCACTTAAATCTCCTTCACAGTTGCTTTAAAAGAAAAGATTCACTAGGTATTATTTATCATGTGTAATATATGACCACCAATAATTTTCTAACATATGGGTATATGAGTGGTGGTTATTTTAAAAACTACCCACTACATTGTCCTTATATTAGCATATAGTTTGTAGTTATATACCACGTATAAAACTGCGTGGCATGTATCACCTAATCGATATTTTTCGATGCTTTACCCACTAATCTTTAAAATAAAAAGCATACTTTTACTCTTTTTAGAGTTTAAATGCAAAATTTTAAAAGATCATTGAGTTTAAGCGCATGTTTTTTTTTTTTTTTTTTGAAAAAGGTATTTATAATTTATCCTTTTTTTATGTAGGATGGCACATAAGTATCATCGTTGGAGACAAAACATTGCATATATGCCACATAAGATTTTCAGAAATTATAAGATCGGAATGTCAATGGAGTGGTATAATTGAACATCTTTTTTAAAAATAAGTGCTTTGAGTCATAAAAATTAGAGATGTAAATGAGTCGAGATAGTTCATGAGTTACTCAATTCGACTCGCTTATAATCGTCAAGCTCAAGCTTAAGCTACTCAAGTAGTTACCAAGCTTGAGTTCAAACTTTAAAATACTCAGTTTGGTGAGCTTGCGAGCTTAATTAAGTATTAAATTGAGTTAAGTCAAGATCAAGTTTATCGATATATTAAATATTCTTTATAGTTAAATCAATATTTACAAGAATAATTGAGTAGAGTTCAAGTTTATTGGGTATTAAATCGAGTCGAGTTCGATTTTAAAAATCAAAGCTTGATCGAGTTTAAGTTCGAGTTCGTGCTTTAAGTTTTTCATTGGAATCGAGTTTGAGCTTGACACTGTATCGACTCGACTCGTTTATAGCTCTTGTCAAAATGGAAGTTCAATGATTTTAAAGTACCATGGTGCGGGTGGATTTGACCCTTTATAATTCAATAGATTCCATTAAATGAAAAATTTAAAGATTTTTTAGGCTATTTAATTGACTTCGAACTTTAAAAGAAATTTATTATTTAAAATAAATTAATTCTAATATGAAAATAAAAAATAATACAGTTATATAGATAGTCGTCTTATAACAATTATTGGCCTCATTATAATAAAAGGTTGCGAACCATAAAGTAATACGATTACAAAATTATCTTTATAAAACCATTGCTATTCAACCAATTTGCTTGGTTCCCAAAATTAATTAGATTCAATGCAAGTTGTCCGCTAGAGACTCTAAGTCACTCTTATCCCAACTACTAGCTCTTTAACACAGTCTTCCTAATCTATAAGAGTGGTGGTTTCTATCTTGATTAATCTTTTATCATTTTAATATTTTATATTATACTCAATAATCTTATTATTTATATATTGAATGTTTTATATACAAAAAAAAAAGTATTTAATGGCATTACAATGCGACATTTAGTATGGATACATGAACATCTAAGTTTAGAAATTATTTATGCTTGTTTTTATGAAGACGGGACAAATCATATTGATCATGTCCAATATATACACTCAATTTTTACCCACCCACTTACACAACTTAGATTTCATTCCCTTGGTCATATAATGTGTCGGTTTATATATTTAAGCCCCTTTAGATATTTATTAGACCAATGAAAAAATTTAGATGATATGATATCTTCAAGTCCTCACTAATAATATACCTTATTATAATTTCAAGCATAATTCAATAATTATTTATGGAATTTTATTATAAAATTTACATAAGGTGATAAACACTTGTATTTTATTAATAATATTCATAAATACATTAAAAGTATCTTAACACATGGTGCACAAATTAAAATTTTTTTTTGGTAAATCAAATTAAAATATTTTCACTTGCACTGTTGCCAAACACTACAAACCATAAAGTTAAGACTACTTATATACATAAAATTTCATTGTTTTTATTGAGGTAAGACATTCGTGAATGAATTTGTGATATCTTTATCTATCACCATTTTGCAAACCAAAATATCACCATTCTAATCTATGTATATAAGATTGTGAAATTTTTTAAAGTCGTATGTAGACATTTACAATTTGTTTGGTATGGTGGAATGATTTAGAAAGAAAAGATTTAGGAAGAAAAGAAAATAGAGGAGAGGAATTATTTGGTAAGTTGAATCCGTTGGATAATGAAGGGAAAGAAAATGAATGGAGCATTAATAATTATAAGAGACAAAATAAGTTATAATAATAAATTATCTGTATGTTTTTAAAAGATAATAAATAATTTAAAAAAAAAAAGATTATAAGATAACTTTTAAAAGATTTTTCTCCTTTTCCCTCTTACTTCTCTTCATTTTGGATGGAACAAAAAAAAAAATGATGAGATCCATAAAAAATATTACACCAATTTTCTATTCCTTTATTTTTTCCCTTTTAAAACAAATAAGAAAAAGGAATTTAATCCCTTATTTCCTTCCGTAAATAACCATTCCCGCCTAATTATCCTATACCTAACACAGTATTAATGAAACTGGGTTCCTTAGTCAGACCTTTGGCGAGACCTGGTTCCTTTAAATTCAATTCTGTAAAATACGACTAAAAATATCATTCAAAATAATTAGCATTACTGCATACACACCATCATACTTTTTTTTGAATTAAGTGTTCAATCTAATGGTAGGCGCATTCCAAAGTTGAAAATCCAAGAAAAAGACTAACATTGGCCAAAAGAAAAAAAAAAAGGGACAGGCTATCATCTCTTTCCCAACTAGAGAAATAAGTGTGATTTGAAAGATTTACCACAAATAAAAACCATCAATTGACGTGTAAAGTGATTTTAAGTTTAAGTAGGCCTAGATTGACAATTAAATGCAATACATATCCATTTTGTAATTATCCACATTAATATTGGCGCTTTTTTAAATATTATTCGGAGCTATTAACATTTTTTAATTAGTTATATAATACACAAATACATGATATTCATAATAGAGAACTGGTGGAAAACCCTAGCATGCCCTTTTCTGCAGCGTCTAAGGACCATCGAAGCAATCTTTTCAAATGTAGGAAAAAGAGAATAATTGGTGTCAATCATGATGATATGCTGACGTATGTCATTTAAATAAAATAGCTATTCTTTATCTTAAAATACAACCTTCTAGGCAAACATACCTATTATAGGTAATATGGTATTAAACACAGGATTATTCCTCCAAAATCACTAACTACTAAGTAATAACTTCATTCCTAATATTTGACTACTTATTAAATGGATTGTTATCTACTTTATTAACTGCTAATTAATGGTATCCTATTAATTAATACTAATCTAAGATCACAAATCACAAAGGTGAAGATTATATCAATGTTAAGTTAACCTAGATCTCGTTTGACCACTACTTTACTATGTAAATCATTAGAATCTCAATTAGATACTAATAGGTTCTTAAGTTGTGGACTTCTAATTCATCAAGTTAACATCTTTCTCATGAATATTAATTCTCTAATCCTAAGTTAATCAATTAGGATCTCTCCTTAATTAATAGCAACCTAAAACTGCATTAATAACATGAGCTTTTTCACAAATCATCATTAAAATAGAAGATCTTTGTTATTCTACCTTTAGAATTGCAAGTAGATCCCTTGAATTGCATAGATCTAATCATGATAGTAATTTCCCAATTAACTTTAATGATATTAGAAATAAATCCATACATCGATATTATGAATTTAAGAAAAACTCAGCAGCATATGCAATAGAACATAAGAAAACTAATAGCAATGCATTAGAACTTCATCTTCATTACTTAGTAAAATTGGGTTTGTAGAGATCTAGAATGAAAAGTTTACTCCTCTATGGATGTTACAATGAATGCAAATAAACTAGAGGAATAAGAAAGATTCATTGATACAAGCCTTTTGAAAGAAGTAATCTTGCAATATCTTTAGTCCAAAACCCTTGACTTGTTCTCAATTGGATGTTTTATGTTCTCTTGCAAATGCATCTAATGAATTTTTGTCTCTTTGGTCCATTTAAAATAATGTATTTACATGAACCTCGAAAACCCTAGAGATAAGCATATAAAAGACACATGATAGTCCATATGCCCTTTCATAGGCTTGAATGGTAGACCATATGACTCTCTATTCTCTAACATTCATCGATATGGATAGTGGCATAAGATGTATGGTTCTATGATCTTGACTTCGGACAATCATCACCTACCATACCGCCTATATCGTGGATAGTGGTGTCTTCTATTCTTTGTCTTAGGTTGCCAACATCTTCTATACGACCCATATGCATCAACATATGATTTCAAAATTTCTTAGATGCTCCAATGTCTTCCATATGGCCTATATGATTCAATTTTTCTTCATACTTGTTCTTTTCTTGTCAACTTCAGTTGTTTTCTTCACATTAATTTCCATATTACCTGAAATCAACAAATTCACTTCTTAAGTACCAAATCTATATGATTATGACTCAAATTATCAATTAAAAGTCCCAAATCATCATAGAAAGAAAGGTGTCATAGTGATTATCATACACTCTCCAGTGATTTAATGTTTGATGAAGATTTTGTGGACAAGAACCAAGGTAGATATTAGAGATCATATCAAGACATGCTTGCTACAAGCATACTAGGGGCTTATAAATATGCTTTTTAAGAACATAACAACACCGAATCAATAATGGATGGAGATATAGATGATATGACGTAAAGGGAACTATACGAGTACAAATCCATGCGCCAAAAGTATTGTTCTCAATAAAATGGAGAAATATGCAATATGAATGCGATGGAAGCAAACTTTAATTATCAAAGTGATGGGATCCAACCCTAGGGATTAATGTCCATGAAAAAATTATGCTTGATGTAGAAGCAGATTAATGGCTTCACATGATTAGTGTTGGGAGAGGTTCTACTCTTTATCCTTTAAAAGTGAAGATGTTTGGATTATTACTTGGGAAGGCCCTTGGTTCATAAATGGCCAATTTTTAGCCATCCAATAGTGAATCCCAAATTTTTGCCCATCATGATGGATTCGGGTCAATAGCCATCTAGACTAGAATTTAGAAATTACCCTTAGAATATTACTTCCATGAAGCACTTACGAAAATTGGACCGGCAATTGAAAATATTTTAAGGTTTGATACATTTACTATTACGTGAACAAGAAGATACGTGAGGTTGTGTGTACAACTTAACTTTGTTGACCCTCCTTGTATATACTATAGTTATTGATGGCAAACAATACCATGTAAGGTATGAGGGTTTGCTAAGTTTTTACACTACCTTTGAAAGATTGGATCACATTAATACACATGGCTAGCCATTGGTGGAAGGGATAAACATGACAAAATGATATGACTAGTACTAATAACACATAGGTGAGAGAGGATATAATTCTAAACATAGCCGCCAAAATCAAAAATGGACTATGATGTGAGGGATAAATCTAAAGATGGATGGGAAGTGGATTCAAGTAAAGAGGAAAAAGAGAAATAATAAGTCAAGTACACACGCTGCAAGTAACAATAAGGGCCTAGTAAATCATGAAGCAAAGTTAAACATCAAACAAGCAACTAGATTGGGAAACCAAATGAATATCCCAATGGGGAAGGATGCACCCTCTAAGAGTGGAACCACGTCCTTTGGAAAAGAAGCACAACCTAAGATTCTTGTTAGTAACTCCACATGGGGGTAGATTGATCAACATGATGAACCAATAGAGGCCAGACCAAAAGTCATGCATAATAAAGTAAGGGATATTATGGATGAAAACTTAAACTTTAATACTACTATTAATTTCTCTTCTTCTAGAGAAACCACCACAAGTACTAAGCAGAATAGTATAAAATTTCTTATAGTTAAACGGCAACTTAAGAAATATGGTGCACGATGTAAGGATAGTGATATCAATAAAAATACTACACTCAAATTCAGCTATACCAGAAGAGACACTTCGCTTAGCACCATGGACAATAACTTCAAGAAACACTTACACAACATGCTGGTAGAAGTGCAACAAGCAATGTCACTTTTCGACCCAATTTTGAAGATTCATCAAATACCAACAATAAGTATGAGGACATGTTCCCCATCGAGAGGGAGGAAGTGTTGTTCAACAACACTATAATAAGGACTACTTGGGAGGGTTTACTACGAATAATACATATGATAACCTTGGCTGTTTTGCACCCTATAGTAGTTTTGAACAAATGGAAGCATACATGTTTGGACTTACCTATTGTTCCAGTGGTATGGATGTTGGAAATGGAGTAAATCTCACCATGGGTGTTCCATCCACAGGAGCAAGTTCTGGTGATGATAGTAGCCACAGATAGGCCACGATGGTTCAAGATTGATGTCTTGTGGTTCAAGCACCCTCTAGATGCTGCTAAGTCTTGGTATCAAGTCACTTTTACTATGATTGGCAATATGATGAAAAGTTTTGGTCATGGTCGCATGATGAATACGCCCATTAAATTATGGTGTGGATTGTAAGGGGTGTTAATGCCCAATATCGGAGGAGAGCATTAAAAGAGCTACAAATGAACCATGATCCTTAAATCCTTATTTTACTTGAAAATAGATTTGGTAAGGCCTCTTCATATGGCCTTAGGCACAAACTAGGATTTAATAAAATGGCTTATGTAGAAGCTTTGGACTTGAGTGGAGGCATCCTGGCACTTTGGAATGAAGAGGATTCAATTATAAAAACCACCTTCCAAAGCAAACATGAACTCTATCTACAAATTCAAGTAACTTCCTGCCCTCAAACTTTTACTTCTTTAGCAATTTATGCTAGTACTCTTCTTTCTGAAAGGAAAATGTTATGAGAAAATCTATTGAATGTGTTTGAAAATGTTAATGGCCCCTGGACCATTATTGGAGACTTTATTGAGGTATTTGGTTAATGAAGAGAAGTGGGATGTACTCCTATTAATCAGTATAGAGCATAGTTATATCAGGATTATATGAATAACTATAGCATGATTGATATTAGCTATGTGGGGAATCCTTACACCTGATCGAATAAGAGTAAACAACTAGCTAATATGATTGAATTTCGCCTAGACCAAGCATGGGTGAATAATTAGTAGCATGCCATGTTCCTAGATTCTAGGTTGTTTCATCTTATGAGTAGCCAATCTGATCATAGGCCAATTCTTCTGAATAGTATGCCTAATCTGAATCAGTGTAACCAAACGTCTCATTCCTTTCGTTTTCAAGAGGTATGGCTTCGGTATCCAAACTTTATGAGATTCATCAAAGAAAATTGGCCAAGAGCTAACCCCCTAAAGTTAAAGATATTATTTCAATTCAATATAAAGTCTACTAATGGAATAAGCATATTTTTGGTATCGTACCAAAGAGAAAAAAGTAGATAAATAACGTAATCGACTAGCTAGAAGAACTTATGCATGACAGACTATCCTAAGAGGTTCTAAATCTATTGAACTTTTCTCATGAAGAGCTCAATAGAACTCTATATAATGAATAGCAACTGTGGGCACAAAAGGCTATTTAAATAAAATCAAAGTGCAGCTAGGCATATTTACACACACATGTGGAAGTGGAAGCTACAAGACTGGTTTTTAAAACCAATTTTAAGCTCACTTATGCGACCATTTTCTCTTTAATCCTTTTATGCATAATTGCAACAAGATTAATAAAGAGATAAGGGAAGGAGAAGAGATTTAGCATAGAATTCAGCCCATCCCCTAGTCTCCACGATCCACAATTACCTCACTCAAGGAAGACTTTGCGCATTTCATTCAAATAACAATGCCTCATTAACAGAAGACTTTACAAATGTCTCACAACCAAGGACCTCTAATGTCTTAACACAAAGGACTTCACACAATGTCTTCTAACTAAGGACTTCACATTGCCTCGACATAAAGGACTTCACTAAAATACTCATACAAAATATGTGAATAGTGCATTACAATATTGGCTCACTAATCTCACGAATGACACTATTCAATTAACAAAAACAAACACAAACAAAGAGTATTTTTACATAATCTATTTAAGCTCTACTTTCTTCTCTCTCTTTTAAAAAACACCCCAAAACATTCTATATATATATATATATTAGTTTTAAAAACATAGCTATTTTCCTTAAAAGAACCTTCAATGGTTAAATTTGAAAGTTTGCGATGGCTATTTTTTAAACTATTGCGCCCTAGACTTTTGTGCCCTAAACTTGTCATGCCTCAATTTACACTTCGACCAAGTTTATGCTTATTGAGCCTTAGATTCAAACTTATTATGCCCTAGAGTTAAACTTGTCAAGCCCTTAACATAACCTACGACCAAGTCTATGCATCTTGTTTTGCTCCACTCATCGCACCTTGGATTTACACTTCAATTAGACCAATCAAGCTTTTGACGAAGTCTGTCATCAAGGTTGCAATCAAGACAGGGGGATAATAATTTGTTCCTACACAATCCACAGAGAATAATCCATATACAAACACAAACATATATATGCACATAAAAGTTTAAACATAGCAAAAATAAGTTTTGCTTATTAAATGTAGCTTAACTAAGTTGTGAAGTGTTTATGCAATATATTTTCTCATCAAAATAAGATTGTAACCACTATTGGTTCATCAATCTCCCCTTTTTTGATGAGAACAATTATTTCATAACATTGCTCCCCCTCAACTTAGCGCTCTCCCTCAATTAAGAATTCAGGTAAAAGCTCATTTGTAAAGACTTAAATGACATTTAATAAACAATTTATTTTTAAGCACACATAAACACACAAGCTTATTTCATAACATTTTCTCATCAAAATAAGATTGTAACCACCATTAGTTCATCAATCTCCCCCTTTTTTATGAGAACAATTATTTCATAACATTGCTCCCCCTCAACGTAGCGCTCTCCTTCAGTTAAGAATTTAGGTAAAAGCTCATTTGTAAAGACTTAAATTACATTTAATAAATAATTTATTTTTAAGCACACATAAACACACAAGCTTACTGTTTTCAAAAACCATAGAGACTTTTCTCTAAGATGCGGTAAAGCATTAAACTTAGAGACCTGCTCTAATACCAATTATTGGAAGTTAAAAATGACTAGGCTTTTGCAAATACGCATGTGGAAGCGACAGCCACAAGGTGGGTTTTTAAAACCAATTTTAAGCTCACTTATCCAACCATTATCTCGTTAATCCTTTTAAGCATAATTGCAACAATAATAATAAAGAGATAAGGAAAGGAGAAGATTATACTAGATTTAAAATGGAGTTCGGCCTGCTCTCTAATCTCCATAGTCCACAATTGCTTCTCTCAAGGAGGACTTCGCGTATTTTATTCAAACAATAAGGCCTCACCAACTGAAGACTTCACAAATGCCTCACAACCAAGGACTTCACAAATGTCTCAGTACAAAGGACTTCACACAATGTTTCACAACCGAGGACTTCACATTGCCTCAACATAGATGACTTCACTGAAATACTCATACAAACATGTGAATAATGGCTTACAATATTAGCTCACTAATCTCATGAATGACACTATTTACTTAACAAAAACAAACACAAACAAAGAGTATTTTTACATAACTTATTTAAGTTATACTGCTTCTCTCTCTTTTAAAAAGCACCCTAAAACATTATATATATATATATATATCTATATATTAGCTTTAAAAATATAGTCATTTGCCCCAAAAGAACCTCTAACGGTTAAATTTAAAAGTCTGCAATAGCTATTTTTTAAACTATTGCGCCCTAGACTCATCGTGCCTTAAACTCATCTCGCTTCAATTCCCCCATTGAACAAGTTTATGCTTGTTAAGCGTTAGATTCAAACTTGTTGCACCTAGAGTTAAACTTGTCAAGCCCTCGACGTGATGCAAGACCAAGTGTATGCATCTTGTTTTGTTCCACTCGTCGTGTCTTGGATTTACACTTCAATTGGACCAATCGAGCCCTGGATGAAGTTTGCGATCAAGATTGGGGCATGATAGTTTGTTCTTGCATAATATGCAGAGAACAACACATATACAAAGACAAACACATATATGTATATTAAAGTTTAAATATATCAAAAATAAGTTTTGCTTATTAAATATAACTTAACGAAGTTATGGAGCATTCGTGCAATATATTTTCTCATCAAAATAAGATTATAACCACCCTTAGTTCATCAAAAGTAAGATTAAAGTGGATTCTATATGGAGACAACAATACCAAAATTTTCCATCTCAGTACAATGGCTAGAAGAAATAAGTCCAAAATATGTGCCATAGAGAACGAAGTTGGATAGTTAGACACTCTACGAGGCAGGTCGGGTCTAACCCATGACCCAACCCGCCAGGTTCAAGTCTATAAATGGGGACCCGGAATCGCCCCGGGGAGGGAATAGGGCAAGTTCACCTATGGACCCACCGAATCCCGAAGCTAGTTACGATGGGTTAAACCTATCCTCTTTCTATTAATTTTTAAAGTTTTCTTTTTATTATAGTGAGTCTACTAGTAGACCCGCCTTAGACTGATGGGTTAGTTTCACGGGTAAGACTTACCCTCCGAGTCAGGTCTATACAAGTCACATCCATGGTCGGGTTAAGTCGAGTTCCAATTCGTACCTGACCCGAAGAGATTTATATGGACAATGGTCACAAATCCATTAGAAATACAAAAGCTATCTATCAATTACTTTCAGAAACTATTAACATTTGATAAAGATGTAGCAAAATTTCTAAATTGTTTTGAACAAATAGATGGGTCAAAGTTAGAGGAAATGGTAAAAATGGAACTATTTGTCATTTTAAATGAGCGTGAAATAAGGGAAGTACTTATGTGTGTAGGCTCCCAAAAGTGTTCAAGTGTTGATGGCCTACATGCAGGCTTCTACAAACATTGCTGGTAAGTGGTGGGTGATATTGTAGTTAATACTATGAGAAGATGCTTTGAGAGGGAATTAGTGGATGGTAACCTGACAAAAACTCTTATAGTTTGAATACCAAAGAAACTGGGTGCTAAATCTCTTAAGGATTTTAGGCCAATTAGCATATACACCATGATCTACAAAATCATCACAAAAATCCTAATGTGTCAACTTTGTCCACACATAAAGGAACTAATCAGCCCTTCGCAAGCTAGTTTCATACCAGAACTATGGATAACAAATAACATAACCTTCATGCAAGAGTTAATCCATAAATGTACATTTAAGAAGGGTAAGATGGGATGGATGGTACTAAAATTGGATCTTGAAAAGGCTATAACAGAATGGAATGGGATTTTGTAAGGAATTCCATGGAAGCTTTAAATTTCCTACAATCTTAGGTGAAATTAATAGCTTCTTGCCTGTCAACCTCCTCCAATTCAATTATTTTGAATTGGAGACATTTCCAAGTAATTTGAGAGCTCTCATGGCTTGAGACAAGGATGCCCCATGTCGCCATATTTGTTCATTTTAGGGATAGAGATGTTAAATAGATGGATTGAAGCAACTGCTCAAGCAAGATGGTAGAGGCCCGTTAAATTGAGAGGTGTTGATGTAGAACTCTCATACCTTTTCTTTATTGATGATCTCATATTGATGTGTGTGTGTGTGTGTGGGTGGGTTGGGGGGGAGCGGGGCGGGGGGGGGGGGGGGGGGGGGGGGGGGGGGAGGGGGTGGGTTTGTGTGGTTATGATAATACAAAATGCTAAACTTATGCTAGATTTAATGAATTTGTTTAGTCAAATCTCTAGTCAACGTATTAATCTGGATAAATCTAGAGTCTTTTTTCTACAAATACAGATCAAACTATAAGAAAGGACATCAGTAAGGAGTGTGGATTGAAGATCACTGACCAAGTTAGGCTTGTACATGGGTTTTGATATTGGAAAACAAGGAAACTTAGGGAAGGAAGCTATAAATAAAATTCTTGATAAGATTCGAAGGAAATTAACAAGGTGGAAGGCAAAAAACCTTTCCATGGTAGGATGACACACTTTAATCAAATCCACCCTGGAAGGAATTATGGGTTACTATATGCAAGTAGCAACTCTGCCGAAGTCAACATTATTGAAAGCAGAGAAAACGATTTGAGACCTTTTATGGGGAAGTAATGAAAAATGGAAAATACATGGAATTATCTGAGAGGAGGTGAAGTAATTGAAGGACCAGGTGGGCTTGAGGATTTAGGATTTAAAAACATGAAATGATGCTTGCATGGAAAAACAATTCTGGAACATGTGAAACAAAAAAAGGTCCTATGGACAAAGTTATCGAAAAGAAAGACGAGGTAGTATCAACAAAACGGGCAACTAGTAAGATAAAAAACTTTGAGAAAATTTATGAAAATATCAAATTGGGTTAATCTTTTCACATTTGTAAACCTAGAGATGGAAGATTATGTACCTTCTAAAGTACCAATTGGACTTAAATGGGAGCACCTTCATCCTCTATTTTTTAGGCCACTAACAAGGGTTATGCTTTTAGTAATTCTTTATGATGCTTAGTATGATATAGATAATTAGAACGAAGAGGTGATTGGATTTCCAATAGATGAGCATGTTGGGAATTTAGGGATAAAAATGCAGTAGAAATATTTTCTTTTGAAATAAAAATGAACCTTAAATTCTTAATTTCGGATCCATGCAATTCAATCAAATTAGAGTGGATAGAATTACCTTTTTGATGCTTTAAAACTCTGAAAATTCCGATTTGAGATGTTGCAAATGCGAACACCCTCTACTGTATCCACACAAATGATTTCCAATCGAATCTATGTGTGTGTGCTAGCATGTAGGAACACTTCCTAGTATTGGGAATCTCTCTTAGAAGGATTTTTCACTTTGAGTTACAAAGTTTCTCTGTAATTCTAATGTGATGGCAAGCGTCTCTTAAACCTCAGAGGTGACCATCACCTCCTATTTATAAAAGATGTGATTGTTGGTTACTACCCTAATCTTATTGAGGTTTTCTCCATGTCACGTGTCTAATAAAATAACAATTTTATTTAATAATTTTTATTATTCTTAATCTAATTAAGAATAATTATATAATTCCTGATATGGTTATCTAAAAAACCCATGATTCAATCAATTTATTCTTTGTGTGTGACCATGTAGTTCACTTAATGTTGGCAGTAACCCTAAAATATCTTTTAGACTTACAAGACATAATTGGTTTCTAGCAAGACATTATGCTTTCACAAATTAAGGGAAGATCGGAGATCTGACTTTACCTATTAACAGTCAGTTACTTAGTCCTTTTGTTACATGATATCTTACAATTAAACATAAGGTTTGGATCAATACACTCTTATATTGTTTAATCACATATTTCTTGAATCCAGAGTATGACTGACTTGTACGAATGATATTGATAACTCCTTATTAATTATCATGGCCATGCATTTCTCAATCTTACTCATCAAGAGGCCCAAAAAATATCTTTCTTAAATTAATGAGAGAAACAAATCCCATCTTAATCACTCAACTTCCTACATGATTTATATTATGCCCAATCTCAACCGTTATAATTATCCGGTTAAAGATAATGTTTGATTTAGTTAAAACAATATTCCTCGTGTTAGAATCCATGGTGATTTCAGGTCTAAGGACTAAAACATCACTACAAAATAGAAATACTTATCGTATTGATCCATAAGAAATGCAAATGGTCTATAACCAAATGGTGACTCATCAACTTCATTCTATAACTCTTTGTAGAGGTTCTTTAAGTTATGGTCGAAGGCGAATGCAACACCACCCCATGGTAAGAGATGAAGCAAAGACCTACCGTTAGTCTGTCATGCGCCAAAGGGTATCCTAAATGCGACCACCTACCATACTCAATATTAAAGCTTAAGTATGTCAACCTCACTCATCCCAAAAGATTTGATACTGAGTGTAAGGTGTACTTTCATATCATAGAGAACCATACTTTAAACAAGTTGTCTAAGAAGATATGCATAATAGCAATTAAGAATGGAAATCATAACATTAAAGCTTAATCATAATATAAGGAGTTTTACAGCTATCAAAGAAGCGTTCCCCCAACAAAATATATATAGTTCATCAAAATATATCTTTCAAAATATAATCTACCAGAGTTTTCCTTAGAAGTTTAAGTCTACTTCTAGGCCATGACTTCTTTTCCAAAAGCTCTTGAATCTAAAAGACAGTACCTGAGTGAAATAGCCCATGTCTTTAGCTATAGATAAGAGTGCTACAAAAGGTATCTAAAGTGGTGTGAGTTTACTTACTTAGTGAAAAATTTTTCCACAATAAAGTACTCATATAACCAATAATCAAACAAGTTATTTAAACAAACATATGAAATACAACAAACATGTGAGCACATAATACACATGATTTACCAGGAATCATATGTTGAATAGATTTTTGCCCTCCATTTGGGGTTAGGTGTCTCGGGCCCTAAAGACTGTTGTTTTGCAAATAAGGATTTTGTAGTTTATGCAAGCCACTACTAGCCGTTAAAATATAGTTCATGTAGGCTACTACTCGTCGTTAATATATATTCCATTCAGACAACCATTCATCATTATGTAAAGTTTCGGCCCTGCTGACCTCACTACTATGCCCTTGTCCTACCAAATATAGTAATGAATGTGATGTGATCACTTCGTGTTATGCATGAATCCATTTAATTTAATACTCATAACATGGTATTAGATAATTTAAAGGTGATCATACAATTAGCAGCATATCAATACTATACTAACTCAATAATTTGACTATAGATAATTTTTACCTCGATATTCTAAACATAAATTCAATCATGTATATAAATCACATGCACTTCCTTTTTATCTTTTTCTAATTCTAATGCCACTATTCTACAAGCAAAAACATAAGTATACGAAATATAGGAAACAAATTCACTCAACCATAGTGCGGTATTCCACTAGTCGTAATAGTTGTCTGGATAAGGAAAGTCGTTCTCTACATTACCTAGACAAGAGAAATACTCAAAATGAGTATCTCATGGAAGTTTTACTCAAACTTGCTAATTTTGTTATACTATATTCGTCAAAATTCTGATGGTGTGAAATTCCAACTTAAAATGGTCATAACTTGCTTATTTTAACTCGGAATTTCGTATATTATATGTTGTTTTCTACCTACTTGAAAAGATTTGTTTATTTCTAAGGTTATTTTTATCATAAAAGGTCATTTGGATCACAAAATGGTTCGATACAAAATGGCTGCAAAATTGCCGGCCACCTAAAAATACAATTTTCGAAGCTTTTCATTAACCAAAAATCGCATAGCAAGCATATAGATATTTATGTAGCTGAAAAATCCTTTTTATACATATATAAACTCATATTACATGCATGATTCAAGTGTTATTGTTCAAACTATGATTTTTCATAAAAACAATCTCCTTTAGGAATTTAATGATTGGAATCCACAAATTTCCTTTGCCAATTTATTGAAATGAAAATTAAGATTTTTAGTTTATTTTAAATGAGTACTTTTTATATCTTAACTACTATTTCCTGCTTCATAGACTTTATAAAAATAAGCTTTTATATTTTTGAAAACTGGTTACTTTAGGTTGTTTAATTATATTACTTTTCTAAGTGTTTTCTTAACTAGTAAATTGGTTTTAACTTGACTTAGAAATTTTTTCTAGTTCTTAGTGTTTATTAGAGTGTTGGCATGGTTTCTATTAAATATACTTTTAAGAAAAACTTGTATAACAAAGAATTATCAATATTAAGATTTAATAATAAATCTATTTTAGTGTTTTGGAAAAAAGAGTAAAGGAACTACTTAACTATGCCTTGGAAAAATTTTACACAATATCATCACTTAAAAATCTAGGTTGAACTTATTTAAATTCTTAAAATGATATTGTTGAATTATAATTTCTAAGTTTTGAATGGAAACATTTCCTAAGTGCCAAAATTATTTTTGTAAAGAGTTTAGTCTTTAATTTTTACAAAATAAAAGAACTCCTTTTATTTAGACAACAACATTATGATTGTGCATGAACATGAATATATAATTATGTTATATGAAGAAAGATGACTCATTGAAATATAAAAAAGATATAGAAAATTAAATAATCATATGAACATATAATTAAAGTCGAGTATTAGAAGTCTCAACTTGCATCAAGGCTTCCAAGCTAGAGATAGACTAATCCCACAAAAGAAAAGAAAAGAAAAGAAAATTGTTTGACTTGATAAGGATAGGTCTAAAACTAGAAAGACTAGTCTTAATATATATATGAAATAAATAAATAAATTGCATGAGCATAAATAAAATTTATATTAGTAAGCTCATATGCTCTAACAATATATATATATATATATAAATATTTAATAATATATAAAAGTTATATTAGGATTAATAGTAAAACATGACAATATAACAATAGTAATAATATTTGAACAAAGTTAAATAAGACATGAACATATTATTGCTTTCATATTGCCCATGGGTTTAGAAAACACATAATATGGTCATGTTATGTTAACATGAACATGAAAAAGGTTTTAAAATCTTTACCTAAGGTTATATGTGGGTGGCAGAAGAAATGGAGTATTGGTAATTGTATGTGGATGATAGTTCTATAGGAAGAAGAAAATGTTAGGAAGAGAGTTTTGGAGAGGGAATTTTGTGGAGAGAATTTGAGAGAGATATGGTATGTAAATGAAGTATGTGAAAGAAATGGAGAGAGAGATGGTATTTATAGAGATTTGTGGAAGGAAATTAGATGTAATAAAATAAATTGAAAAGGAAAAAAATTAGATAGATAGAGAGAGGGAGGAGGGGAGGCACTGGTTTGGTGTGAGAGGAGAGAGAGGTTGGTTGCTTTGTATTTTTTTTAATGTTTAGTAAGTAATGTGTAAGAGTTGAAAGATATAAAATAGTATTGAAAATGAATATTGTAAGAAGTAAGTGTATAGGTTGTAAGAATAGGTAACAAGAAAAAATAGAAATAGAAGAATAGTAATGAATATTATAGAATATGAACTTGAATAGTAGACATGATAAATTAATACAGGTAATAAAAAAATAGCGTAAACAAGCTATATCTGATATTTTTAGATGTCGAAAAATTCTAAAACTGATATTCTTGGAATCCTCATATTATTATGAGTATAATGGTGTTATCGAAATATTTTTACTGTTCCACATATCTGGAACCCAATTTTGAAAACTGATCTCGTTGGGGTTCAAAACGAATCAAATTTTGACAAATCTGATATTTTTAAGCTTTACTATATTATTATGGGCGATAATCTATGATTATCTCAATTTTATTATTTAAGGGTTTAGAGTGCAGGATTGTCGGATCTAGATTTACTAGTATTTGCTATAGACTTATTGACTTCAGGGTTTTTGGTTGACTCTCGGTTCTAGAGTTTAGGTATTTACTTAGCATAAAATCTAGGGGTTTACACAATCGATATTCTATTTTGCTTTATGAAGTACATGGAAAGAATAAAATAAACGAGTGTTTTAGGAGTTGATAGGAATATAAACTGGAAACAATACGTATGGTTAGCGACTAAGGAATTTTGGAGCCAAGGCAAAACTTCAAAAGATCAACAACTCTGTAGAAAATTGGATTGTAATTGGTAGAAGTTGAGCAACGATGAGCTAAAAATTAATGTAGATGCAGCATGTAGAGTAGATGATTTTTGGTTTGTAGTAGGTAGACGTATGAGAGATTCAAAAGGACACAAAGTGAAGATATGGAGTATTTATTGGGGCATTAAGCATTTATTAAGGGTTGCTATCACATAGACGGTTATTATTGAATCTAATTCTTCTAAAGCAATTAGGTGGTTAACCGTTAATGATGTTTGCTCTAATTATCTAACATCATTAGTGCTTCACTGCTGATCTAGATGACCCCCTCAATCTATTTGTCTTGAATGCCTATAGAAGCAAACTAAGTAGCTCATGAATTTGCAAAGTTTAGAAGCATTACTAAGAGGAACCTCTTATATTTTGTTTCTATTTCCATTGTTGATTTTAATCTCCTTCCGTCTTTAGTGAGAGATTTAGCAGTAGTTTCTAATTTCTTTTTTATTTTGCAAGCAAACTCTCTTGGACTTGATGTGTGAACTTTATTGTCTTATTGAATGATATTTGCATTTATCTCAAAAAAAAAAATACAAATACAAATAAGATATATTAGACAATCCAAACAATATAATATAATAAATTCATAGTCTTGTATGATCTATAAATAATATCGCATGTGGAATGTGTTTACTCATAATATAATGATGCTAATGATACAATTTCTTATTTATTTATTTTTGGTTTTTATCCTATCACTACGTGCAGGTACAGTGGATATAAGAAGATGCGGTTGATAAGAAACTTTCTATGTCTATTCACTACGTAACTTCCTCATATCCCCTTAATTATAGCTTAAAGAAAATGAATAAAAAAAATGATCATATATTGGAAATGTACCTTTTTTTTCTTCATGAAGTTAGGGTTTTTATTTTTGAAATCAAACATTTAAGCACAGTGTTTATGGGAGCCTTTTATCTTTGAAATTCAATATATATATATATATATATATATTTTTTTTTTTTTCCTTTCCTTTAAGGTGCGATGCGGGCCTGATGCGGTTATCAATTTAACATAAATTTGATCTTTTTTTTGGGGTAATTAAATTTGGTCCTTTCGGTTTTAGGATTAGTGAGATAAAAATTAAAATTAAAAGATATAAATATAATTAATATTCAATAAATTTCATAAATACTAAAAACAAACTAATTTCAAATCCGAATTATAATTTGATGGAGACCATGAATTTTAAAGCTATTATAGGTGTTAAAAGAACTAAGGATTTAATTAAAGCATTTGCCACAATTGATAAGAGCACAACGAAAAGAGAAATATCATTCAATATTAAAAACAAAAAATTGTCAAGTCTCATAAAAAAATCATCACTCAAAAAGATAAATTTTAACAAGACCTAATATATTTGGAAACTGACCAAATAATAAGAAACCAAATAAAAATAAGACACTTGAAAAGCAAGATTCAAACCTTAAATATCTAGAACCAAAATTTAAACACATGACTCTATCCTAAACTATCTAGACAAAAAAATAAAAAATAAAAATAGAAAAGCAAACTGACATCTAAATAGCACATAGAATAAATTTGATTGGCTAAACCATAAGTATCTTTGCTCCTTTTATTTATTTTATTTTTTTGTTTTATTTAATTTGATTCCCATCAGATGCACTTAGACTCACATAGAGGTTGTGCTCTTCCTTTTTGTTTTTCCTATTTTTTATTTAATTATTTTAAACTATATTATACAAGAACAATATAGTGGAATATGGTCTAACAGCTTTTCTTAATTGATGTCGAAATGCTAAATTTCAAAGATAGAGGAACTTGTTGCACAAAAACATAAGAGGATGTATTTTGCAATTTATCTAAATTTTGAAATTGCGAGATGTTGAGACAAATGTAAAGTGTATATATAGATTTGCATGAACAATCAGCAAATGAAGAAATATTTGCCTCTGTTCGTGCAATTATAGGTTTTAGTGGGAGGAAACAATAAAGTCCATATGTTGTGTCAAATCTCAACTATTTTCTTGTTTTTCAATAACATCTTAAAAAGATGAAGAAAAGAAAGCCAAAGAATCTCTTCTTTTCTTGATTTAACATTTCCAATAGTGAGTGATAGCATCCATTTGTAAAGAAAGATATGGTGGAGATAATAAAAGCTGAACTCTTGCATCCCTGGAAAGCCAATATCAACGTAAATTTACACCTCAATCCAATCTTTTTGTCTTTGCTTACATCAATCTATTAACGTATTGAAGATTCGTGTTACATAGGGTTTGTTTTGATATATTGGTTTGGTATAATTCTAGCATTATTTTCAAATTGAATAGATATTGAACTGATACGGATAAAAAATCGATAGTTTTACTTAAAAATTAATCAAACTGAACTGATACCGATAAGTTACCGATATAGATTCAATACAGATAAAACTCCGACAATCCAAACAAGTTATATGGATTATTCATTTAATTCTAAAATTTAAATTTGAAAAAGGAAAAAAGAAATTGAAGAATTTACATCATATTTTTGTTCCGTATTCTTGTATTTTGCACGGAATTTAACTTAACATACTTGCTAGTGAAAAAATTAAATAAATATACAAAGAATGGAATTGAATTTCAAGCTATAAGTAATAGGGTTAGTTACAAAAACATGACTCATATTTTAAGTAATTTGCAAACACATAACTTGTGTTATTATTTTTTACAATTAGTTGATCTGAGTTTCGTACAAATATGTCAATATTATTTAATAATTTTAGAATGACACGTGTTAATATTTTATTGATCATAAAAAATTAATTTTAAATTCTTTTCAATTTTCTTATTTTCAAAAAAATAATTTGTAATATTTATTTATTTTTTTATTTAGGCTGGTGAGCAAAGATTTTTTTTTTTCTTTTCTTTCCCCACTATCATTACAATGGAAAGAAGGCATTCTAACCGATGTATTCCACTAAAAAAACTAATGTTAGTACGATTATATTACAAAGTCATTAGGATAAAGATTGATTAAAAGTATGGACTTTTACCTAAAACCTCTTTTTTGAAATATTTAAAAGACCCTAACTTTGGAGTTATTCCTATTCTTTTACATATTTATATAGCCTTTACCCTTTATCATTGCTGAGAATCTGAAATGATTCAATGAACCTTCTAACTACATAATAATCCAAGTTGATCCATTACCATTTTAATGAAACATCATCATTTTAGTTTAAATTATTCATCAAGAAACATATATAAATAAAAAAAAAAAACGTTTTTGTTTATAAATAAATTAAACAATAAAATAAAGATAAAATATAAATAAAAATCACACTTTTTGGAATAAACCTTATATGAGGACTTCAGAAAATATTGTTTGACGTTGTTACATGCTAGAAGAGACATCGTTCGAGGGATGCCTGTGTCCTTAAATTGACAGTTGGAGCTCTCGTCCTTCAATTGATTGAATCAAATTAGTCCGGATATCCGTGATAGAGGGTGATCACTAGCTGGATAGTAATTTTTGTCAAAGAGATCTAAAATTTCTCAATGGAACTTATAAGTTGTGATATATTTTGGTTCATCATTCTAGCATTATTTTGGTATCATTTTGATATCAAATAGATACCGAACTGATACTGATATGATATCAATGAAACACCAATAATTTTACTCATAAACTAACAAAATCGAATTAATATTAAATCGATATCTATATTGAACTAATATCGAACTGATATAGAATCAATATAGATCCGATCCTAATAAAAATTTGACAATCCAAAACAGGTCCATAATTATATCAAAACCCTCAAAGCTTCTGTTAGATGTGAATTACATTAACGAACTTTCAACATATGACTTGTATTTAGATCCTCGTACCACTGCTAAAACCTTCGGGAACAGTAATTGTTATAGTGAAGAGATAAAATGCACTTTACTTTTCCAATAATTAAAGGAAATTAATCCAAGTTCTGGAGTTTTGTCTTATTTGGAAATAATCCATGATTATGGAAGTAAAAATTACAACTTTCCCTTATGTTATGATAGCATGAAATTATACCACATAAAGAAATAATTTTGATTAGACAACATATCCTTCACGTCGTCCTTCCTTTCAAGGTGATATTTGCTATTGAATTTCAAAACAGATTGAATTTTGTAGGGTCATGTTTTGGTGAAAAGGGACACCAATTTGTTGGGGTTTTGTGTCTGTCAAAAAGGAATTAAGAATGATTGTTACTATATCGGGTAAAACTACAAATTAAAACACAACATGGGGTTCTATCCTCTAGAACTATAGCTTCCTTAATTAAAATTAAAAGAAAAAGGAAAGATTATAGTTCAAATTATAAATAAAAGTATAATACCAAATTAAACAGTATCAATCTGCTTTGGATGGAAAAGAAAATCAGAATCAGACCATACATTTTGATTAGAAAGACCAAAAGGAAAACATATACTGTACTTTGTCCACTACTGTTGGTTAACAAGATTCAAGAATATTTGATGGATGGGTGCAAAAAGTAGAATCCATTTCAGTAACAGTAGAAGACCTAGTAAGAGGGTAAAAAAGATGAGATAGAGTGTGGGGTGGTAGAAGTAGAAGTGACATAAATGCTATGAAGTCCGCTCCCAGACAACTGAAAGAGTCAATTAAGTAGACATGACCACTCTGCAATATGGCCCCCATTGAAAAGGACAAAGGCACTCAGGCTACCATTATTTATTTAATATCCCCCCCCATGTCAAGAATCCAAGTGTCTCTTATATAGCAAGACTCCCACGCATAAACATAAACCAACCTAGCATGCCAACTAGAAATACTTATTTTTCATTTATATCTTTTTTTCAACAAACATGTATTAAAAACTGATAAAAATAAGATGTAAAAAAAATAAATAAAACAAAGGAACCCTAAAATGGTAAATGTCGATCTTGGTAGGTGAAAATTTTACACATCTCCAATTTGAAACTTAAATTATAAAGGGATCCCATAATATACAATTAAACTTTTTTTAGCTATTTTTATTATATTATCGATTTAAGAAAGCAACATATTGTTAGAATTTTACTATACTATCTAATATAATACTTGTTGACTACTTCTTTCAAGTTAGGAAGAAAAACAAAATCAACTATAAAAGATTTGATTAGATATTAAATTAATTAATATAAAATTCATATGCTAAATTAAATTTTTATAAAATTCAAGCATCAAATTTGACATTATGCCTTTTATGATGTAATTATTTTTTTCTTTCTCATAACTTTGATATATGTGTGTATATATATATTGCGAATTAATATTAAATTTTGAAAAATATCACCGTCTGGTAACTTTTAGTAATAAACGGTTCAAACATATGTGCAAGTATGCCTGACACATAGTTTTCAATTCAATTTACAATTGCCCCCATTGATCACCCATTGTCTAGTTCATATCTATGGTAATTATAGTGGCTTGAAGTATCATTCCAAATTATAAACATGAAACTAAGCATCCTATGGAGATTGCTGATCCGGTCACTTAAAGTACCATTTTAAATTATTAACATGAAATTATGCATCCTTTAGTGTCAGTTTTTGTACACTGGAATGGAATCAAATGAATAAAATGATTAGCCAATATTAACCCAAAAAAAATCCTTATAAGTATAGATAATAAATATGTGGCTAAAAAAATAAGTAATATGATTAGTTAACATTAATGAGGACAGAAAAAAATCATGATTCTTTAAACAATTTTGAAGAATCACAATTCTACCTTTTAAAAATACTTTCTAGCATAATAATATAAAAGTAACTTGGAATTGCCAATCCAGTTTGGTCCCGAATCTTAATTGAGGACTGTACAAAGTGCACACTATGAAATATTGAGTTGGCCCATGGGCGTCAATGCGCAAGTCAGTCTTATGCCATATTGGGCTAGAAAAATAAGGCCTACCTACTCTAGCGGCCGAAGCTATTTTACATTTTCTCTATTCACTAAAATGCTTTTAATGTGGCCATCCCTAGGCCTACGATAAGTAGTTATCAGAAAAATAAACAAAGCATGTAGTGAGCATCTTCAAGTCCAATCCTTGACCCTTGTAGTCCATTTAATAGACAAGCCCTCCATTGAAATTTTCTTATTTCTTAGGCACAAAAGTAGATAAACAGGAAAGGAACATGTGCCTAGATGCAATTCTAGGAATGAAAGCAACTAAACCCAAGGTTTCACTATCCCACTGAGGCTTCAAGCAACATTGTCCAATGTCCATGATGCGACAAAGCTTCCACTTAAAATAAGACTACTCGCTTTCATAGTGAAACAAGTTGGTTTGGCTTTGTCCCATCATTAGTATTATTTTTTCTTTTTCGGCTCGGGACAGGAACAATGAATCAAACAAAACTGAACAGAAAAATCGGATTCTTTTTGTATGGTTTGATTTGGACTATGATTCAGAGTTTATATTTTAGCTTGCAAACATACCAAACCTCAAATTCGAACAAAAAATCTAACCAAACATAAACTAAACTGGACCAGACGTTTTTTCGAACAAAAAATCTAACCAAACATAAACTAAACTGGACCAGATGTTTTTCTTTTTATGATTTGATTGGTGGTTGTTAGGTTTGTGTTATTGTTCCCCGTTCGGCTCAAATCATGAACTAAATCAAAACAAACAAAACCACACCCCTACCTTTTGTTCTCATATAATGGAAGATTTTGGTGTGGAAGGAATTCAACACTTCTAGTCCGACCCTACTAATACATGACATGTTTCACTAGGATAGTGCTGAGTGGAGCCATTTTGGTGGAGCAAGAAAGAACTCGGTCAAGCAGCATTAGACTAAGATCTGGAAATGCTACAAGTACGCTATAGCATCTTGATGAATGGAAATACATTACAATTTTCTGATGTGATGAGACATAGTAAGGGACATAGATCAATGTCGAAAACCCCTATTACTCATCTCCATCGCGTCTGCATCTATGTTGATATCATCTACTTGCAAGAAACGAAAAATGAATCATGAATATTTTCAACAGTATGTGAGAAAGAATTTGAAGACATGATATTGATGCATTAGAGGATTCGTCCTGCTTTCCAATCATCCATGTTTGGCAAATTAGGTTCCATAATGATTGGTATGACCATAGTCAAAAGAGGATTATTGTTAAGCTAAGCAAGAGGACATTTACTAGTCCAAATAGTTAAATGAAACACTAAGCAACCGCAATAGAGATGGAAATAACTGTTTACAAGTTCATATGCATGGATAGGCCACCAGTAAAGTAGAATGGTTTTCAGTAGATTGGTTTTTACAAGGATGGTGAATGAGATGGGTGAAACCAGCTTCATTTAGATGCCATTTTCATCGGAGACCCCAGTAATCGCTTTCTGCGGGAAGTCAAAAAAACATAAGTTATACTCTAAGTGAGGAGGTAGAATGCACAGTAGGAATTAAGAAAATATAGCAAAAGTTAGGTGGTCCTAGACCACCCATCTCTTCAGCGTTATCTCTACCAACTTTTTGACAAATCAGGGCAAGGAGAACCATAAAATAGGAGGGTAGTAACCATATGTGATTTCTCATGTCCTAACTGTCAAAAAGGTCGTCGACAGACTAGTAGATCTAAGCATTACCTGAAAGCATGTTAATGCATACTGAATGTCGCTTGATGAAATCTGGTGATGAACAACAACTCGAATGCTGCAAGATGAGGGAAAGAAAAGTGGAATCAATGGCGATTTCTCTTTCAAAGCATACCCCAACCATGATAGACCAACTAATCATTTAATTAGAGGATTCCAAGTATTGAAATTTTAATTATGTAATGCAGCAAATGTCATGGAAGTGTCCGATGATAGAGCAACTAGACCACCTTGCATGATTGATGAAGGGTAATTAATGCAATGTCAGCAATCATACTAATAGACCGAGCTGAAATAAAAAAGGGGAAGCTACAATTTTGAAATTAACACTCACCTTGTTGCAGTCTCTGGCATCACAAGAATGCCATGTTCTTCCAGCTTCTTGCAAAGCTTTGGTACAGTGATGTGTGATCCTTCTACTATATCAAAGTATATCTGATAAGAAGGAATAAAAATTATTAACCAATCGTCTAAGGGTGATAAGTTGTTCATATGGACCAGGATAAATTAAATTTTATCATTTGTCATGTAAAAGAAGAATTCTACGCACAAAAAACAAAACCAAATTACAATTGGCCTATTAGTTCTCTCATTTTTTAGTGTGTGCCAACAAACATCAGAATGGAACAGATTCTAGAGAGAAACAGCTATGAGGAAACAAGAAAAACAGTGTCTAAAGAAAGTTGCAATGGGGCTCATGACAAAAGCCCATCCACAACAATTGAGCTGGTCATTGGATCAATACCATTAGTGAAACTTTAAGAAGCCAAAGCAATCCAACTAGCAAACATCCTATAGCTGTAAAAATCGGTAGTATTTGCTTCCAAAACAAAGAACGAGTGATTGGATTGTGCAATTGTGCCTATCTATGCAGTTTAGTAACATTGGAAGCCCCCTGCTCCCCAAAAAGAAAACATTGTTCTTGTTCACCAAAACAATGCCTTCTATCGAAAAGGGTTGTGACTGTTACGATTTTCTGGGTATTTGTACCAGATTGAACAACACAGCATATTTCTTACTTTTAGTGGGTTAAAAAAAAAAAAAAAAGAAACTCACAATATTTGTCTCCACTGAGGCAATATCCACCTTCAGTCCTTTAATTAGGTTCAGGCCTTCTGAAAAAGACAAGAAAAATCTTAGAAAAATGGAGACAATTAATTACCACAAAAGGTAGCTATTAATGGGAGCCACTACATCTTCTACTGGATATAATTATAGATTTATCTACTAGAGTTTGGGACAGGACAAGCAACCTGCTAAAACTTTAGCTTTCTTGTGATCATTCTCGAGCTCTGCGACATTCTGCTGTAAAGCGACAAGTGCAGCGGCACATAGGACACCAATTTGTCTCATTCCACCACCTAAAGTTTTCCGAAGCCTTCTAGCCTAAGAATAGAAATATACATGAAAGATGATTATGTATCTGAACAAAAGAGTGAAGCGACACAAAAAAGCAAATCCCTACTCAATACCTTGGCAATGAAGTCTGCAGAGCCAACAATCATGGATCCAACTGGAGCACCAATACCTTTTGACAAACAAATCTACGATTGGAAAAATAATTGACATGTTTGAGTAGTGGAATATGTTTCAAACATAAGAAATTATAATTATAAACAAACTCACCGAAGCAGAGTCTGCAGCACGAATTAGCCTATCTACTGGAACTCCAAGTGCCTGGCATTCAAAATTAATTGTTAAGGATAGGGTCCATAATGTTTTGCCATGCATAGCTTACCACTCGATTGGAAAAAAGGTCATAAAATAAAAGATAGAAGATCATTTCTTAAGAGGAATGTGAAAACAAAGGGCATGTGGTATTTAAAGACATGCACAACATAACCATCTTGATTATCCTAAAAAGCATATGTTTCAACAATACGATGATGAGAGGAATTATTTAAGCAGAATTGGCCCATGGCTACTTGAATACTAGACCAACAGGATATATCTACAAGCTTTAGACTTAAGGAGTGTTTCTAATCATTTGAGAAAATAGTGACGATATAAAAATTTGATGATGAGATCATTGATCCCTTGGTTAGAAACAAAAGGTGTCATATTTTAGACAGGCTACTGTGAAGAAGTTAAAAGCAATCAAAGAGGATAACTATCATGAGAAATTTCAAAACAATTTCATAAGTTCCATTGAAGCACTACAAGTAGGAATTTTTATTGACAGCAACTGTCACATAACCTCAATCTTACCCTGACATTCTTTCTTGAAAAACGGCAATAAAAGTAATCCAAAGTCAGCAAGTTGAGATACAGTAAATATATGTAAAGAGTTTACTCACAATTGCTGCATTAAAAATACGAGCCCCATCAATGTGAAGCTTCAAACCATATCTCTTTGCTAATTCTCCAACCTTATCTGTGTACTCAACTGACAGACATCTACCACCCGTGCTGCATGTTGCCAAAAACACCAAGACAGCTCAAATTAGAAAATTAGATTAAACAATCTATAACTTGAGAAAACTGAAGAAGATAGAAAAAATAAAAGCATAAAATGAGTGCAACATCCAATTTTGTCATTACAACAGGGATTATAGGTTTCATGCGATAATGATTCATGAAACCCAGATTTAATATTGAGCATATGCAGGAGAAAAAAGAATCAACAAGATGGCACAGTATGTATAAAATGAAAGGATACAGATCCTTCTACATGATCCAACTCAGCAACTGACCAACCCAACTAAAAGAATCCATCCTTGATAGCATTGAAACTGGATAAGATACTTGAGAAAGAACTAATCCCAAATAACCAAATCTGAGGAAAACTTATCCCATTTGATGATGTAAGGATATGTATTAGGCAAGATATCGGGCTAATAAGCCACAAATACATGAGATGAAAGTGATTGCAATATATCCTTGCAAAAGAACCTTGTGTGTGAACCTGCTTGTGAGGTGAAAGGCCTAGCAGGTACATAAGCAACCTACTAAGGACTTTAAGGAGGTGAAGCAGGACTTGACAGATAATAACTACAACATAAGGAAGAAATATCATTCAGGTTGCTAAACCAAGCGGAGGTATCCCCAAAGCTCCATTATTTGAATCCCAAAAAACAGAACAGACATACATGAGCCACCTTACGATAATGATTGGCAGCCCCTGAAGTGCATTGATAAGATGGGTTTCTTGCAGCTTAAGCAAACTAGTTCCTTCTTTTATCCAACTGAAGTGAGTAATAAAGCCACATAATTTTAATAAAAGAATACATGTTCTTTTTTTCGTTTTATACAAATACTAACAGAAATGTTCGCAAGCAATGAACAGAGATATGACAGGAATTTAGTAGTATGGTCAGATCAAGGACATTGCAAGGAAAATCTGCTAGAAGAAAGCCAGACCAAAATATATATATATATATACACACACACACATACACACACAATAATAATAATAATAATAATAATAATAATAAAGGAAAACACTAATAATAATAATCCAAATTAACCAAGTCTAATTGGCTTAATATATTATCATAGTTCCTTAATTTCTACTCAGATAAGCATGTCAAGAACTGCAAATAAACTCGTAGCAGGAAATGAAGACAAAACTATTAAGGCAGATATCAACAAAACCAAGACACTGCATGTATTCCAATAAATTAAAGATTCTAGGATAATCTTGTAGGGCATTTATGCAAATTGAAATGATGAAGTTAAACGAAGCCCTTACTTTGCATGAGTATTTTCCAAGCAAATAAGCTTCGTCGTTGGATAAACAAGCTCCCCTCTAGGATCCCTTATGGCAGCTTCAATCAGATCGATATCCATTGTTCCATCCTTATTGTTCTTCACCGTCCTGGGATGGACCCCTCCAATTGTGGAGATGCCTCCATTTTCATAAATGTGGATATGACAATTGTCACCAAGAATGACCTCACTGCCTCTAATGTCACAGTGAACAAGCACACTAATAAGGTTCCCCATTGTGCCCGATGGAACAAAGAGAGCAGCTTCCTTGCCTGCAATTTTTGCCACCTCTGCTTCTAAAAGAAATGCAGAAGGGTCATGACCCAAAACGTCATCATCAACCTCGGCTGCTGCCATTGCAGTTCTCATTGCTTCGGTTGGCTTCGTGACAGTATCAGACCGGAGATCAACCTTCTTGGTCACCATTTTTGAGAAACTAATAAACAAAGCATAAGGTGAGGGCATAAGTAAGCTCTTCCGACATACAAACTCAAAACACTTTGAGAAATTCATTCTTTTGAAACGACAATACACACTTCAACATAGAAAGTATGAAACTTGCAATTCGTGAAACATTAAACCGTAGCAAAAATTTTAAGACTACTGAACATCACTCATTCTCTTTGAATATCATACAAAGACAAAAAAACAGATTCATACCGCAAACAAACCTCCCTGCATCCATGGATTTTCCTATTAATTTCAAATCATATTGGAATATATAAATGACAACATAACATAAGGCTAGCTCTCAAAACCTTTACAGTTAATACTCATGTTAATATCATAACCATCTAAATTAAAAGTTTAAACTTGCAGAAATAGTCTTGCCTATTATATTTATTGTATAACGGTCATCACACCATATTTCTGTTACTTCGTCATCCTGCACACGAAACTTCCATTCCTACAAAAGAGGAGGGAGAGGGAAAGATACCTCAAAAGCAAATACGGTATCTGCCTTCCTTGAAAATTCTACCGTTCGATTTAAAATTCCAACTTTGTATCTTAATGGGAGAATTTTCCTTTCAAGACGACAGCTTCCTGCTATATTTGATACAAAGTTGCAGAACTATCTAAAAACCCTGCACAGGAAAGACGAGCAATTTCATAAGTTCCATCAAAGCAACTAAAAGTCAAAGAGTTTTCATTACATCCACTATTCGCCTAACCTCAATAATATTCTTTCTTAAAAACGGCAATACCAAGTAACTTGAATACAGAAAATTCGAAAACTGGCCATTCATAAAGCTTTCGACCATATCAAACTTTTTAAGATTACTGAACATCAATATATCGTTTTTGTCTGAGAATAAAAAGACGGCTAGGTCTTTATTGAAAGTGCAAGAGACAAGAAAGCGTGTCGGCACGTGACACATCGTGAAATTTTATCAAAATAGATTTTATAAGAAAGTATAATAGGTGCGTCAGGGCAGCCATGTCTTGCCCCTGCTTGAATACCATACAAAGACTAAAAAAACAGGTTCACACATCAATGAAACCTTCCCGCATGCATGGGTTTTCCTATTCATCAATTTCCAATTGTGTCGGGATACATAAAATGACAGGATAACATAAGGTTGGCCGTCAAAAATTTTACAGATAACACCTCCTTTCCTGTTGCTTAATCAACCAGCACACTGAAATATCCGTTCATTTGCGCACTAGAGACAGTGAGAGTGAGAGAGAGAGACCTCAAAAGCAAATACAGTATCTGTCTTCCCTAATAATTCTCCTGTTTGACTCAAGACTCCAAGGTTGTAACTATAATAAGAGAAGTTTTCTCCCAAGACGACAGCTCCCTGCGGTGTTCGGTACGAGGGTACAATATTATCTAAAAACCCTGCATAGGAAATACACAACTCAGCAAAGAATAAAAAATGCTACATTCAAGATACCAAATTAAAGAAACCCCAAGATTAAGAAACTACAGTTTCAAGAACCCATTAGAGTAAAAATCAAGTATGGATGAAAAAAAATAGAATCTTTGAGCAAAATTCCAAAGACCCAGAATCCAAACAAACCAAAACAAACACCCATGTCTATGCACTAACACAAAGTAGGTATAAATTTAAGAGTTGTAACACGCCACGTATCAACTAAGACAGCAAAACCATGCATGTGTTAAGAGAAATTTGGAAGGTACCAGAACTAAATTGACATGACCTGTGGTTACAATAATGTGTCGCGTAGTACCATGAAACCAAATTTCATAACAAAGACAGATATGATATATGGAATGGGACTATGATATATATATACAATTTTCTGTAATTTGCAAAATAACAATGGCTGCTGTAGGATATCTTAAGTGGCACAACATTACTACTTATTGTGTGTGCAATTAATATAAAATTTTTTCATTCAAATTTTTCCGGCTATTACCAGGAGGAAGGGAATTCAAATTAGTCTATTGATCGAGTCATCACTATTAAGACATTTTTATTCCAGGTTTGCTTGATATAGGTGCTCTCTCTTTTACTAGGGAGTTTCTTAAAACAGCCTACTCCTCATTAATTTCTACTGATTGAAATATGTCACGTCAAAAGTTAAAGTTACTATATATAATTCTGTAGAAGTAACTATAGTAATAAATCAGTAAATCTATTAAACCTACAAAAATGGTTAAAATTTAGTTAAATATAATTCTCTAAAAGTGACTTTAGTAATAAATCTACAAAAAAGTATTGGACCTACAAAACTCTGTGAAAATAACCAGGCTAAAATAGAGAGTTGAAACAACTCCGAAGTAATTAGATTATGCTCTAAGAATTTTAAAAATGTTTCTCTATTAAGTATGTGTGCCATCCCTTTTTTATTAATAATTTTAAAACCAATATTCATATTTTAGTATGTGCTGCACTCACAGATCATGCTAAAAGAATTATCATTGAAATTTTCTTAGCATAACTATTTTCTCATCTCATCTTATCTCATTGACTATTTTTAATTTATTTACAACACTACATTCTAAACCATTCAATCCATCATTTTACTGTTAAAATAATCTAATAGATAATTATATGAGTATTATATCAACACTAAGGGTGCAAATAAATTAAATTGATTCACAAATTACTCGAGTTTAGCTCGAATGTGCAAATAAACTAAGTTGGCTTACAAATTACTCGAGTTTAGCTCAATATTTATTCGAGTTTGATTCTAAAATAATTGAGCCAAACTCGAACTCAAGCTACTCGAATAGTTTATGCATTCAACTTAGCTCAATTAGCTAGCGAGCTTAATATAGCTCTATCAAGCTCAATTCAAGTATAAATGTTAATCTAATTCGAATCGAGTTTAGGTATTAATATTATTTTAATATTTTAATTAGAATTAAAAATATATTTTTTAAAATATGAAGTTTAAATAAGTTTAATCGAGTCAAACTCAAGATTATATAATATTACTTCAAGTCAAACTCGAGTTTAAAATTTTAAACTTATTCAAACTCGAAATAATCTCGAGCTTTAAAAATTCAATTTGAACTCGAATTCAAGTTCAATATTATACTGTCTCAACTTAACTCGTTCACAGTGCTAATCAACACCATCAAACTATTGAATGATTCATATGATAAATCCCATAATAAAATTAACCGCACCATGAAACTTTTTGAAGGAAGATATCCACAACACACTATACATCTTTTCTACAAATTTGCAGCCACATTAGTTTAGTTGATTTAATTGCCGCGATTATTGCCAACACAATTGCAGTAAAATTGCAATACATTAAACATACATTATATTTTATTTATAATATTAACGTGAGAATCCACTATATGATCGAATATGTTCCTTGATATATCGTACATGTACATATATTATACTAATGTAAAACACAAATAAAAACACAAAGTTACTCTTGAGATGCTCATGTAAAAAAAAAAAAAAAAAAGGAAGAAATTGATATTTAGAGTTACGTGCCATTAAGACATATGTTTAAGAAAAAATATTGGCTAAAAAGGGGACAAATTTGATTTGTACTCCTTTCCTCCACTATTGGAAAGAGAGTCCAATACATGTCTAAGGTTCCTATATAAAATAATTATTAATAAAACATACTTGGATGGAATTAATTATAATTTTCAGTTGTAAATTTTGCGTTTGAGAAACAAGATATGTAATTTTACACAAAAATCCGCGTAAAATAATCGCAATTTAATGTTTGACTACAGTCGTAATATCGCAATTATAAGTATTTTGTATGGATATCGCGATTAATAATCGGATATTGCTCATTCGTCAAATATGAATTGCGTTTCATAGTCGCGATATGTACATGTATATCACGTTTTAAAGACATGGTATTCGTGCATTTACTGTTTACTTGTATATCATGTGATAAAAACGTGATTTTGGTATGATAAATTGATAATTATTTTTATTTTGATTTTATTTAAAAAAATTAATTTTAAGTAGTATCCTAAACAATAAATTAATTCGTTATTCGTTGGAATGGTATAGAAGTTGTTTTACCAATCGTCAATATTGATGGTATTTGGTGGGTTAATGATTTCCTTTTTTTCTTTTTTTAAGAAGAGAAATTGGTTTTGTTTTCCTATTTCCTAGGCGAAACATACGTCTTTTTTAATAGCGCACTAAGGTTGCTTTTTTAATATTTCCTTTTGCCCATTCCGTGTGGCTGACAATGAAAGAAAGAGGTGGCGTGCAAAGGTCCATTTTTTTCACAAATTTAATTAGGTACGTGAATATGCATCAATAATTGCAGCTGAAAGTGCTTTTTTCTGATGGATGGAAAGTGACAATAGTTTCCTTATTTTCCAACCAAAAGAAAAGAAAAAGAAAGAAAAAAGAAAAGAGAAAATAGAAAATAGATTAAAAAGGGTGTATTTTTAAATCAATTTTATTCGTATTATCCTTAAATAAAAATTAAAATTATGAAAATAATTATAATTTTCAAAAGCAACGTTTTGAAAAATGAAAAATTTTAAATCTTATTTTCAATTATAGGTGACCAAGTACATATTGAAAAAAACTATAACCGGATTAATTTCAAATTTTCCCTAAATAAGTCAAGCTAGGACAACAATGATGCAATCTAAACTTGAAATCGACTTAAAATTTCAAATTTTAATCTCGATAAATTTAGAATTTAAGTTTAAATCCAACTAGATCAAGTTTGTTTAAATCAATTTATTTAAAAGTATTTCTCTAATATAATAATATTATCATCATCCAAACTTAACTTCAACTCAAGTAATATATATATTCGAATCAAGACCGATTAGATTTACAAGTTACTAAAATCATATACGGAGTTAAGCTTTACTTCGTTAACAACTTGAGTAACATGAATTCCACTCGACTGATCTTGAGTTGAATTCTAGTACATATCAAGTTGAATTCTAGTGTTTTAGAAATAATTTAACTTATTTATATTGCTATTTAAAATAATTTTAGTTTATGGAAGTTAGTATCAAAGGATTTTGACAGTTTCATGATGGATTAATTAGATTGTAGACCAAAGATGACATAAACACGGAAAATCCAGTACAATTTGCAATCTTATTTATGTTTCACGAGATATTTCTGTGTTATCTAGAATGGAAAGCTAATCGATAATGAAAAATAATGATTTACATGAAATATTATAATAGAAATGGAAAAGTAGATTATTATTTAAAGAGAACATGTCTAATTTGATACTTCAACTTTACACGAAAATGCAATTAAATATTTCAACTTTCAAAAGTTCAATTTAAAATCTAATCAATTTTTTGTGGCTACAAATACTACCCTATTAATTCTATTATAATCTCGTCATTATCCAATAACTCACATCATATCTAACCATGATCGAATTACTAAAATAATGAACATTCTAATTACTATATTTATTTTAATAGTTAGATGGTTAATTGGATGATCTTGTTGACGAAAACGTAGAAGCTCTTGCCTATATAAAATGGACATTGAATCCTTTACTGGCATGTGTCTTATAAATAAAAAAAAAATGAATTTAAAAGATGGTGACATGGATAGTAGTTACCATTATTATTATTTTTTTTATGAAAAAGATAACTGTAGTTGGGTTTAAAAAAAAAAAGAAACAAAACAAATTGATGATGGAAGAGAGAGAGGAAAGAAAGAGAATGAAATAAAATAAGAGCAAAAAGAAAGAAAACAAAGACATCAATATCGTCATTTGGTGAGTGGGTTTGTTGTATTGCATGTGATGAATCTCCATGACGTGGTGTATGACAAACAATGCACTAAGTTTTGTTAAACGGAATAAGTCTTAACTTGATTTTGACGAGAGAAAAATTATTTAAACCAATGTGCTAAAAACATCATGCTTAATTGAATAAAATATATCATACTCATTTAATAAAAGAAGGCAAATCACATAAGAAAATAAGAAGCAACTTGCATCAACCTTAGCCTTGTGTTTTTTTTTTTTTTTTTTAATGACCATTCGTGTGGGGATTATACTGGCAAGCTAGTGCACTTTGTTTCAAAGGACATTTTTAGGCATTTTGAAGGGGGTTACCATGTCACCCATCAATTCACTAGTATGAAGGAAATATGCACAAAACTCATGCACCCGTGAATCGGCGCGGTTAAAACTAGCCCTTATGCATTAAATGTGGGTCAATATTTTTTTTTTAGGGATCTTCACCAACAGCCATTTGACTCCTTGAAGCATCTTTAAACATGAAAACTTAAAGTTTAAAGAATTATAAAGCATTCATTTGCTATCAAACAAAGAAATCAATGGTTCTCTCATCTTCTTGTGATTATTGTAAAAAGTACTACACTTATATTTGTTTAGTGAAACATTTCACCTTATATAGCTCATTTGAGCATTATCGTGTTGGTGATTAATATAATGGTGTGAAGTCCTCACTAGAGGCATTTATACGACTATGAAGATTAAGAGGCAGATGAAACTACACGTAAAATTGTGGACTTGATTCTCTTAACTCTACCATCTTTATTTTCCAAATTTTATGTTGTTGATATAATTAGTTGCAATTAAGGCAAAATTGCACAAATACTCTATTTACTACCCACCTCCCCCCCCAGGGAGTATTTTACCTAGTGTACTTAGCGTTTTTCAAGTGTAGCAAGTGGTTTTCACTTGGCTTGTCAGTTGCATCAAGTTAACTTAGCATTTGGTGTATATTCGAATCAGAGGTTGGGGGAAGGGGGTTTTGGTTGTGAGTTGGCTGGTTTTAGAAGGTGGTGTCCTAAAGGATGAAGGTTGATTTAGTGGTTGAGCCACATTCAATGCTTGGTGATTGGTGATTGGTGATTTTGAAGTGGTTGCTAGTGGCTTTGGCTATAGGTTAGTGGATTGGTTCACTATGCTGATATTGGTTAGAGAGGAGATTGTGCATTGGTGTTGTTGTTGGTGTTGGAGACTTTGTGTTTGATTTTGTCAATAAGGTAACTCTAATGTGGGGGATTCCAGTACTCATTGATAATAGGCTTAGTGTTTGGGTTTTGTATTTTGATAGTGTGATGAATGGGTCTCAGTGAAGATGGTTGGTTTGGTTTAGATGAAGGTTTTAAGTCATTTGACTCAAGTTGCATGATTGATGGTTTTGGAATATGTGTGACTTAGTGTCGTGTGAGGGTAAAGAAGGTAGATTTTGAGAGACAAGGGGATCCTTGATTGTTTAGAAAAAAAAAAAAAAAAAAAGAACTAGTTGAAGAAGAAGATGAGTTTTAGTTAAACTATGTCAAAGTTTCTAATTATCACTCGCTCTCTCTCTCCCCCATCATTTTCATTAGTATATTTTGTCCCTATTTGTCTTAATGATTGAGTTGCACGCCTATGTCAGCAACATAGCTTAACAAAATTAAGTAGGGTAGCGGATCTTGCAATGAAAATTTTAATTATGTATTAAATTGAAATTTTTAAAGTTTAAGTACTAATTGTAATTTTTTCTACAAAGTTGAGGTACTAAATTTAACATTTCCAATTATATAAAAGGATAAATGTGAAAATTGATCATTAAACTTTGTACGAATATTCAATTTAGTACCTAAACTTGGTAATTAAATTTTTAATAGTTATTTTACTATTTTTCTTACTTTGTTTACTGAGATAAAAGAGAGCTTATCATTTAATACTAATTTAAATTTTCATTAAAAATTTAGGCATCAAGTTTGATATTTTCCCTATTTTAAAGGCAAACTATTTGTTTATTCTTACATAAGTCAAATGTACATATGACCTCAGCACGGGCTGACATGGCCCAGCAAACCTTCAAATCGACACATGGGTTATAACCCATACAACCAGTTCGAGTTGATAGATCAACCGCATCAGCGCTTGATCGGAGTTTACGAGTCCGACGTAGCTCGTGTGGAGGCCTCTGTATTACCCTCCTTTTCTTGTGCCCATCAATCCGTGATTAATGCCTACTAATATATTTGTTTTTAATTACCATTAATTACAAAAATATAACCTGTGTTTTGAGCAATTTACAACCACATGATCTGTGTTATCTTTTTTAACAATTAGGTTACTCAAATTTCATAAAAAAGTTATAATATTATTAATTATTATTAGAGGGAATGTGTTGGAGTCTTATTGGTCTAAAAAAAATCAATGTAATAAAAAATAATGCTAAATAAATTTAAATAAATAAAATATTAAAAATTATTTTTTGAAACTTAGAAAATTGAAAATAAATTATAACCAATAAAATATTAACACGTGTTATTCTAAAAATTATTAAATAATATTGACACTTTTGAATAAAACTCAGGTTACCTAGTTATCAAAAAAGATGAAACGGGTTATGTGTTTGCAAATTAATTAAAACACATGTGATGTTTTTGTAATTAACTCTTAATTATATACACACACATATAGATACCACAGATATTTTGGTAGGACCTATTTTTTTATCCCATTAATCTTTATAAAATCTGGGTGAGGATAGGATAATAAATAAAAAAGTAGGTATTTTTTTCGATTTTTGAAAATATCATAATAAAAAAGAAAAGTTAAAGGTGTTTACTTTAAACATACTATTAGGAGGCAATCCAAAAAAATAAAATTAAAAGGTGTTTAGGAAACTTTTATTAATTTTAGATAAAGCAAAGAGATCATTAAGAAAATGAAGTCTTTGAAGAAAAAAAAAAAGATTCAGTGGTACTGAGTCATTATGTATTTGGACGAACAAATAAGTATCAATGTTTTTTCAGATGGATGATAGTAATAATACATAAATTATATAAAATTAGTCACCTGTCACGTTGAAACCTTTCTCACTTTGAGAAGCCTACGTATCACCTAAAAACCTTAACTATGGTCCTTACCAAAGTACATGACTTGAAGGAACCCAAAAGGGTTTTTCATTTTTTTTTTCCTTTGATTATTTACAAATATCATACTAATGAAAATGGTGAACAAGTTGACAAAACTCTTTGACCAATTACAATAGCAAAATTGATTTAATTCTCTATACTAAGGACCTATATTTTGAAGTTGTTCATTATTGTAGTAGTGTCCAAAAAATTTAGTTCATCTTTTAAAGTTTTTTACATATATCGAAATAGACCAATAGAAAAATAACTAAATAATATTTATCGTATCAAATAATATTAAAGAACCTAGATGAGGTCTTTACCATTTTACATTATTTTAAAATTATAAATTAAAAATTTGTAGACAAAGTGAAAAGGTCTTAAGGAATAAAAATATAAATGCTCTTAAAACTATAAATGGAGAATTTTTAGATAAAGTAAATAGGTTTTAAGGAATAGAGATTGTAGGCAATTGACAGATTTCTTATAAATCCCAAATGAGATCATTATCATGGTAGATTCTCCGCCTTTTAAAAAAATATCTATATTATGGTAAATTTTTTCATCTCTAAAAAGCATTTTTTTCAGGACGTAATTATTATCAATAAATATAAATTATATCAAAATAAAATTAAAAGGGCTTTTCATTTTTTTTCTTCGATTATTTACAAATATCATACTAATGAAAAATGGTGAACACATTGACATAACTTTTTGAGCGATTACAATAGAGAAATTGATGTAATTCTCTATACCAAGGATCTATATTTTGAAGTTGTTCATTACCGAAGTAGTGTTTAAAAAAATTAGTTCATCTTTTAAATTTTTCTACAAATATCGAAATAAACCAATAGAAAAATAAATGAATAATATTTAACGTATTAAATAATATCGAAGGATCTAGATGAGGTCTTTACCATTATACATGCTTTTAAAGTTATAAATTAAAAATTTCTAGACAAAGTGAAAAGGTCTTAAAGGAAGAAAGGTATATATGCTCCTAAAAATATAAATCCAGAATTTTTAGATAAAGTGAATAGGTTTTCGAGATTATAGGCAATTGACAAATTTCTTTAAAAATCTTAAATAAGATCATTATCATGGTAGATTTTCTACCTTTTGAAAAAAAAAAAAATATTGTGGTAAACTTTTTCATCTCTTAAATCATGTTCTTCTCAGGACGTAATCATTATCAATAAGTATAAATTACATCGAAATAATATTAAAATATCCTATCACCGTCAAATATGAACAGAAGAAAATTGAATTGTGTACAGAACAGAAGGTTCCATGAAACTAGCATTTCGGAAGAATTAAACATCCTATTGACCAAACAATCATTAGTGAAGTTAATGTCCGAAGAAAATATGTGAAGATCGTGAAACAAAATCCATAGTTTAGAAAGAAATTTTCCCAAAAAGTGATGAAGCCAAAAGAGACTTTGAAGCGTAATACCACGTTACGAATAATCTGATGCGGACCGGATTGCTTATTAGTTTCTGGATCGGTTGATAAAAAGAATTAAAATAGGCCTATAAAATCAAACAAGAAATCCAAATGACCTTTCAATATCTGGAGGGGCATAACTTTTATCATAAAACTTGGATACTATTATAATATGTTGAGACGAATGCTACATTCAAAATGAAATTATCGTGTAACACTTAGTTTTGGGCCAAAAAAACATAGTTTCAAGTTCGAAAACAAATAGTTTTATGTTTTAATTTGGGGAGAATTTTATTATATCAGAAACTGTTTTATTTTCTTTTTGTAATTAAGAGTGTGGCAGCCCTAAAAATTATGACTTTTCCATTCCTTCAACAACCAATAATCAAATCTCTCCCAAATTTGTGCGTTTTTTAAATTTAGTTCTATGCTAACTCGGATGAATATCAATAAATTGGTGCACCACATTTATAAAACACTGAAGAAACGTAATCCTAAGATTATCTTGTTTTTAGTTTGTATTGCAAATATGCAGATCTAAACATATTAATTAATTATATTAGAAACAATATCTGATTTAATCTACTACTAGTCAGGAAAAATATACAAGCAAAAAATTTTATGTTATGAGGATAAATGTTTTTATATTCTCAAATGATGTCTCTATCCATATTCTCATCAATCACTTGTTATGTATGAAAAATTCAATATATAGTAATGTTTATACCAACTATCAATAGAAGAATCAAAGAACAAACACAAGATCCAAAATGATAAATCCTATTATCTTAATGCCATATTATATGAGTAATGGTACAAATGGAACCCACTATATTTCATTGTTGGAGGGACTTGAATGCTAAATTATTGATAAGTCTAACTCAAATATATATATATATATATATATATACAAAAACATGCACGCAAAATCAAAGAAAGATAAAAACCGAAGAAAAGGGGGAAAAAAATGACTTACCTGGGGCTTGGTAGAAGTTAGTGACAGCACCATATTAGTTGCAATAGCGACCAAACATATAAGGATCCTCGTGGAAATGTTTAATGTAAGAAGAGACCAAGCTATAAGTATACAAGATGGTATCTTTATACTATGTTTATATATTTTAATTTCGCATAGTGCAGATAATGTAACATATATAGCATAGCAGCTGTGGTGGCTGAAGTTTATCTGTTGATGTCTAAAGCAGCCAAAAAAAAATGGCAGTCTAGTCATATAAATGGCCTTTAGCTCCCATGCTTAGCTGGGGTGTTCATCCTGTCAGTTATCCTGTATTGAAGAATACCAGCGACACTATGAAAAGGATATCGTTTCCACGTCGTCATTCTATATTTTTGTCCAAAATCCAGTTAAGCATCCCACTCTTAAGCGATTACAATTAAGACAATATAATATTAGGTTTAAGCTTGAGTTTTATCTGAAATTATTGGATTTTAAACTCAAACTGGACAAGGAGTAAAATTTAATGAGCTTAAATTCAACTTGGCTAAGCATATTTAAACTCATTTATTTTAAAAAGAAAAAAATTTAATCTAAAGGATATCAACATTTGAACTTAATTCAAATTTGAAAAATATGTAAAACCTAACTCTAATTCAATTAGGCTAAAAACCTAATCATAATGAAAAAACTCAAATTCAATCTGATAAACTATTCTTTACAACTTGATTGAGCTTATTTCATCTGTTTTATCAACAAACATAGCTCAATTAGTCTAGCATTATACTTATGGCACGTTTCGTATGCTGAAATCGTCTGAAAATAAATAGATTGGAATCATAGGAATAGAATGGAATGGAATGGTAGGCATGGAATGAAATGGATTGAATAAGGAAATGATAAATCCATTCATATAATTGCATACGTTCACGCAATGCAATGGAATAATTACTTAATAAGATTTGTCAAGAATACTCTTCATATTAAATGTAGATGTAAATATAGATAAAAATGTAATTAAAAATATAAACATATATATAGATAGAATGGAACTACGATTTCGCTTTTTAGAAGGTAGAATTAGAAGCTAAAATCGGTGATTCTAAGGAATAGCAATTTCGGCTTCTAAAAATACTTTCCAATATCAAGAAAGGTAATACAAGCCAGAATCGTGATTCCATTCCAGCACATTTCTACACACCAAACGTGCTATTAATTAACTCATTTGTATGCCTAAGGATAGATTTGAGGGGTCGAAGGGCCCTAAGCTCATTATTAATCAAAAATTATTTTTAAAATAAAATTTATGACATATATATGCATATATATATTTTATAAGTGAAATTATTTTTGAAAAATAATATGCAGTATAGTTGGATAGACATATATTTTGTAAAAGAGAGATCATGGGTTTAATTTCCATTGGCATCATTTTACATCTTCAAGTAGCAATGCTCTTTCTTTTCTTTTCTTTTTTCCTATTTTTCTACTTTTACATTATCATGGCTAATAATATTGAATGTCATTTTCTTAAAAAATAATTACATAAATAATTTTCTTGTAGACCTTATGAAATAACCTAAAATGAAATAAAATATAATTGCAAATAGGGATATGGTTGTGCTAGTGATTACCCATTAATACAAGGGTACTTTCGTCTCTCCATTTCAAGTTTTAATATGCTTCAATTTTGAATCAGGACACTCAGAAGCTTATGACCTACTTTTCCACATGCAAAGCATGCTCCAGGAGTCCATTTACACTGAACTGATTCATAGTGTCCAAAACATATAGGGCACCTCTTATCAAATGGAATGGAAGAAATAGGAGTCTTCGTCACTTGTCCCAAACTTGGTTTCTTCCCCACAAATGGTCGCTTGCCTTTGTTAACATTACCAAATCTTGAATAAGGAGTGTATGAGGTAACTGATCTCTTGCTCATAAATGTAACTCGTCTATCTCTCTGAGCTTTATTCTTATTTATAATTTGTTCCACTAACTTTGCTTTGATTACCGCTTCAAATAGTGTCGATAACTGAAACTTCTTGACCTCACTCTTGATTTCCATGTTCAAGCCATCTTGGAACTTTTGAACCTTCATACTTTCATCGTTGTAACCTGTGCCAGCAAATCTAAGCAACCTATAATACTTTGCATGATATTCTTCAACAGTTTTATTCCCTTGCCTCAAATTCAGCTAACTCGATATTATTTGCTCTCTCATTATAGATGGAATGTACTGTAAGAAAAAGGCTTCCTTGAATCTGTTCCATGGTATTGGTCTTGCATATCCTTCACTGTTCAATCTCCACCAATTATATGCATCTCCCATTAGCATATATATAGCCAAATCAACTTTCCTATGCTTGAGTACTTCACAAGTTGCAAATGCTTTTTCAAGCTCTACTATCTAACCTTCAGTTCTAGTCGAGTCCAAAGCAGTTCCATCAAAATCAGATACCAATCTAATAAAGTCATGCAAGTTGACTTGATCAGTCTAGTCTTTCACTTGTACATGTTGTTCTTGTCTCACAGTAGGTGGATTATATTGTTGCATAAATTGTTGTTGTTGTTGATACATCATTTGCTAATACTATTGAACTATTGCAAGCATATCCCGAAACATAGTAAACATATTATTGGGATCTCCCATAGGCATCTGAGACACAGCTGGATATGCAGGCATTTTAGGATGCTATGGATTCGGTGTAATAGAAGCTGAAGCTGGTGATAGAGTCGAAGTAGAAGCTGGAATACTAGCTGATCTAGAAGCTGAGATAGTAGACTGAGAAGGAGGTGGCATACCCTCTCTTTTTGAAGACTGTCGAGTTAATCTCCTTGACCTATCCATCTTTAAACAAACATACAACATATATATGACATAATAATTATGCAATGTCAAATCAACATCAAATTAATTACTGAATAAAACAAACATTCAAGCAAAACAAACAATTCAAGCAAGTCCTATACTTATCCGATTAAACTCACTGCATCTAAGGTCAAGTCACTCCTACTTAACTAAACAATTTCATAAACATGGCTCTGATACCATTTGTAAAGACCCGACCCACTAAATCCTAAGATTTAATATACCGAGTCCCCAACCACATATAACATTTGCATATTATATGTAAGGTTGTCTTAAAACTAACAGTTTCTAAGAATTGTTTGATTAAATCTACTAAAACTTTATAAACAATTTTGAACAAAAGAAGATTGCTAATAAAAGCAATCCATACATATGCACTTCATAATTACAAAGATTAGTGTCAATATAAGACACTACAAAATTACAAGTTGTTCTTGATACTGATATAAGCTAAAGAGACTTTAAAATCTTTTGCAATTTAAGCTTCTTGAACAAGCATCATATATAGAGAAATATGTTTTAAAACCAAAAAGCTTCTTCCAAAAACCAAGGGCACTCGAGTTCTACTCATCACACTCTTCCATGAACCTCTCAAAATCTGACCCGTATCCCAGATCATCATACAAATCATATTCAATATCTGCAAAGCAGTAAAAGTGAGCCAAAGGCCTAGTACACAATAACAAATACAAAAGCGAAGTGTCAAGCGAGCTTAGTTTTAATGCAATGCATCAACAATTAATTCATTTTCTTGCTTAATTTTCTTTTAACAAAACAACAGTGGGGTATTCAAACCTCGGAATCACGCTATGGGAATTCAGGGGTCCTAAGTAACAGCAGCTACTCAGGGAGTTGATAGAAGTAGTCTGAATACTTATATCTCCTATATCTATTCCATAAAGAAAAATAGCTTTATCTAGGATTCATAGCCGTTGCCCGGCTCTACTTAAACTCAGTCCACAAAAAATGAATCTAGTTCACAAGTCCCCATAAACTTGGAACTAAACCATGGTATTTTGCCCTAAGTTTAAGCAAACGTTACTAAAAAACTATTCTCCCCATCAGCTACCCACTTAACCATAAACAAATCACTAATACATCATAGTGTACCATTGCATCATGGTAAAATCATTGCATCATGACATAATTTAAAGCGTCTAACTAACATGTCATTGCATCATGATAGGTTTGCTGCTCTTCGAACTAGATTAAACAACGTAATAGACATGCAGTTCATCAAAATAATAAGCCGACTTGAATTAAGTTAAATTTAGTAATGTTTATTCCTAGCATCCAATAAACAAGCTATGTACATGTACCCATTAGAGTATCACTATAACCACTCATAGGGAAATCAACTGAAGAATCTCTAACTGAAATAAGAAATATCAAAACAAATCAATAATCGAACGTAGAACATATAATTCTAAATTAACTATACAATGAGATTCAATGAACTTAACATATAGCTCTAACACTTTATTCATACATAAAACATGTTTATATAACTTATAAATTCATTAGAAGACTATATATGAAGCAAAGAAAGACAGTTGAAAAAGTTTGAAATTGTAAAAACTCAGGGGATACGCAGGCAATTTACACTAGCAAATTTGAGCTGAACGCCAACAGCTTTGGAAGTGTATGCTGACAGCGTTAAGTTCGACATTAAGAAAATCAATTATATTCACATTCAACACCGGTTAAAGGCGGCGGCATTGAAACCCCAATGGCTGGCGTAGGCTTTGAAAAAATAAATGCTGGCTAATTTCTTCACAAAATCCGGTGGCGTTACAGGTAGCATTAGAAAATTTGGTTATGATCACATTCAATACCACATCTACGCCTGCAGCGTTGAAGTACCAGATGCCAGCGTAAATACAAAAACAGACTTGTTCGAAAAGTCTTGTTTCCCCTGTTTTGCACTTTGCAAAATTGTAATATAAAACACTTTTAGTCCTTCTTTAAACACATATCTAGCTTCATATACTATCTTCTATCCACATTAACTACTCCTAGCAACATTTAACATCATTTGACACATCAAACATAACTTTAGTTCACTTCATCACATGAACTCATTATACTCTAACACTAATACTTATACACAAACCATAATTCAACCACAACACAACTCAAACACTTCTTACACTACCTCTACACTTCAAAACCACTAAAGCATCATCCCAAGCACATTGTTACATCTTGGTACACTTCAAACTACTTCATCCATTTCAAACCCCCTTTTACTCATTACCTTAAACTTAACTACTCAACTTCAACATCAAGCTTTACCATCAAATATTACTACTTCTATAGCATTGTAACAAGTTAAATATCATCAAAACTCATCCTAGCATTCATTAACATATAAGACCAATCAAATTCATACACAACTTCAAACTTACAAAATATGCCTAATACATTTAAAGCATAAAGAAAGAGAAACAAGGACTTACATGAATAAGGCTTGGCTTATAAAGACTCTTGGACCTTAGATGTATATTCCACTAAGGGTTTTGGGCTAGCTTAGATAAAGAGAAAATGAAGAACAAAAGAAACAAAGAAAGAAAGAAAAAGGATTTTCCGATGGGAAGAGGAGCTGCCCAAAATGGAGTCTTTTTTATCAAATTATGAGTTCAAACTTATAATAAACTTGACTTTATGGGTACTTAATGGATTGGACTGCAATTTGGCTTAATTTGGACTCATTTTAAGGCTTAAAAATTGGTTAAAACATGGGCCAAACTTGATAAAATTTTGCTATGGCTTTAGGAATTTTCAAAACTTATTTTGTTACAAATAAACTTATCACATACATATTAATATATAAAAGACATAAACATTAATTATACTATACACACATTAATACATATAGAACAATAGCCTTAATAACATAATATTAATTCATACTTATTACTGATACAAATTTCATACTAACAAGAATATACACATAATTCAAACTCCATTTTCATACACCAAATTCACTTTTAAACTTAATATTTAGAATTAATATTATATTTATATAGAAATTAAGTTATTAATTAGGTTAAGTTATTTCACATAGGCTTAAGTTGACATGAACCTTAGTTATACAATGAATTAGTAATATATCTAAGCCCAAATTGACTTAATGAACTTTGCTAAGCTAAAATGGATTAGATTGGCTAAGTTTAATCAATTTTGCTAAGTTAAATTAACATAGACTTAAAACTTGTAAATGGCTTGGACATTGTATATTGTAATATAATGACTTGGATCATGTTTAGTAAAAGGAATATGTTGTTTCAAATATATGTTTGGTTGGGAAATGGATATTTTTGCATATGAATGTTGATGATGTTTTTGTAATAAATGACCATAAGAAAAGAGAAAAGAGATAATTTTGACAATGGAGTACTGTCTGTATCTTAGCGAGCAATCTTCGCACCATAGGGGATTCTAATTAGTGTTTGATCAAATATGGGTTTAATAAAAGTTTGATGTAATGGATAATTAATTTAATTGTTTATATGAGTTTAATTCTTGAACATATATGGATATCTGATATATCTTCTGAAAGGACTTTTGAGATCTATTTGGATTTCATATAAAGGTAATATGCGTGTTATATGATACGATGACATACTAGAATGAATTAAAACTTAAAGATAACCTAATAATTAAGTGTTGCTTGTGCTTATGCCATTGAATCCGGTTCAGGAGTGGCAACATTGTCCTGTGTGGGCAAGGTAGTTTGGGAACTTAGGTTATCCCTTTTACCATGACGCAATGGTATGCCATGATGCAATGTCAATTCATAAGTGACTTAGCGGGTAACCGATGGTGCAAACGGTATCGGTGTGACGTTTACTTAAGCTTAGAGTGAAATACCATGATTTAGTTCATGTTTATGAGAACAATTGAACTAAAATTATATTATGGACTGAGTTGTAAGTAAAGATGTGTAACAATTGTAAACCCTAGATGAAACTATTTTCTTGTAACATTATGTTGGAGATATATGTATTCGGACTACCTATGTCAACTCCCTAAGTGTCTGCTGTTACTTAAGACCCTGGTTCCTAGGATTGTTTCGAAGTTTGAGAGCCCTAGTATTGATTTGTTTACTTTAAGTTAAAGATAATAAATTTTATTGTTGCATTGCATTTAACTAAGCTCGTGTGTCATCCCGTGTGCAATTGTGTTACTGTGTACTAGGTTTCAGCTCATTCTTCTTGTGATTATTGTGCTCTTTCTAGGTATTATTGATGTTGATGTTAAGTTATTGATGATTTGATGATGATGATGTATGATTCGGGTTATGGGCGATCCTAAAGGTTTGAATGAATGGAAGCGAGTGGAGATAGGACCGATGGATTATTTATATATGTTTTTTATTTTTTTTGTATATGGAGCTGGATTTATCTTTTGAAATTGTATATTATGTAAAGGTCTTAGGGAGCCCATATATTTGTAATAATCTTTTAAAGTTTTATTTTAAGAATGTTGATCTACTCATTTGAATAGAAGCTAGAAATATTTTCCTTAAGCTTATTTTCCATCACAAATCCAATTGTCTCAAGAATATAATTAAACGGTTTCATAAGTTAAAATCAGCTATCAATATTCAACATAACAAAATTCTTTTAAAGAAGCTTGAGTATGTAATACATGAAGAATTATACGTGCTGATAATTACCTTAATGAAACTTTATAGCGTTACATATTACCCATTAAAAGATTAGGCATACTTTCGTCTCTCCTTTTAGATTTTAAATGGCTTATAGAAAAAAAAATGTTTCTTTTCCATCGCTTCCCTCTCCCTTTGTCCTTAACAATAGTCCATTCTCTTTCTTTCTTCCTTCTAGAACTTCTGAAATCATATCAAGAAAACCTTCAGAGTGAGTAAAGATTTTAGTTTTTAAAGAGAATCTGTTTTTTCTTCTTCTTTTTTTCCTACTTTTATAGTATATAACTAATAACAATGAATATCATTTGTTAAAAAAAAATATGTGAATAATTTCTAGTAGAAATTATAAAATAATTACGTATATCTTTACGAAAGTAAAGATTTTAGTTCTCTTATCTATTTATTGTGTCTTTTGCGTAGATGGAATCATTCCCAGAAAGAAATTCTTGTTGTAACCCTTGATCATCTCATGAAGTGTTAGAGATAAAGATTTTACAAAATCTCTTAGGTACTTCTAGTAACTATGGACTCAAATAAGATTCTTTTAGATTATTGGGTAATATTTTGGCAGTTTAAGTGAACAATTTAGTAACTTGGAGTGGAGGAAAGAATTTCAAAAAAAAATTTCAAGTAAGTTATTGTTCAAATCTTGTTGTAGGTTTAGGAAGTTAATGGGGCATTGATGATGGAAACGTAAGCAATGGAGATGGCAATAGGCATTCTAACACATCCAATCCTCCACACATTCATGGAGGTCCAATTACAAGAGCTAAAGTAAAGAATGAAGGCATCCTTGAATGCTAATTGAAGATGTTTGGAGGAAACAAGACTTACATGGAGATTTCACCAAAGCATTAAGATTATATCATATGATCAAAGGCTTATAAACATGATCCAATTCAAATGTAGGTGTGCTTGATATTGTGTCTTTAACCTAAGAACATATGTAACCGTATACAACATTGAAGAAAATCCACAATCTATTACACTGTTAATGCGGCGTAAGAAGTTGGGAGGAATCTCACAGTTTGTTAAGCGGTTTAATGGCGCAATCGCGCGAAGAATTGGAGGAAGTGTATAGAAGATCCTAAGTGCTTGAATGTAGGTACTAAGGAGTTTTTAAGGGCAACATGGCCCATGTCTCGGCCATATCATGGGGCACTCTTAGCAATAAAAGTTTTTGTTTTCATTGCACTTTTATAATTTCCCCATATATATTTGATAAATACATGAGCTATATATGTTTCTCCATTGAGTGTTCCCCAGCTATTGGTTAAATAAGTGGCAATTAACGTATATACATCCAAGCAATATTAAAATCTTATAATTCATTAAAAAAATATGTAATTAAGATAACACAATTGTATTTTTATACTCAATCCTAAGTCAAAAAGCCCATGATTCAAACTATATGAAAAAGAGGAAAATATAACAATGTAAATTTTTCACATACACTTATATAATTTACTGACCTGTATTTTTCTTTTTTAAAAAAAATAAACAAATGCATGATCTATGTTGATTTCCATTAAGTACTTATTTGTTATTGGTTAAAAAATGGCAATTCACATATACGCATCCAAGAAATAACTAAATTTTCATATAATTCATAAAAAAATGGTAAGTAAGATAAAACAACCATATGTCTATATTCAAATCTAACTCAAAAGGCCCTTAAATATAAAGAGAGTCATTGTTTGTTAAATTTTAGGTTTTTGAGTGAGGTATTGATGATGGGATGATGGGATTTAATCAAATCTGAATTCCTAATCTTAAGCCAAAAAGTTCAACAAATGTGTAAATTAGAGCACAAAATAAAACGGAAGTGTACCTTGTTCTATTGAATCACAACAATTCCAAAAGTGGGTAGATGATCTTCTAGCTGCTTTGTGCACAGGCTGCTTTCTATGAGTGATGAGAGAACTCTATAGAATGAGAGAGTAAGAGAAAATGAATAAGTGTGTTTTTACAGGCTCTCATGAGCCAAGCTACTGAAAGAGCTCATCTATTTCAGTAGTATCTGTGGGTATCTACACACACACACACACACACACATCATAACCTTATATTAATAAAAGATGACAATGCGCATTATAATATTATTAATTGATCACCAGTAAAAGTGCTAAATAATTTAATTTATTTGTATTAAATACAATAACTTTTTATGCAATTGCATATGCGTCTACATGTCCATATGCATTAAACGTACAAGTACATATAAATTAAGTCAAAATTTTAATAATCTCCTACTTGGACTGTACATTTATGTGCTCAAGTATATCTCCTAATATTGTATGAATACACAACCTATCAAGTAGCTAGCTATCAAATAATCTTCATCTTAACCAATCTTGTCCATTAATGTCTTTAATACGTCAATCGCGGGGGTTTTTCCCAAAACTAATCCTCAGCTAAACCCGCAATGGTCACGTATATCAAATCAACTAAATGACTTGGATTGAGTGTGGATGTGTAGCATGAAAGTTACATGTCAATTGTGATCAATACATGTGTACTTCCAATTGGTCCTTCCAAAATGAGGTCATTAACCAAACATACATTCAGAGTGAAAAATAGAATACTGTATAATTGAATAAATCAAATACAAATGTCATGACATGGTAAAATAGGTCAAATAAGCAAATAATATAAACTCACATTAAACCTACAGATCATCTAACAAAATGACACCCATATATCAAGTGTGCTCAATAAAAGGGTTTGGTGCCAATGCCTTGACCAATGAATCTGCTATCATAAAGTTTGTATCTATACACTGTTTTTTAACTAAACCACTCTGAACCCTTTCTTTTACAACAAGAAATTTAATGTCATTGTGCTTTGACATTGATGAACTCCTGTTGTTATTTGAGTAGATGATTGTTATCCTACTGTCACAAAATAATTTAAGTGGTTTCTCAATCTCACTGACCACATGCAATCTCAAAATACAATTACGAAGCCAAACAGCTTGGTTAATTGCCTCATTACAAGCTACAAATTCTGCTTCCATAGTAGAAGAAGCAACGAGCGATTGCTTAGTACTCTTCCATGTAATAGCTCCACTCTTCCATGTAATAGCTCCTCCTTCTAGCAAAAAAATATAACTTGATGTGGACTTTCTACTATCATAGCATCTTGCAAAGTCGAAATCTGAATACCCAATGACCTCAACTTTATTAGACTTTCTACATGTGAGCATGTGATCCTTTGTCTTTTGAAGATATCGTATAACCCTTTTGGCAACGTTCGTATGGTCCTTACTTGAATTGCTTTGGTATCTTCCTAATATCCCATAAATGAATGCAAGATTTAGATGAGTACAGACTTGCAAGTACATCAAACTCCCTATTGCCAATGCATAATGAATTTTCTCCACAGCTTTGGACTCAAAATCACTCTTAGGGCATTGATTTAAATTTAAATTTATCACCCTCACTCATGGGGGTATCATGTGGTTTACAATTTTGCATGCCAAACTTTTGTAGGACCTTCTCAATGTAGGCCTTCTGTGATAGTCCTAGGAATTCCACAAAATGATCCCGTGAATTGTGGATTCTTAATACAAAAAAGCTTTGCCAAGATCCTTCATTTCCAAGTTTTATAAAGAAAATTTTTAGTATCCAGCAACAAACCTACGTCGCAGTAGCAAGCAATATACCATCCACATACAAAATTAAGAAAATAAATTTACTCCCATAGAATTTATGATACACACAATCATCAACTGTATTAATCTCAAAACCAAATGATAGTATAAGTTGATGGAATCTTTGGTACCATTGAGGGGAAGCCTGTTTAAGCCCATAGATGGATTTCCTCATTTTGCAAACCATTTGCTCAGAGTCATTATCATTAAGACTCTTAGGTTGCATCATATAAATCATTTCATATAGGCCTCAAACCATTTGGCAAGGGGAAAAGATCCCAAACATCATTGTCATCCATGGATTTCTGCTATGGTATGCAATATTTAGTATCAGAGCATAAATTCTGCCACATTGGCTCTATTCTTACCTTAAGAAGGACTTGAACACTGACCAAAATTGTTCAAAACCATAAAATAGTTCCCTGGTCTCAATATATTAGCATATGACTAGGGGTGCAAATGAATCGGCTTTTGTTGGCTCGGGCTTGACTCATTTGAAAGCTTAACGAGCTTGAGCTGAGCCGAGCTTTTACCTAGCTGGAAATATACTGTCTTAAGCCCAAGCTTGTCAAGGATTCTCAAGCATAAGCTTAGCTTGTTAGGCTCGTTCAGCCGAGCTCGAGAATCTACATCAAATGCCGTTGACAAACTTGCTTCCGGAATCATGACACCAATGCTCTAACTAAATCGAGCTTACATATCATTTTGTTTTAGAAACCAATATACCACCTCTAACCCACAAATGCCATTGGCTCCATCTCCAATCAACACGACCACCATCACTATCAAATGTAAAGCTTGGACACAACACATACTGAAAACCATCGAAACACCATTGACTCACTCATCGTAAACATGAACTAAAACTGAAACCCCATCGGTTCACTGCGTCTAGTAACTACAAACACCATACCTAATACCCAACACATCAATCACCACTCCCATAAATCAAACCCAAACCATCGCATGCACCCATATCAAATGCAAAAACCCAAACATGAAAACACTAGAAACTGCCACAACCATAAGGACCCCCTAAGACGAACACCCAACAACTCAGAAGGACGACATGAAAGCCCAAAAGCCAAAAAGTTTCAAACTTTTTTTGTACCCCACCACTGCCTTTTGTAACCTACCATCGTAAACTTCCCTTCTTAGCCAAACTCAGAATCACCACCATACTCAAAATCGCCACCACTTCTTGCTCAAGTTGAACGTGGTGGCTGATGAAGGCTGTGGAGGTATGGATGAGCTCCTAAGGAGAATGAACAACCCTTCGAGTAGGCATATAGTGTTTCGATTGGGGTAAGTTTAGAGCTAGACTGAAAGCTGGTGTTGTATGACAATTTTGCTAAAAGGAGAAACTGAATCCATCGCCTAAGTATTTCACTAGTCACACATCTTAAGGAAGTTTCAAGGCATTTGTTAACCACTTTTGTTTGTCTATTTGTCTGAGGATAGTAAGCAGCAGAAGCATTTAAAGTGGCACCTTGTAATTTGAAAAATTCTCTCCAAAAGGTGCTTACAAAGAAAGGATCATGATCAGAAGTGATAGACTCGGATGTACCATGTAATTTATAAATATGATCCAAAAAAACTTGTGCCACCATAGATGTTGTGTATGGGTGTGCCAAAGCAATAAAGTGATCATATTTACTCAACCTATCAACCACAACCATGATTAACTCCTTTCCATTAGATTTCGATAGACCTCCAATGAAGTTCATGCTTATGTCTTACCAACACTCGCTAGGTATTTTCAGCGGACTCAAAAGTCCTAGAGTAGCCACATTTTTTGTGTTTGTAACGTTGACATATGTCACATTCCCTCATGAATTGGTGAACATCCTTCTCAAGTTTCAGCCTATAGAAAACTATAGATAACCATTTGTATGTGGTTGGAGCACTCGAATGTCTACTAAGGGATCCCTCGTGATATAGTTGAGTTTCATCCTAAGATTGGATGAAGGACCCACCACAATTCTACCTTTGCATTGTAAGATGTCATCTTAATTGGAAAGGTGTCCCACCACTTGTCCTTCCTTTAATTGTTGAATTTTTAACCAATATTCAACATCTAGAGTCTAACTTTCTTTAATGCCATCTAATAACTCTGGCACAAAAGCTTGGACCACCAAATTAACTAGAGGAGTAGGTTCCCTACAAGACAAAGTATCAACATCGATTTTAGTATTTCCAGACTTATATTCAATCTTGTGTCAATTTCCAAAAGCTTGGTTAGCATTTTTGTTAGCTAGGAGTCACCAAGCGTTGTTCAAGTAGATACTTAAGACTTTGGTGATCCGTCTTGATCACAACATCTTGGCTAAGGAGATAATGTCTCCATTTTTCTATGGCATGCACTAAAGCCATGAGCTCCCTTTCATATATAGATAAACCATGGGGTTTTGGGGCTAAAGTTTTACTCATGAATGCAATATGATGCTTGTCTTGCATCAATACAACTCTAATTCCCTCCTTGATTGCATCAGTTTCAACTACAAAAACGTTAATGTATTCTGGCAAGCTAAGGACAGGTGACTGAATGAGAGCTCTTTTAAGTTTTCAAATGCGACTTGGGCCTTATAACTCCACTCAAATTGACCCTTTTTAGGTAATTGAGTCAAAGGTTTAGCAATTAAACCAAATCCTTTGATGAACCTTTCATAATAAATTGCCAAACCAAGGAATCTACGCAGCTAGCGCATATTTTTAGGCACTAGCCATTGAGCTACAACCTCTATCTTTTGTGGATCTATAGCCACTCCCTTCTAAGTTATAATATGTCCAAGGGATCGCTTGAGAAACTGGCTTTCCCTTCTCAGTACTTCAAAGATAGTCCTTAGATGCTTTACATGCAGCTCAACACTAGTGCTATACACATAGTCATAAAAAAACATGAGGAAAAATTTCCTTAAATAAGGCCGAAAGACCTCATCCATAAGTCCTTAGAATTTCGATGGTGTGTTAGTCAAACCAAATGGCATGACTAGGAATTCATAATGGCCTTCATGAGTGCGAAAGGCTATTTTATATATGTCATTGGGATGCATCAAGACCTGGTGGTAGCTAAATCGAAGATCTAGCTTACTGAAATGTGTAGCACCATGTAGCTCATCAAATAAATCATCAACAACAGGGATGGGAAACAATCCTTAATCATTGCTTGTTAAGATCCCTATAATACACACATCCGTTAAGTGTTGTCCTTCTTCTTAACTAACATAATTGAGGATGCAAATACACTGTGACTTGGCCTAATAAGCCACTTAACAACATCTCTTTAACCATTTCCTACCAAATAGATGTCTGTAGAGCTGAAGACCTATAGGGTCTAAGATTGATTGGCACTACTCCATCTTTCAAATGAATACAATGGTTGCAATTTCTATTGGGAGGTAAATCATGGGATTTATCAAATAAATCATGAAATTCCTCCAATAGATTAATAATTAGTGGAGGTAAATTCTCCACCATTGCTAACTCTCTTGGATTGGCCTTAGCAATCATCCAACATTGTATCTCAATCTTCCTTATAGCATCATTTAGTAATTGAGCTAATTTATGCCCAAAAATGTTGGAAATACCTTCATTTTCTTCCAAAGATACAATAATTTCCTTGCCACTCAAACTCCATCCTATGCTGTCTATGTTGGAATCTCTCATAATATTTTGATGATAACAAAAAGGAGTAAAAGTCTTTTTAACAAATAAATAAAGTATAGCAATCAAAACCAAAACCAAAACCAAAACCAAAATATTTCATGATTGAACTAATCATCAGATTTTTTAGAAATTGTTTCAGAAGGTAGTTCAGAGTCATTTTCAGAAGGTATTTTCATATTCATTTTCAGAAGGAAGATCAGAAACTAAATCTGTTCCAGAACAGAAGATGCACAGAATGTTGCGATTTATTTATTATATACCTATCATCTGAAGGCCTGACTCCACAGAAATGAATATATTTGGGGTATATTCATTTTGTTCCACTAAGTTGGATAAAATATCCAAGGGGATTTATTTCATCAATTTATTATAAGTTACGTCTATTAAATTTTTCTTGAGGAAGAAGATCGTCAGATTTTTATGTTTCACGTGGTCAGCAAATTCCTAAAGATAAGGGATATACTTTACCAAGTTCATGTTGGTTCAAATTTTCGAACGAAGATCTTTTAAAGCTTATCTTCAAGGATAAAGGATATCACTATTTTTATGGATAGTTTGTTGAAGTATTTATCCAAATTGTTATGGATAAACATATCAAGATATATGAGATATTATCAGATGACAACATCAACGAAATTTGGATAAAGCTAAGAAGATTATTCGGGATTGATCATACACGTAACAGACACTTCAAAGGAGGAAATTTACCAAGTCAAATATTTTCAATTTTGAGAAGAATTCGAATTGTTTTGAACGACTTCTTTGCTAGCCGTTGAGATAAAACAATATATATAGGAAGCACAACAACAGGAAGAAATATGATGAAGAAGAACGAATCTTGCTCTAACTCTCTGAAAGAAAAAGTCTTCGAGTGCATTTCTCTCAAAAGTCCTTACGTTACAAAGTGTTCACAATATTTTTGTTCGAAAGATAGGATATTTATTGTATTTCCTTGATTGAGTATTATTCAATTTTTTTTTTGAGGTTGAGTGTTGCAAGTTATCTGTTAGACCATTGTGAGTTATAGGATAACCGTGAGAATTGGGACAGAGTGTATTGTAGCCAAGAGGATTGCAAGACAAGCTTGTAACTTTTGATTTTGGATATAGTGGAACAAACCGTGTGGAATACCGGTCCCCAACGTGGAGTTGGAAGAGAGGACTGACGCTCGAGGCGGAACCTCTATAAATCGATTTGCATTTTTCTCTACCCTACTCTTTTTATTTTCGTGCAATTTATATTGAAGTATTTGATAAACTGTCACGTTTCAGAACCTGTTTCAGAGTACTTCAGAGAGTTGTCTGTATTCGCATAAATTAAATTTGATCTGTTTTGAATTAAAATAGATATACAAGTGTGATTATCAGCTGTGATTAGTTTCTAAACAGCAAGTTTAATTAATTCTAAGTTTAAAGTAATCAAAAGGAAGTGAATTGAAAATTTCGAAAAGAATTTATTTTAAAAAGCAATTCACCCCCCCCCTCTTGCTTACATTATTGGGACCAACAGTCTAAAATTCCAATTCACAGTTCCCAGCATTGTCAACCATAGCATGCCCAAAATTAAATCACACGAATTTAAATTCAAGGTATAGAAATCTATTCGAACTCTAGACCATTCATGACCCAACTTAATTTCCTAATTGCACTGGTGCTAAAATCTTGGAACCATCAGCTAAAATCACAACTATGGGCTCCATAGTAGTTACAGCACAATTTAAACCATCAACTAGACGTTTGTCCATAAAATTGGATGTACTATCGATATCTATAAGAATGTTTAAGACTCTGTTTTTTAGCTTACCTTTGACATGCATACTATGCTCATTGGCACCCACAACATCATCCACAACACACAATGTTAGTTATGATAGCACAACATTTAAATCATATACTAAAGCATCGACTTCTTCCTCAACATTACCCCCTTCATCTTGTTCCACTACAAGCAAATTTAACTGTTTACTTTTACGATGATGGCTAGGGCCAAATGGTTCTTCACACCAAAAACAAATTTTATTTCATCGTTTTTCCTCAAGTTCTTCAGGTGTTAGTCGTTTAGTGGTATGACTTCCTTAGACCTTGGTTCCTCGATTAGTGTTTGGGTTCAAGTTAGTGTTTTGGCCAGTGTTTGGTTTGACAAAGATTGAGGCATTTGGGTACCAAGATGTTATGCATTAGTATTCATATTTTAAGTAACTAGATTAGATAAATTTTTGTAGGTTTTAGGGTTTTGTTTGGAGGAGAGTATGGTTTCCACTTGCAACTTGGCAAGGGTATGAGCTTGGGTTAAGGTTTTAGGTTAAAACATGTGAAAGGGTACTAAATTTCAGGTTTCGGACCACTAAGGTAGAAACTAACTAGATGTGACTAGGGCAGTTGAACTTGAGTTGACAAGCGCATGAACTTATCGTTATAGTCTTGCGAAGGTCCACTCTGCTATAGTTCTTTTAATTTTGACATGGGATCCTCAAACCCCTTTCTCATTAAATCTTGCATTTAAGGCATTTGTAAGTTCTTCCCATTTCAGGGAATTAACATCACTTCTAGCCTTCACATAGGCACTATGCCTCTCATAGGGTTTGTCATCCAAGTGCATCATTGCAATTTTCACTTTTAGATTTTCAGGTCTTTCATCTAAAGTGAAAAATTGCTCAACTCTTGATACCCAACTTCTAAACCCTTCATCATGAAAAACTGGGAATTCAATTTTAGTGTTTCTAGTATGTACCTGGTAAGCATTCTGATTGCTAATCATGTTATTCTCATACTCCAATAACGATAGGGTTTTACTTTTGCTTCCTTTAGATTTGATTGTTAATTGTTCATAGATGGCATCTTTACCATGCACTTGCTACTTAAGAATATCTATGGCTTGATTCTTTTTTTCAATTAATATTTGCTGATTTTGCAGGCTTTTTAAGAACAACTTGACCCAATTATCTTCCCTATCAGTCTGTTCCTTGAAGATATCGGTCGCAAACTTGAATGTAGAAGCTAATATAGGTCACACACACAACAATATAGTCGAATACAACTAGGAATTGGCCAAATGCAGCTTAATTAATTATGCCGAATGCAACACTAATTTTACTCGAATGCAAGTAAAATGGAGCAAAGGATATTGTATTTTATTTGTTTTTTATTTTTTATTTTTTTGCATTACACTAAAATTGTATTTATAGTGCAACACATGCATAAATTGGCTATAACTAATTGTTGCTCCACAAGATATGAAAATCTGCCAAGTTGATTACAATACATATTCTAGAAACTCTATCTATAAAGTGATAATATTGATATGTAATAATATTATTAATGGGTTGAAAATACTTTTCAAGATGATTTATTTATTTCATCTGGGCGTCCCTTTAATTAGACCCTAAAGACTCAGCAACCAACATTCTCAGCCCAAATCTTTTCTCTTCTTTGTTTGGCCTATCATCCACTTTCTTCACATTCTTCTCGTGTTGCTCTGCAAACAAAACTGGTTCTTCAACCTTAACATCTAACTGGAAGCTTCCACCCAACTTCTTCCTCGGATCTTGCTTCACACATAGAAATCTTAGTGCAGTATCTATTTTTTAACAAATAGTCTAATTCAAAAGCATCAAACCAGCACTAAACCGACGAAAAACCAATCAACTAAACAGGTTGACACGGTGAAGAGAGTTGGATGAGTGCAGTATCGGTGAGATGATTGGCTCGGCAAGTTCGACACTTGGTTTGGCATATGGCTCGGTCTGTCGAGTTCGAAAGTTTGGCTTGATGACTCAGTGGACTTGTGTTACGATCCCATATCGATTCTACGAGAAATTGCAGAATGGTACTTAAACCTAAAGGGTTCTCCTATTTAATAGGCTAGTCTTTTGGGTTGAGCTCTCCCTTTAGACTTAATACCTAATATTTGGTGCTCTCAATAAGAGACCGATGCTAGCAGAAGGGGCGACTTGAAAAAGGGCGACTTGAAAAAAGGGCTACCTAGAAAAAGGCTAACTAGAAAAAGGGTTAGAGTTAAAGCCATCTAGAGCGGGCCACCTAGAGTAGGCCGCCAAGAGTGTCGGCTTCTCAAAGGATGGATAATGTTACGATCCCACATCGGTTCTACGAGAAATTGTAGAATGGTACTTAAACCTAAAGGGTTCTCCCATCTAATAAGCTAGCCTTTTGGGCTGGGCTCTCTCTTTAGACTTAAAACCTAACAACTTGACTTTGGTCTTGGAATCGGTGATGGATGGACATGGATGCTCAGTTGAGGTGGGTATTTGGGTTTAGTGCTGTGATTCGGGTCCGCGGTGGCTTTGTGTTCGGCGTGGTGATTCTTGTTTGACACAAGGTAGTTGAGAGGGTGAAGATGGATTAGAGAGAGAAAGTTAGAGAGAGATCCAAAGGAGGAAAAAGATGAATGTCCCCTTGTTCCTGGAAATGTCGAAAATCCTTCCTCCCAAAAAGACGAATGCTTTTTCCTCCTTTATTTTCTATGAAAATTGCTTGCCATATCTCAACGAGGATGATGATTATCTCCGGTTGATTAATTAGTTTTCAAGAAAATCCAAGATTTGGTTATGGAGATTTATAATCCGATTTTTATCACAATATCATACAAATAATATATATATATAACTATACTACATGATAGACTTTAGTAAGATTCGCATAAATTATGATGAAGACTGATCCAAATTTAGCTAGATTCAATCAAGATGAAGGCTTATCCCATCCTCCGCATTATCCGACCCAAGGCAGGACCCATTAACCACTAGACTAAGAAGAACAGCCGTCCATGTATCGTCGCAGTGGCCAACATTTAGACGAAATGCATACCTGGGCCAAGCACCTGGCAAATAATGATGGGAAATAAAAAAAAAAAAAAAAAAAAGAATGATCCACTCCTATCGATTCCTAAGTAATCCATAGTACCACTTTTCCATAAAACATCCTCGTACTCAAAGTAGATGATACTTGCAAGGTACTCTGAGGTTGATTAAATTACGAGTTTAATTGTGAAAAGTCCGTGTAATCTAAACATTAATTATAGGTTTCAGCGAAGTGAATATATACGAATAAATCAATTTTAAATGAAATCACTTTTATTTATTTATTTTTACAATCATCAATACAAGAAAAAAAATGACAAATGAAAAGTTGAAGGTATAATTACCCAATCGTATAAATAACCATATTTATTTTATAATCATATTATCCACACATAAGATAGAAATTCTCCTAAAAAAATAAAACTCAATCAACTAACGAATAGATTAGGTCCCATAAAAAGATAGCAAGAAGGCATATGATGGATAGAGACAAAAATAAACAAACAAAAAAAAAATGTGCCTATTCTAAAATCTATTGGCAAAATGATATTTGCTTGATATCCACGTTTTTTAAATCATCCACATTATTAACGATGATAGAAATAATAGAATACAAATGGTAGATCTACGGCTCATCGGAGTGGTCACCATTTTATCAAATTTAGTCAAATTACTTATGTGTGCAAGCAATCCGTTCACACGAGGGTATTCTTGAAAAATCATCTTTGACCCGATATGCTTTTTTTTTTTTTTTTTTCTGGTCTTTTTTCAATTTTCAATTTTTGTTTATTTTATTTTTTTTTGTTTTCTTTAATTCTTTTTTTTTTGTATTTTTATGGTAAACTTGGAAAACTATAGAAAAAAACAAAATAGAGGTAAAAAAATAGCCTACAGGGTGTTTACACGGTCCAATGAAGCATATTTTATTTGAAAGTTTTCTCTCGTAGCTAAAATTATGACCTCTTGATCTTGGTAAAGTTTTTAAGTGATCCAAACGACTCAAAATTCATTTTAAAATCCTCCATAACCAACATTTAGCTAAGAAATAATTAAATCTTGTAGAAATAAATCACAATGTTATTTTAAATGCAATCATCATGCTATTAGATTATAAAAGATCTTCACGTTCATGAACAATACTCTTTGGTTGTTCGCTACTTATTATTATGTTTATGCATACGATTTCTTTATGTAGAATTATATGTATATTCATCCAATTAAGTTGAAATTAAATTGGATCTACTTAAGTTGAGATATTAAATGAAGATAAACCGAACTTTCGAAAATCAAAATCTAACAATAGCACTAGTGCTGTCTTTATTTATTTATTTATTTTTATATCATTACAATTGAAGATATAAATCCGGTCCTTTTTACTTGTAGACGAGTAGTGCTCCTAGGTTATGAAATTATTACCATTGTTTTTCATAGTTAAGATAAATAAGATGATACGTTTTATATAACTCAAAGCCAAATCTAAAACTTATTATTTTAAAATTTGTAAATAAATTTTATATCGTTTCTTCAAAGGGAATTTCAATTGAAAACTATTTATTTATTAACCTTATGGTTATGATGTTTTTCTTTTAAGATGTATAAACTTATATAAAAGAAAAATAATAGAAAAAAGCCCGCGCAAAGACCAGGGATGAAAGTTGTTACAGCTAGAATAATGAGTGGCACAGAAGCAAGAAGATGGGCACTATGACAGGCCCAGCCCTTTACCCCATTTGGACTAACCCCATCATAGCTTATGCCACATTGTTTTTTTCTGTTTTTTTTTTTTTTTTCCCTCCCTATTTTCATCAACAATTACCCAGAAAAGATTCATCTGAATGATGAAAAATAACTATTCACATTCCATATATTTTATAATTAATGATAATGGATAATTTTAATATATCACGATTCATGTTTTATAAAAATTAATGTATAACAAAATTTTTATTAGTATTTATACATTTATATTTAATTCACTTGATGTATTGATTTTCGTATATGCTTAAATTCCATATTATATGGAATTTCTATTCGTTTTGCATTACAGATATTTTTTTCATCCAAGTTTTATTAAGAGTAAATCAAAAAATTTCATAACATCCGTTAAAATGCAGATGCTCAACCATTTTTACATATATATTGAATTGGCTAGTTTATTAATATGATCGTAATTAGTAACAAACAATTAAATACCAAATCTAATGTTACATGCCAGATGATCAATAATCAAGTATGATGATTTTCATTCGTTTACAACCAATAATTTTTTTTTTGACGTATAATCCATTTTCATCTTCTTTTAATCTAATTTAGAATTGAACACAAAATGAAGCTCAATTTTGAGAAAAATTCTCAAAATTGATAATTTTGTAATAGCCGGTAAAGAAAAAGTCTAATTTTGTAACAATTGCTTTCGAAATGAGATAAAATTACTTGTTGAATATATTATTTATTTCAGAGCATAAAATTATCTCTAAAATGCAGAAAGGTTAATTTTAAAAACAATAATAAGAAATAAATGTTTCTTTCTGCAAAATTGGAGCTATATTTTCCGATGATTATATTGCAAATTAAGAAACCATATTGCTTCTATTTTATCTATACTATTAAAGCAAAACCACCTCCTTATATTTTTAGTGTAAATATTTTTAATATAATGTTTTTAGCATATGGGCATAAAATATTTTTTCCGTATCTCTGAAATCATGAAAATTAAATAAGGGTTGAATAGACATAGTTTTTTGCCTTTTTTAGCATCTTTTTCTTTTTTAGCGGGCGTAAAATTTTTTGATATCCTTAAAATCATGAAATTAAATAAGGGTTAAATAGACATGGTCTTTTCTGCGTAAAATATTTTTGGTATCCCCGAAATCATGAAATTAAATAGAATTTGAATAGAATTAAATAAGGGGTTGAGTAGACATAGTCTTTTCCCTTTTTAGTATATGGGCATAAAATATTTTTGATATCCCTGAAATCATAAAATTAAATATAGTTTGTATATAATTAAATAGGGGTTGAATAGATATAGTTTTTTCCTTTTTTAGCCTAAGTATATATCTTTATATACCGATCTAAAGATCTGAACCATTTTTATGCAAGAAAGTTACCCAACATGGAAAAATTACTCGTGAAAAATACAACTGTAATTATGATTTGTAATTAATTTCTTAATTTATAGGACTAATTAAAGTTGTCCTGTCAAAATAATATATCTATTTAGTTTATATATGTTGGATTGTTTTATTTACACACGCATCGCAGATGCGTCATCTGGTTGTTTCTTTTAAAATATCAACCACTAATTATAGTAATAAACTTTTATTTTAAGCTTATATGGCTCATCATAAATTTGTGGAGCCACATTAGAAGAAAACATCTACAAATTCAACTTAAAATAGTTGTAGGCTATACTAATATTTTAGAATTAGTATCCAATAAGTTTTTATTGCATGTTTTGTATAAAAAAAATCTAAATATATGTAATTTTATGAGATAATTATTACTAAGTTGTAGAAAAAAAAAACAATAATTCAAACAAAGTTATCTTATACATCTTTCTTCTTTTACATATATATTTGTACCTCTGTTTGATGGAGGTAGACCTATGTATGGTTCGGGTCAAATTGTTGGCTCGATCGGCCCATAGTGTCATGACCCACATGCCAGCCCATAGGATCATGACCCGCATGCCAACCCACCAGAGTTAGCCAAGTCAAACCCTTAAAACAAAATAAAAATAAAGGTGAGAGAAAAAAATAAAAAAAAGTATTTCAGACAAATATATATCTATATATATTTATATATTTAAACTCATTTTCATGTGAATTGATAATATTTATTATCTATGCACAATTTTAAATGTGCTGTTATTATTGTCAATACATATAATAAATATGTTTAAAAAAATATAAAGTTTGGTTTTTATAAGGCTGTAGTAAAAGTGATTTCTAATTTCTTGATAATATACAACTTATCTTTTCTTTGTGCAAGTTTGTTGTTGAAAGTCAATTTTACAACTAAAAGAAACAAAAATGGAACACTGCATCATCTATCCAAGTAATTATATACAAAGCGTGCACTATAAGAGCTCTATCCATGGAGAAAAATATCTGTTTACAAGACAGAACCTTCTCCAAAGATTACATTGGATGGATAGGAAAAAGTAAAAAAAGAAAAGAAATGCGTTATATTGGCCAAAACAATCTTAGTATGGAATGGCCCCAAAAAAAAATCTTAGTGTGGAACATTATAGCTTTTGCAAAATCAATATTCAACACATTGACTTTTTAATATGATCATTGTTGCTGACAAGTCCCATCCTCATCGGTAAAATTTGAAGATTGTAGTCTATTAATAATTCATACAAAGGTTAATCACTATCTCTATGTGATGTAATCGTCGATATTACTTTAACAAGCATGTGCATTGGAATTAATATACCAGAATAAAATTTTGTATTTAGTTCATGAAGATTGAGAAATTATCATTTTGGTTCTTAATTTTCAAGAAAGGGTTAATTCAATCTAGACATTTGTCACTACAATAATAGAAAATTTATCATTATTCACCATATTAAATGTGTTGTTTTGGTTAATAATACAAGTAATAAATTTGTTTAAAAATTTATATCGTTGGATTTTATATACTTTTGTAGCTTACTTGAATCTAGTAGAGACTGGATTAGTTGTATATGGGCTCAAAGCGTGGTATTAAGGGATCTACAAAATAGAGAACTCATTAGTAGCTCATTGGGCATGAGCTCAGTGCAATCACTTCGATACTTAAGTTAGTGTTAATCATGAAGAACCCACAAAACGATTAGGGAAGATGGTTGTTATGCGACATTACCTTAATTGATGATGATTCCGATATATTTATAGGTGATTAACCTGGTAGTTATGTTAGTTATAGGTGAGTGGCTAGTTAGAAGGCCTAGCTATTATGTTAGTAGTGGGCAAGTAATGATGGTGGTGCTACATTCTCATCTGTGTAGGTTAATCTCGACCAAGACATAACATACTCGAGTAAAAGTGTCATGTTTAAGCCGTCTAGATAGTGTTTGGGTCGATAGGATGAAAGTTGACATAGGCTTCATGGAATTACTTTGGTCTAGCTCAGTAAGAGAATGGGCTCGGTTTAGATAGGCTTAAGGCCAAAGTTGAACTGTCAATAGTTGTCCCCCTCTACTCCCTTGTGGGGAAGGGGATAAGGTGAAGAGGCTAATCGAGTCAAACTGGGGGAGGTAATTGTTTGTTATGTGTTGGTTGCATGGTCTTAGGGCGATCGAAGTTATATTCCTTACTATGCCTTTTTGTGTTCTTAGTAGGAAAATATAGTACGTGTGACATTTTGTGTTTGGTGAGCATGTGGGTTTATTATTCCATACTTTGTCAAATAGCATCACCTTACGTAATTTAACTTAAGTTGTCAATTCCATTAGTTCGAGCCATATCTAATTGTTGGGGGTAACTTTCCCTTATACTTCATCATTATCCCCTTTTTCTAAGCCCTTTGTAAGGTTTATAAATATCCATCAAGGGCAGCTAGTCATAGCCTTTGCATTTCTTGTTTTTTTCATCCACATCAATTCTTTAGTTTCTTGTTTCCCTCTAGCAATCGCATATCAACACTTTTGGAAATGACATGTGAAAGTTGCAATTCATCTTGTACCGTCAGTGAGGATTCTCATGGAGAAACTGTAAAGACCCGACCTACTAATCCTATGATTAAGTAAGTCAAGTTCCCAATCACGTATAATATTTTCATATCATACGTAAGGTTGTCCTAAATCTAACAATTTATATGAATTGTTTGTTTAAAACAACTACAACTTGATACAAGACATTTTACAAAAGGATTACTCACCTGAGTAATCTATTCATATAGAACATTTAAGGAAATAATTTACAACTTGGTGTCAAGCCCATGACACAACAAAACTTACATAAGTTTTTACAAAATAGGAAAATTAGACTTTAAGTCTTTGTATACAAACAAGGTTTAACTAACAAGCCTCTATTCAGAATACAAAATACATATTTAAACCAAACAACTTGTTCAAAACTTTCTTCCTTGCTATCTTGTACTTGGTTCCTAGTCGCCCCACTCATCCATAAATTTTTCCCAATCCGACCCATAGCCCATATCATCATAACAGTCATCATCACCTGAAAAATAGCAACAGTGAGCCAAAGGCCCAGTACACAGCAACAACACTCAAAAGCGTAGTGACAATCATACCTAGACTAATGCAATGCAACACTAATGTTTCATTTATCTTTCTTTAGTATTCATTGATCAAATCATCATTGGAGTATTCAAACTCCGGGACAAGCCATGGGATTCTGGGGATCCTGAGTAACGCTCACGACGCTCAGGGGGTTGATATAGATAGCCCGAATACCTATATCTCCTAGATAACGTTACACTGAAAAGAATAATCTCATATAGGTTATATAGCCGTTACTCAACTTCACTTAACTCAATCCATAATATAAATTAATTCACATGCTCCCATAAACATTGAATTAAATTATATTACTTCTTTTCAAGAATAAGTAAATGTTACTCAGATACTACATTTCCTATCGATTATCCGCCGAGCCTAGTCATTGCATCATGACTATTGGCCTAAGCACCTACACTAACATATCATTGCATCATGATAAGTTACCGCTCCTCGGACCGGATTCAACGGTGAAAACACAAGCAATTCAAGCAATACTTAAGTCATTTAGAACTTATATCAAATTTAAGTATGCCTATCCTAACAAGCATACAAGCAAGTTACTACGTACCTGTACTAGCTCGAGAATCAATGGAAATAACCGAAAGGGGATCAATCACTGTAAAAAGAAGTAATTACAAACTCACACTTAGTTCAAGCTTAATATCAACTAATCTCATACTTAACCATTCAAGTAAATTCAAATAAGTTATCACAAGATCTTAAAACAAGCAAAGGAAATCATATATACAATATAACTAGTTTTAGCTTAACACTCATAGACAACCAATAATTTGTTAAATCTACAAATAGACTTAAATCATGCTTACTTATATCACTAAATCATCATAACACATCAATTATCATATATCTATCTCATTTTAGTCCAAAAATCTATTTGTTAAAGCAAATACACATAAAACAAACAAAACAAGTTTTTAACTTTGTTTGGAAAATGTATCAGCTGGAAAGAAGTGAAATTTAAGCACTGATAATTTTATAATTTGGAAAACTCAAAACATAAAAGTTGTAGATCTCTTTTTAATCTTTCCAACAACTTGAATCACCTCAAACGGAGGTCGGATGAAAAAGTTATGGGCAAAATACGAAAAGGCTACGAAATTAGGAAAAATTACAAAACCAACACCGGTGTTCAACGCCGGCGGCGTACTTGTTCAAATTTGCCAGCGTTAGAGGTCAAGCATTCTGGTCACGAGTGACTCCTCAACACCGCCAAATTCCACATGTACGCCGGCAGCGTAAACTTCAACACCGGCAGCGTACTTTGCCGGCGTAGACTCTGTAACGAGTTACAAAAATTCTTTTGAACTCCCTGTTTTTCATGTTAAATTTACACTTCCAAAATTCCTTAAACTCATTCCAAGTTTCCCAAATCTTGCTATATGATCAATACATCATTCAACCTACATAAACTTCACTCAAAACATTAAACACTTCACCACAAATCATCATACACAAATACCATCCCAAATCCTCACTCATCAACACTCTCAACATTTGATCATTCAACCACAACTTTCCAACACTTCCAAATTCATATACCACACATACAACTAACTTCTATAACAACAAAACACTTCTCATACAACCAACAAAGCATATGAATCATCAAACACAAGTTTAAGTTTAAACCCTATTGTGAAGAAATCATATTCATGCATAAGTTTAAGACATGAAAAACATACTCACCAATAGAACTTTAGGCCTTAGCTTTGTGGTCCTTAAGCAAGCTTTTAGTGGTTATTTTTGTAAGAGTTGAAGGGCTAATGGTATATAGCCATGGGAGGGATTTTAGAGAAGAAAGAAGAAGGTTTTGAAGCTTTTGGAGATGTGTTTGGGAGGTCTGAAAATTTTGCACGAATTTGACACTCTATTAAGTTGATATTATCTTGTTATTTGACTTTTGAGGCATCAAAAGTTAAGGTAATTAATGACTTAACTTTTAGCTAATTAATGATATTAGTTTAAGGCCTTAATGGTGGTTTAAAAGCTTGATTTTTGGCCTTATTTTTCTGCTATAAGGAGACTTATATGCATGCATTCATCTACTTGTTTTAATACATTCCAAACATAATTCATACATGTTAATGAAATCTAAATTTTATGAACTAAACATTTAATAAATTCTAGAGTATTTCAATATTTTAACACAATAATAAAACACATAACTCATCATAAAAATAAATCATATTCAACACATATCAAAAGCATGTATAAATTCAATAACACACATATAAATATAAATTGAGAATTTCATTTATTTCATTCTTCCCTCCTTCAAGAAGTTTCGTCCTCGAAACTTACCTTACCTTAATCACTGTTCGAATAACTCAGGATACTTTCGTTTCATTTCATTTTCAGGCTCCCAAGTTGCTTCTCTCTCTGTTTGGCCCGTCCACAAAACTTTCACAAAAGGAATGACCTTCCTCCTCAACACTTTATCAATTCTATCCATGATTCTAATTGGTTTTTCAATTGTGCTCAAATCTGGTTGAACCTCTGGTTGGTATGTAGAGATGATGGAATCAGGATCTGATACACATTTCCGGAGCTGAGATACATGGAATACATCATGCACTTCCGACAAATTCGGGGTAGAGCCAATCGATAGGCTAATGGTCCAATTCTCTCTAAAATTTCATATGGACCAATGTATCTTGGAGTCAATTTTCCTTTAGCCCCAAATCTAATCGCACCCTTTGTTGGAGAGATTTTGAGAAACACTTGATCACCAACTTCAAACTCTAACGGTCTTCTTCTCATGTCAGCATAGCTTTTATACCGATCTTGAGCCATTTTCATCCTTTGTTTAACTACTTGGATCTTATCCACTGCTTGTTGTACCAATTCAGGACCTAAAATAGCTCTTTCGCCCACTTCATCCCAGTGTACTGAAGATCTGCATTTCCTACCATAAAGTGCTTCATAGGCGCCATTTGAATTGTTGCTTGGAAGCTATTGTTGTAGGAAAATTCAACGAGTGGCAAATAAGTATCCCACCTATTGCCAAAGTCTAAAGCACACGCTCTAAGCATATCTTCCAAGATCTGAATCGTTCTCTCTGATTGCCTATCCGTTTGTGGATGAAATGCAGTACTAAACTGAAGCTGAGTACCCAAGGCAACATGTAAACTTTTCTAGAACCGACTGACAAAACAGAATCTCGATCGGAATAATTGTCTTTGGAATCCATGCAGTCTCACTATCTCTTTAATATATATATATATATATATATATATGCCATCTTCTCTAAGGAATCTCCAACCTTCAAAGGTATGAAATGAGCCGATTTCGTTAATTTCTATGATCACCCATATGACTTCATACTTAGTAATAGTCTTGGTAAAGCCGATATAAAATCCATGGTGATATCTTCCTATTTCCATTCGGGTACAGGTAGAGGTTGAAGTTCTCCTCTGAGTCTTTGGTGCTCAATTTTTATTTGTTGACAAGTCAAACACTTGGAGACATATTGAGCAATATCTCTCTTCAAACCTTCCCACCAGAATTTTTTCTTCAAATCTTTATACATCTTGGTGGTTCTCGGGTGAATCGAATATGAAGACGAATGAGCTTCTTTCATGATCTATTTCCTCAAATCATAAATCTTTGGCACATAAATCCTGTCTCTAAATCTGATAACACCTTCATTGTCTACTCTCATATCCTTCTTCTTTCCTTCTGATATATCACTTCTTAAACTTTGGCTTTCTGGTTCTTCTTGTTGTCCTTGCTTAATTTGTTCCAATATGGTAGGTTGTAGAGTTAAACTTGCCAACATAATCTCAACTTTTTCCATACTTCAACATTCAATTTTCGGAGATCGTCTTGCAACTCTCTTTGATTTGTAACCATGGTAACCATATTCATTTGCTTTTTCCTACTCAATGCATTTGCCACACTGTTTGCCTTTCTTGGGTGATAAAGAATTTCAAGATCATAATCCTTTATTAACTCAAGCCATCTTCTTTAGCGCATGTTCAATTCTTTTTGAGTAAAGATATACTTCAAGCTTTTGTGATCGGTGAAGATCTTGCATTTTTCACCAAATAAGTGATGTCTCCAAAGCTTCAATGCTAGAATCACTGTAGTAAGCTCCAAGTCATGGACTGGATAGTTTCTCTCGTGGGGTTTCAATTTTCTTGAAGCGTAAGCTATTACTCGGTTATCTTGCATCAAGACACATCCTAGTCCCTGTATAGATGCATCACTATAAACGACAAACTCCTTTCCACTAGCTGGAAGTGCTAAGACTGGTGCAGACACTAATCTCTCTTCCAACTCTTGGAAACTCTTCTCACAATCTTCATTCCAAACGAACTTCACGTGTTTTCTAGTCTACTTCGTCAATGAAGAAGCAATCTTTGAAAATCTTTGAACAAATCTTCGATAGTAGCTTGCTAAACCCAGAAAACTACGTACCTCAGTAACATTTGTAGGTTGTGGCCAATCCAAAATAGCTCTAATCTTTTCTGAATCCACCGATATCCCTTCCTTTGTAATGATGTGACCAAGGAATGCCACTTCTTTCAACCAAAACTTGCATTTGCTAAATTTGGCATAAAGCTTCCTTTCCCTTAGTCTTTGTAGAACTAGCCTCAAGTGTTGTTCATGCTCCTCTACACTTCTTGAGTATACCAGTATATCATCAATAAAAACAATGACAAACTGGTCCAGATAATCTTTAAATACTCTGTTCATTAAATCCATAAATGCAGCAGGAGCATTTGTCAAACCAAAAGACATAACCAAGAACTCAAAATGTCCATATCGCGTTCTGAAAGCTGTCTTGGGAATATCTTGTTGTTTGATCTTGAGTTGATGGTATCCAGATCTTAAATCTATCTTAGAAAACACTGCAGCATCTCTCAACTAGTCAAATAAATCATCAATTCGGGGAAGTAGATATTTGTTCTTAATTGTCACCTGGTTTAGCTCTCTATAATCAATACACATTCTTAAGCTTCAATCTTTCTTTTTCACAAATAATACTGGAGCACCCCAAGGAGAGATACTCGGGCGAATAAATCCCAATGTCTGCAACTCTTCTAACTGGCTTTTCAATTCTCTCAATTCTGTAGGAGCCATTCGATATGGAGCTTTAGATATCGGTGATGTCCTTGGTATCAATTCAATTCCAAACTCAATTTCCCTATCAGGTGGTAACCCCGGTAATTCTTCAGGAAAAACATTAACAAACTCTTTCACCACTGGCACCATATCCACTTTAATCTCTTCACTACCCTTCTCCCATAACTCCATAGTATACATATAAGCTGGTCTTTTCCCCTCCAAGACATGCGTGACTTTTCCATTCTCTAAATCAAAACTCACTTCCACCTTCATACAATCTATACTAGCTTTATACAGGTTTAACCAATTCATTCCTAAGATAGCATCAAAATCAGTTAAAGGCAAAACCAACATATCAATTGGCATGTTTACATTAGAAAACACTACATCAACATTTCTACACACACATGATTCTTTAGTTTGCACCCCAAGAGTAGTATTAATACTCATCATTCTATCAAGCGACACTTCAGAATACAAACCACACTCATTCACAAAGTTTTCAGCTATGCATGCATGAGTAGCACCCGTATCTATCAATGCATATGCAGTATGATTTGCAATCTTTATGATACCTGCTAATGTATCCACCAGAGGAGCTTTCTCATACTATTGTGGGGCAAACACTCTAGCAGCAGTTGTTCCTTTTCCAACATTAGGACCATCATTCTTAGGCTTCTCCTTACAATTCATCACATGATGTCCTCTCTGTTTGCAATAAGCACAAAATATAGGCTTCAATTTTGGATTTTTGCAATCAGAAGCTCGATGACCTACATCCCCACACGCAAAACATGCTCCAAGAACCCATTTACACTGAGCTAAATCATGGCGTCCAAAACATCTAGTACACCTCTTATCAAAACATGCTCCACCAACCCATTTCCACATGTATGCCGGCAGCGTAAACTTCAACACCGGCAGCGTACTTTGCCGGCATAGACTCTGTAACGAGTTACAAAAATTCTTTTGGACTCCCCTGTTTTTCATGTTAAATTTACACTTCCAAAATTCCCTTAAACTCATTCCAAGTTTCCCAAATCTTGCTATATGACCAATACATCATTCAACCTACATAAACTTCACTCAAAACATTAAACACCTCACCACAAATCATCATACACAAATATCATCCTAAATCCTCACTCATCAACACTCTCAACATTTGATCATTCAACCACAACTTTCCAACACTTCCAAATTCATATACCACATATACAACTAACTTCTATAACAACAAAACACTTCTCATACAACCAACAAAGCATATGAATCATCAAACACAAGTTTAAGTTTAAACCCTATTGTGAAGAAATCATATTCATGCATAAGTTTAAGACATGAAAAACATACTCACCAATAGAACTTTAGGGCTTAGCTTTGTGGTCCTTAAGCAAGCTTTTAGTGGTTATTTTTGTAAGAGTTGAAGGGGCTAATGGTATATAGCCATGGGAGGGATTTTAGAGAAGAAAGAAGAAGGTTTTGAAGCTTTTGGAGATGTGTTTGGGAGTTCTGAAAATTTTGCACGAATTTGACACCCTATTAAGTTGATATTATCTTGTTATTTGACTTTTGAGGCATCAAAAGTTAAGGTAATTAATGACTTAACTTTTAGCTAATTAATGATATTAGTTTAAGGCCTTAATGGTGGTTTAAAAGCTTGATTTTTGGCCTTATTTTTCTGCTATAAGGAGACTTATATGCATGCATTCATCTACTTGTTTTAATACATTCCAAACATAATTCATACATGTTAATGAAATCTAAATTTATGAACTAAACATTTAATAAATTCTAGAGTATTTCAATATTTTAACACAATAATAAAACACATAACTCATCATAAAAATAAATCATATTCAACACATATCAAAAGCATGTATAAATTCAATAACACACATATAAATATAAATTGAGAATTTCATGGTTATTTCAGAAACTCCTAGAGTTCTTTCCCCCACTACTTCAATAATGTAGATTACCCCTATTTGTTGAGTGTGTTGTGGAGGTGGTGTTATGTGATAGGACTTTCCAGTAAGAGATTAATCGCTTGAGGTCGGAGGGATCCGATCGAGTTACACATTCAAAAGATGTAGGTTTAGCTCCTACATGAGTTGGTTTTATTATAATACTTGTGTCAAGTACAATGCCTTTTACTGCAGGTTGAAGGCTGATCATACCATCCTTTAGTAGAGGTTCTAGATGAGGAATTGACAAGCCAACCCCCATGAGGAGGAGAAGCTGGTTGCCAATAAAAAGATTGAGAAGTTGCAGTCTGAGTTGAAAAGTTGCTAGTCATTCGCTCCGAATGAGATCCTACTACTTGGTGAGGAAAGGCACAAGCTCCACAGGGATAATCAAGAGCTTCATATTGAGAACAATCGACTGCATCAATTGTTGGAGGATAGTTGGAATGAGTTAGCGGACTATAGGTCCAGTTTTCATTCCGTGAAAAGGAGTTGATGTTGTAAAGGGATGAGTTCTAAGCTTTGACTACTAGGGCAAAGCTAGAACTTGAGAAGTCGTATGAGGACTTGAGTAAGGCTCAAAGAGAGCACAGTGAGTTGAGTAAGCATGTTAAAGCTCTCAGGGCTAAGGTTGCCGCTCTTGGTTAATGTCAACCGAGCTTTATCCTTGACAATTATTTTGGTAATAAGGCTTGGACAGAGCAAAAACTAGAAATCAAGAGTGGGGCAATCAATAAGATTATCTAGTACATCAATGGTTATTGTTCTTGCAACATAGTCTTATGGGTTAAGTTCTGTTCCTATCTCCTTATAGGTATCATGGTGTTAGAGGAGTATGTTAGGGATAGGGATGATGATGATGTTTGTAAAGGGAAGCAAGTGGCTCAAATGTTGATGGGGCTCTAATGTTAGGAGTAGCCTTAGGTATTGCGCCTATAGATTGAGCTAATCAACCTCTAGCAGGGGACGCCCTTTTAGTCGACGATGACCAATGGTTAGGGCTACTTAACATGATTATTCCCCCGACTAGCTTGATGAGTAGGGTAGCAAGCGAGAGGTTACCTACTTCTTAGATTGATTGGTTAGTAGAGGAGCTGAATGAAGTTGGCAAGGGAATGATATATATATATATATATATATATTAGTTAGGATGCTAACCATCTGGTGTAACTACATCTAATTTAATGATGATCTGTTTAATGGAGTATATCTTTCTTTCTATTGCTTGTACTTTGTTTCCATACTTTATCCCTCCTTGTGTTTTGATATGACCTTCATCTCTTTTACTTTCGTGCATCGTAATCCTAGGATTTGTGTCGTATCCATATTAACGCTTGATAAACCATTAGATTTATATCGTATCAATTTGATAGTTAAGGTTACACGTCGGTAGGCCTTCCTGAGATATAATGGAACTTCTTCATCATTATCTCTTTAGGTTTCTGTTTATAAATAGTAGGGTCTTTTTCTCCTTTTTCACCATTAAATGTTTTTCTCAAACTGCTTTGCTTACATGACTTCCTTTCAACTAACACGTATTTTTTAGTTTTGTAGGTTCTTCTTATGGAGTTTACTGATAAATGTCCTAAGACCCTTAATAATGTACTTTATTGATCATATTTTTATATAATATTTTGTTGATTTACTAAAGAAAAGAATACTTATTAAATGAATTATTCATTTTTGGGATAAATGAGGAATAAATTAAGCTTTTTAGAGGATTGATAGTAGAACAAGTGAAGATTTGATGAAGTTTTAGAGCTATTACTGCAGTATTGGGAGCACAATATAGAAGTAAACAACTAGTGTGCAATTTCCGAAGCAAACAACGAGAAAAATATTGAGTTATAGGAATACACAACTAGCATACCCAGGTCATGTACGTCGGATAGTGTACGAATTTTGAGTGATGAATTTGCACATTGTTCCAGTGTATACAACTAGGGATGCAATCGAGGTGGGTTTGGGACGGGTCATATAAGACCCGAACCTGACCCATTTCCCAATAGGGTTTCTCAAACCCATCTCGCGACCCTATAGGGTTTTCTTTTTAATACCTTAACCCGCCCCTGTAGGGTTTTGACCTTGACCCACCTTGCCCCGCGACCCGCTTAATTTTTTTTCTTCTTCTCAACACTTAGTTAAATTACAATTTTTAATGATAATTTTATCCTATAGGAGCACAATAGTTAGTTACAACTATGCTTGAACGAATTTTACAAGATATGCCACAACTTTATTAAGAAATATAAAGGTTTAAAACTATCATAAAAAAATTTTCAAATGTAGATGAAAAGACATTACTTCACTTATATAAATATACATGATACATATGTAGGAACAGTACCTTGTGAAGACTCAAGATTAGAAAAACATGTTTTCAAAACACATTAACAACTTACCAACACTTCATTTACTCTCCAACAATAACTCAAAAAAACTAACCTTCCAACACACTCATTTCTAATTTTCTACTTGTCTTCAAAATACGTTAACGACAAAAGCAAATACAATACATCATCAAATGAACAATCCAATAATAAACATAAACTCGAAGCTCAGTCCACCATACTAACCAAAATAAACAATGCATCAACATCACCGGATCATCCAAAATAAATTAATAGCATAATTATGAAGTCATCATCAATCATTATCTTCACTTTTCATCTTTATTATTGTATTCCACTTCTTCACCCCCTTCTTCGGGTTCTTCAAATTCAAGTGTCTCTAAACCTACAAAATTAAAAGAATAAAAGGAAAAGAAAATAACTTCATGACATATATTAGAAAAATGCATGGTAAAAAGAACTTTCAACAATAAATTAAACAATCTCATACCAATTCCAGAATTTAACAGCCAACTTTGAGTACACATCAATGCTTCTATCGTATCTGGATTAAAATGACAAAAAAGGCAAAGAACTTGAGAGAGAGAGAAGGAGAGACCAAGAGAGACTGAGATAGAAAACACAAAGAGAGAGAGAGAGAGAGAGAGAGAGAGAGAGAGAGAGAGATTGACAAGACTAGACCCTTACTGCAGATTGCAGTTGTATTGCATAATTGTGATTTTAAAATTTTAGACTTAATTTTTAAATTATTTATATTATGACGGGTTCGGGTTACCCATCGGGTTTTTTAATAATCCAAACCCATCCTGAAACCTTATAGGGTCAGCAAGTAATTTTCCAAACTCGCCCCGCGACCCTATAGGGTCAGACTTTATAGGGTTTTTAACGGTTCGGACGGGCCGGGTACCCTATAATAACCCATCCCAGTTGCATACCTATACACAGCCCACCTACAGGGTCGTGTAGTGGTCGTATATGACATCAGACTATATATAGGTGCTCTATTTCATTTTTTAAAAGGATCCAACCATCACTAATCTTTTCCTAAACACTAGAATACACATTCTCGAGAGCTTTTCAAGAGAAATTTGCTGCATAAAATTGGGAGTTCACAAACAACATTACTACACGGGTTTTATCATCATGTTCTCTCCATTTCTTCCTTTATAATTACTACTATTAACTTTTCCATGGAAGAGTAGTTTTGTTATGTCCTAAGTTTTGAGAAGCCTTAGCCTCATGTATAAATTTGCTTTTGATTGAATAAAGTTTTGATCTTGAATTTATTTCATGATCTATGTTATTGTGCATGATGATTTTAGGCCTAAATCATTATAAACTTGATTTCTATTGATTAGAAAGAAGATTTCTATTGATGAAATAAATCTCTCATGATTAAAGAAGATATGTCACTCACCTAGAAATAAGTTTTTTCAACTTTCTACCTCTGAGATTAGTTTTCCTTAACTAGGGTTCATAAGCTTTATGCGATTCCAATATAATATTAGTGAATGATGAAATTCCCACTTCTCCAAATATAATTAGGAGTTAATGACTTGAAGAGTTGTATTAATTTAGCTAAGTAACCCAACATTCAAGACTAAAGAATTATTCAATTAAAATTACATTTTAAGGATAAAAAGGGCCGGAAAAAGAGGGGGGGGGGGGGGGGGGGGGGGGGGGGGGGGGGGGGGGGGGGGGGGGGGGGGGGGGCGCCGAGGAGGATTAAAACTAGAGACATAGTTGGTGAATTGATTAATTTTAAGAAAAGTAGACCATCATTCATTTAAGGCTTTTAGGACTATTTTTAGTTAAAATTAGCTATAGAATTAGTACAAATTCTGACAGATTCAACTAAATAATAATAAAAGGGTTAGTACTAGTAGCTGCATATGGATCTTTAGGATGATATATAAGTTTATTTCTATATTACACGATAGGTGCACTGCCTTATGTGGATCTAGAAATAATAGGGTTATAAATTGTAAATTTTGTGATCACACACATCATTTATGCTTTAAGTGTGGCTGAAAAGATCAAGCCATTGGTGCCTTGTTGCTGCATCTTCTTCTTGGTCGGTTTTGTGCTTTCCTAAAGAAATTTTGTTCAAAGTAAGCCTTGTTTGTCCATGGCAGCAAGATCTTTTTTCGTGTATTGTGGTGTGTAATGAGGGCCACTAGACTTGTTATTTCCAATTATATGGAACTTTTGATGCGGGGGAAAGAACTCTTATGCTCAAATCGGGTGGGTAACGCATTGTTTCTATCTTAGTCTTAAATCTTCCTCTTTTGGTTCTCTTTTGGCTGTTCGAGATTGAGGGAGATTAAGATAGATTCCTCTCTTGGGCTTGGATGTCGGGACTACTCAGTCGACTAGGATGGAATCAGCAAAGAGGGAGCATTCGACTTGCTTCTTCTTCTCGCAAAGGCTTAGTTGTCAAATATTTCTTGATTACCCCAGTTTGTTCAATCTTTCTTTGACTTATTCTGCTTAAGGTGTTCAGTGTTTTTTAAAAGGTCGTACTAATTGATAGTTTTTATTTTTAGTAACATTTACCAATTTATAGTTTTTTGTTAGAATGCCATTTTAAACTACCTTAGCTGCGAAGCTAGTCAGAACTACTATATCATCTTAGATTAATAAACGAGTTATTGAGATTTATTCATGCTAATTCTTTTTCCTTTACTAAGTTTTGTGTATGTTTTTCGTGACTTGCTTGTTAGTCGATCTACAAGTATTGAGCATAAGCAATTTGGTCAATTGGTCCGTAGGTCCCGAGCCATAGTATGGGCTTAAGTTTTTAGTATGTGGGTGCTAAGCGTAAGTAGCTCGGTTGATTGGTCCCTAGACCTTAAGTTGTTGTAGGGCCATAAGTTTTTAAGGCATGGCTACTAAGCGTAAGCAGCCCAATTGATCGGTATCTAAGGCTTGAACCTCGTAGGGGGTTAAGTTTTTAAGACACGGGTGTTGAGCGTAAGCAGCTTAGTCGATCGGTCCATGGGGCTTGAGATGCTAAGGCCTTAAGTTTTTAGGATATGGGTGCTGAGAGTAAGTAGCTCGGTTGATGGGTCCTTAGGGCTTAAGTCGCCCTAGGGCAATAAATCTTTACGACACGGATGCTGAACATAAGCAACTTGGTCAATCGGTCTCTGATTCTTGATCTGCGCTAGGGCTTTAAGTTTTTTAGGACACGGGTGCTGAATATAAATAGCCTAGTCGATCGATCCTTAGGGCTTGAGTCACGCTAAAGCCATAAGTTTTCAAGACATAAGTGCTGGGCGTAAGTAACCCGATCAATGGGTTCCTATGGCTCAAGATGTACTAGGGCCATAAGTTTTCAAGACATAAATGCTAAGCATAAGCAGCCCCATCGATGGGTCCATGGGGCTTGAGCCACGTTATAGCCTTTAGTTGTTAAGACGCGAGTGTTGAGCAAAAGTAGCTTGGTCAATTGGTCTCTAATAGGCTTGAGTCTCGCTAGGGCCATAATTTTTTTAGACATAGCTGCTAAGTGTAAGTAGCCCGGTCTATCGGTCCTACGGCCTAAGCCTCACTAGGGCTATAAGTTTCTAGAATGCAAGTGTTGAGCGTAAGCAGCCCGATTGATTAGTCCTAGGGCCTAAGCCTCGCTAGGGCCTTAAGTTTTTAGAGCACGGGTGCTGAGCATAAGTAGCTTGGTCGATCAGTCCCTAGGACCTAAGCCTCGCTAAGGCCTTATTGTCCACCGAGATCTCTTTATTAATTATCACATCTTCAAGAATTAATTCAGAATTCATTTTTTAAAATTATTTGAAATATAAACGAACTAGTAAGAAAACATTAAAAATAAAAAAGTTTCTAAATGAAATACTTCCTTAAGTAATCGACTTTCCATGTTCTTGCGATTGATTGATTGTCCAATCGCTTTAGCCGATAAGCCTTATTTCCAAGGTTTTCCTTAACACATATAGGATCTTCCCATGTAGGGGCAAGCTTGCATTGTCTTTCTTTGGGTCCCAAGTTAACTAGTTTTCGGCACACTAGGTCACTGGGGCAGAATTCTTTATGCCTTATTTTCTTATCGTAGTATCGAATGGTCCTGAATTGGTATGCCATGAGCCTCTACTTGGCTTGATCCCATAGTTTTTCTATTGTGTCTAAGTTTGTCTTTAGTGAAACTTGGTTGACCTCTAGGTGGAACTGCTATATCCTATGAGTCAGAAGTTCCAATTTGGTTAGGTATACTACTTCTGTGCCGAACACTAACTAGTATGGTGTTTCACCATTGGTCGTTTAATGTGTGGTCCTATATCCCTAAAGTATGTTAGGCAATCGATCAGCTTGACTAACATGCTCTTGCTCGACCATATTTTTTAGGCTTTTAGCTAAGGTGTAGTTTACCGCTTCCTCTTGTTCATTGGTTTAGGGGTAAGAAACTGATGTGAATTGGATCATGATATGATGGTATTAGCATAATCTTCTAAACTAATCATTGTTGAACTGAGTTTCATTGTCAGTAATTATGACTTGTGGTACCCCGAGTTACCATAGGATATAGCTGGTAATGTCCACTTTAGTTTGCCTTCTTGGCTAGATGATCCATCAATATGTAATGTCCACCTTGGTTTGCCTTCCTTAAAGGGTTACTTTGGTAGGCTGGTATATTCTACCTTGAATTTCGCAAAAATTTAAGCTTTGATGGCATCTCATTCCTTGAATCGTATGCCATAGGCACTCAGCTCGATCGCATATTTCATCATACGACCTGATGCATCTGGTCTGTCAAGGATGGTATAGAGGGATTGGTCAGTAAGGACCATCACTTGATGTGCTTCGAAATAAGGTTTGAGTCTCCTTACTGATAAGACATCTACTAAGGAAAATTTTTCAACCCTTGAGTATCTCTCCTTTGGCCCCTGGAGGACATGATTGATATAATAGATCAGTCTATGCTTTCATCCATTTGCTCGAATAAGGACTACGGAAATGGCTTTTTTACTCACTACTAGGTATAAGAATAATCCCTCTCATGGTATGGATTTGGTAATAACTGGAGGAGTCATAAGGAATTTCTTTAGGTCAATAAAAGCCTTGTTGCAATCTTTGGTCCAATTGAAGTTAGTCGGGTTCCTAAGGATCTTAAAGAACTTGACACATCAATCGACGCTTTGGGACATGAATCTTCTTAATGTCGTAATGTGGCCAATGAGTCTCTAAACCTCTTTTATTGTCTTGGGAGGTATCATATCAAGCACAGCCTTGATCTTATTAGGGCTTGCCTCAATTCCCCGTTGTGTGACCATACACCTTAGGAACTTTTCGAAGGAAGCCTAAAATGCATTTTTGGGGATTCAACTTCATTTGGCATCTCCTTAGCCTGTCGAAGGTCTTTTGGAGATCTTCAAGGTGATCTTTTATGTATATGCTTTTGAAGATCGTATCATCTATGTAGACCTCCATCTTTTGATCGAATTTTCTTTTTTAAATACATTAATGACTAGCCTTTAGTAGGTGGCTCCAACATTTTTCAAGCCAAATGGGCATAACCTCATGGTAGTATGTACCGAGTTGGTGACAAATGATATGTGCACCTGATCTTTTGGTTCCATGACTACCTTATTATATCCTGATTAGGTGTCCATGAAGCTTAGTAGTATGTACCCAGATGTAGCGTCTACCAGTTGGTCTATTCTCGAAAGTAGGAAGTAGTCTTTTAGGTATACTTTGTTAAGATTTAATGTATTTAACACACATTCTCCATTTACTGTTAACTTTTTTTTACCATGACGACGTTGGTGAGCCATGTGGGGGTACTTTTAGTCTTAGATGAATTCAACTTTTAAGAGTTTTTGGACTTCTTTTTCTATGGTGACTTATCATGTGGTGATAAAATGGCGTCATTTTTGCTGTACTGGCTTTACCTTTGGGTTAATGTTGAGCTTACGAGTGATGACTATTAGGTTTATTCATGGCATATCGATAGGTGACCAAACGAACACATCCCGACTACATTAGAGAAAATGAACCAATTCTCCTTTGATGTCAGTCGGTAGTGCGGAGCTAATCCTTGCCACCATCAAAGGATTAAGGCCAAGTAAAACATCTTTAGTAGCATCTATTGGTTCATCTTCTCCTTCCTTGTTTATTTTCCCATAAGTGGGTTAACTTGGGAGCGAATCTGTCTGACACACTTCATCCTTTACCAAGGCTCGGACGTATAATCTTCTCAACAAGTCTTGATTTCCCCTACATATGTCGATCCCATTTAGAGTGGGGAATTTCGCTTTTAGGTGAACCGATGAAGGGACCATTCGGAACAAGAAGAGTGTTGGTTGGCCTATGATCATGTCGTAAGATGATCAGCAATCTACAACCAAAAACTAGACCTCGTTCTAGGACTTATGCTTATCGTCTCCCAATCTCATTAGTAAGGTGACAATTCCTCTAACCTTGACTGCTTGATTGTTGAATCCATAGATTTCGTGCCTTTATGGCTTGAGCCTCTCCTGGATGTTATTTTCTAGAAGCTTGTTGAAGGCGTAGCCAAAAATGATGTTTGTGCTACTCCCTGTATCAACTAGGACTTTCATCACATTGAATCCTACTGCTACTGCTTTTATGCTAAGAGCATCTTAGTGAGGGATTTTGACATAATGCAGGTCAATTTTGGTAAATTCTAGGGTCATGTTTAGTTTCAGTCTCTTTCCCATGATCATCACTTCTTTTCTTTTGTTGTTTTTGGAGTGTCAGAAGAAACTCACTAGATCTAGGCCTCCAACGATGGTGTTGACTATCCCTCGTGTTGTGTTGTCAATATGTCGATATGTGCAGACACTGGGATTTTGTTGTTGATTGTTCCTTCTTCATTGGTTGGATCTTTCAATGGTGTTATTTAGATTAGCTTAATACTCTCAAAGGAATCCTTTTCTAATGGCTTCCTATAGGGCAGTCTTGAGTTGATAGCAGTCATTAGTGTTGTGTCCCACATCTTGGTGGTAATCACAATACTTATGTCTTTCCTGCTAGGTCACTATGTAACTTGGTTGGCTTCATAAGGATGCCAGAGTTTCTGATTTTTAGGAAGATGTTTTCCAGTGGTTTGCTCAGAGGGAGAAAACTAGATTAAAAATATCTCTGTTTCCCTTATGTCTTCCTACCTTGGGATCCTTGTCCTTCTTTCTCACCAGGAGGGACTAGTCAATCCCAGGCTAACTTTTTAGATTTTTGTTCTTGCAATTGTTCTATTTGAGATTTTTCTATTTCGTTTTGGATGGTTATGGAGTCTTCGTGTCATATGTATTTATCGACCCGTTCTTAGAATTCCTCTAATGATGTTTTGGGTTTGTTTTTGGTGAGGGAGCGGAAAAGGCTCTCATTTTTCCAAACTACGCGAATGGTTGCTTGTACAACAAGGTTGAGATCAAGGCCGTCTACTTCTATGACCGTGTTGATTGAACCAAATGATATAATCTCTTAGGGACTCATCCTTTTTTATTATTTACTAGAAGCAAGGAGGACGTATCTTTCTTTTAGGGTTTGTTCAGCATGAAATGGATCCTATATGTGTGGAAAGAACTTCGAAAGATGTGATGAAGCTATCAGCCAATTGGTGAAACTGATATTTGCTATTTTTACTAATGTCCCTAAGAATACTTTATAGAAGATGGCATCATTGAATCTGAATACTAACATTTGATCCTTGTATCTCTTGAGGTGTTCATTTGAGTTAGTCATCCCATCATAAAGCTTGAACATGGGTAACATCATCCCTGGTAGCTACAGCTTATCAATGATTGACTAGGTCAGGGGCATTCTGATGGTCATTAGAGTAGTTTTGAAAACTGTAGTGCCTTTTTTTACTCTCCTTGGTCTTCGACATTTCCTGATTTCTTTCTCTAGTTCCTCAAGGATCATATCTCTAAGTTGTTTTTCGTGGCAAATCGGAACTCTAATGGTGAGGAAGTCCTAACTTGCATTTTTGATGTTGTAAGCACAATCGAAGGGTCCTTGGGGCCATGCGAAGTCTACGGATGTGATTCAGTTACATTGGTAGGGGCATTGCCGGCTTCATAAGTGTGCCCCTATTTCTAACTCCTTTAAGTGTTTTTAACCTCCGTGTTGCATTTTGATAATTTCGTTCTACCACCTGATGGAGCATGTGCTATAGGCAGTCGAGGCGATCTTGCTTCGAGGGGTCGTCGAAGGTAGGCTAGATGCTAGGTCCTACTTGAGAGTCATCGTGTCTCGTAGAAGTTGATCTTAAGGTAGAATTTAGGTCACTATTAGGGGCGTTGCCCTCAGATTGTCTTCTATTTCTAACACGAGGCGACATGTTAAGATTTTTTGTCATTTGTTTTTTTTTTTTCATTTAGGAAAAGGACTACAGGAATTCTTCTACTAAGGGTCGAATCTTCCCACAAATGGAACCAAATTTCGCTTACCCAAATTCAATAGGGGCTAGATTAGTTGTAGATAGACTTGAAGCGCAGAGTTTAAGGATTTGCAAAATAGAGAACTTGTTAATGGCTCACCGAGTATGGACCCAATGCAGCCACTCTGATGAGTTAATATTTATCATGAAAAGCCCACAAATTGATTAGGAAAGATGGTTGTTATGTAACATTACCTTAATTGGTGATGATTGGAATATATTTATAGGCGACTAACCTAGTAGTTATGTCAGTCATAGGTGAGTTACTGGTTAGAAGACTCAGCGATTATGCTGGTAGTAGGCAAGTGAGGATCGTGGTGCCACAATCTTGTCTATGTAGGCCGATCCCGACCAAAACATAGCATACTTGAGTGGAAGTGTCCTGTCCAAGCTATCTAGGTAGCATTTTGGTCAAAAGGGAGGAAAGTCGATAGGGGCTTCATGGATTTAGTCTGGTCCAGCCCAGTGAGAGAATAGGCTTGGCTTGGATAAGCCCAAAGGCAAAATTGAACCGTCAACAACTCCTAACCAAAGTAGAATCTTATTTTTAAGTAATGTGAGACTTTATTTTTTTCTTTTTTGCAACTGTGTAAATATTGAATATTTTGTACTATCACATTGCTTATTTCATAACCACAAGTAGATACAATAGTGTTAAATAAATGTACTCCTTAAATAAATAGTTTAGCAAATGGGCTAAAGAATATTATTATTAGGCCTGACTTTACATTAAGTTAAAAATTTGATTATCTTAATTTGATTTTTTTAATTTTCTTATTTTATTTTTTAATGTTGAGTTTATTTTAAAAAAAAAAGATAAAAGAATAGCAGGGCCAGTTTAGTGGGTCATAAACTAACTTGTAAACTAGCAGGTGGCCTAAGTTGGTTTTAGACTAAGTTTTGTCAAACCCGTGACCTAATGTGTCTGGGTTAATTTAGCCCGATGCCCAAGTCTAGATGGAGGTTTGATGCCAATTCATATATTTAATTATTTGGACCCCACAATTATCAATTTTCCTTTTGCTTTTCACTATTCTTTTATAATAAAAAGCCATGCATGTTTACACAAAGTACTACTGTATGAGTCACGCAAGGCAGGTGCTAGAAAATCTATGCATTGGACATTTACTTGCTCGCCAAGTTAAACATTAGTATAAAACAATTTGGATTAGTTGTTAGGTCGTTCCTCATGTAACGGCTTGAAACTCTATCTATCGAGATATATTGTCCACTTTAGTGATATGTCGCATGGTTTTATTTTTTGTGCCAATTGCTTCTCAGGAAGTCCCTAGTCCTTGGTGTGCTCTCCATTAAGAGTATTTAACTTTAGAGTTCTACTGAAATCTAAGCTATTACACCAAAAGTCATTTTAAGGATTATAATCCCACCACCTAATATTTAAGGAGTATCACATACTCCTCATTTACAGAACTAACGTCCCTACCAATTTCAACACATAGGTCTAGAATCACACCAAATAGGGAGGATATTAGAAGTGGTCCATATAAGCTTAAGAGGTATCCCCACTCTAAGGCACTTTACCCTGTACAATGCTTAGCTTCTCCACTTTAGGCTAGTATCTTGCTTTGATACCATATGTAATGACCACTTTGCCTACTAAGGTAATGTTCACTTTGACAAAATGCTGCTCGGTTTTGTTCTTTGTGTGAGCTACTTCCTAAGAGATCTCTCATCTTGGACTGAGTACGCTTAATTTTAGAGTTTTGATGAACTCCATGCTATTACATCAAAAAGCATCTCAATGATTAAAGTTTCATTACCTAATATATGGGGGTATTTAGAAAGAGAGAAAAATCTACAAAGGATTAGATTAGAGGATTAAAATAATCAAATTTAATTAAGGATGATTAACAAAGTTTAGAATTGGTGCACTCTAATAGATTTTATTAGGATTGGTAGCCTAATCTTAATCTTTCCTACCTAGGTTCAAGTACTAGTATGAATCACTTATGACTCCGTAGCCCTAAACTTTAATTACGAATGACTGTTTCAAACTTCCAAAATTTAGAATGCAAATGAGTCGAGTCAAGATATTAGAATATTGGACCTAAGTTCAAGTTCCACTCAAAACCTTCAAAGCTTGCCCTCGACTAGAAGAACATTAAACAAACTCGAGCTGAATCTATCTACATGATTAGTTACTAAAACAAATCTCACATTATGATAAGACAATCTTACATAAGATAAAATATGAATATTAAAAACAACAAATACATATAAAAAAATCTACTAATTTTAATAAAATTATTGGCAAACTGATTGTCATTCTCCGCAAATGTTGGACCTAATATAAAAAAAAAAAAAGGTGAATCTATAAATATTAACATTAGAATGATGAATTTATGGATTTATAATGATGAAGTAAACCAATGGATTCTCTTATCAGGTTTCTCTTTTATTATTATTATTTTTTTTTTAAGGGATTGGGAGGGTGGGTGGGGAATATTAAAGACACTGGCTACTGGGTTCGATTCGTTCATGATGCCAGCAATCAATATTTTAGATTTGATAACCGCATATCTCAGATTGAATGTTAGGAATGAAAAAGTCAAATTTTTCTTGCATGCGTTTTTAAAAATTTTAGATATATGTAATTTCATGCGATAATTATTAGAAAATTGTGAAATGACTCGATAGAATAAAACATTCCTCTTACTTCGACTTGGAAACATATATACGGATTTGTGTTTTTCTTCTCGCTATTCTTTTATAATGAAAAAACCAATTTGCCCACGTCAAAATGGCAAAAGCAGTATTGAAAAACTGCTGCGCTGGCTTACGCCAAATACGTGAGCATATCGTGGGGTCAACAGAGCCAGGTGTTGTGGTCAACTTGGAAAAGTAATTAATAAGAAATATATTCTATGCTTACGTATACATTATGATAATTGTCAATCATACTTAGGCATGCGAACGTGATAGTAGGTTTTTAATATAAGTATATAATTATCATTGGAAATTTATGAACATGATTATATGTTGAAAATTTATATAATATACGGACGTGTATTATCAATAAAGTTTTTTCATTAGTTTTAGAGATTTGTTTGGATTGTTTTTTTTATTTATGTTTGTATTTTTTTAGAATAATATGTAAAATATGTCTAATTTATATTATATATTATCTATATTTGATTTATTTTATCTTTTAATAAAACTATCAATTTTTTTTTATCTATATCTAATTCTTTATAATTAATTTATTAGAAAAAAATTTAAAAAAATATCCATATTTGTAATCTGCGAACAAACAAATACCATTTTACTTACTTGCCAGGTTTATGTTAGTGCAAAACAATTTTGATTTCTTGTTCTCGCCGTGCTTTATAAAATACGTATTTGTAAAGGAATGTAAAACCATATGGATTATATTACGGGGTTCAGATAATTAAACTCAATTTAGCTTGATTAAGAGAATTTAGATTCATAAAACTCACATAGGGATCATGGCTAGTCAAAGCTTAATCTTTCTCACTGAGGTTTAGGTACCAATCACGATTTCCTCTAACCTATGGCCCTAAACCTTATTCACTAGAACCTGTTCCGGACTTCCTCTCATAAGGAAATCCATTATTTCAACATTCAACTTAAGATTGCTCAAGAGTTTAGAATTAGTTAGAATTTATTTCTATCATGCATGTTAACAATAGTAGAGTTATATATTACTTGAACGTTTATGTGACTTGGTTTTTATTCATACACTATTCTTCAAATAAATAATACAGGCGTTCCTATAGCCTGCAAGAGTTTCAATTATAGGTAATGATGTGTATCTCTAGTAAAGAACATTAAAATCCGGATCTAAAAATGAACATGGCATTAGATTTTAAGATCAATTTGATAAAATACAAAGATAATGAAAATGGCACATAATTTATGAAATATATGGAAACATGGAAATCAACTAGAAAACCAAAATAAAGAGTGCATGTATTGAATTTAAGAAATTACCATGATATAAAATAAAATAGGAAAAATCACATCAGCAAATCTGTGAACTTTTGGAAACACATTGACATCAAATTTATTGAATATCTTCAATTTCCCTCCTATTTTTATGTCGCTCCCATGACATATGACCTGAAAGCTGAAGCTCCTTATTTTGTAAAATTTTAATTTACGTGGTTGATTTGATTAGGGACTGGCGTAGATTGGTTTGGTTCGGTATTTCATAAACTGAACCAAACCATAATTTATGTTTTATTTTTTTTTTCATTCCAAATCAAACCTTTAAATAACGATTTGATTTGGATTAGAAATTTTTCTAAACCATTAAATAATAGTTTGGTTCGGTTTGAATTATGGATTAAATCAAAATTCTAACTAAAATTTTCTTTATTCTAGTTTTTTTCCTTTTTACATTTGTGTAGATACTTAAATATTTATATCACTTTATAAAGTTTATATTATAAACCACAACAAAATATTTTATGAATTTATCATACTTTTAATCCGTAGTCCTCTATAAAATCAATTATCCATCAATAAAATATATTCACCGACCAATATATAGTAAGTCATAATTTATAATTTTTAATAGAACCATTATGCCAATCATCTATCAACAAAATTCATCAAAAAATAAAATGATCCGCCGACAAAATATATTAAACAATTAATGCATAATAAAGTTTATAACCAAATAAATAAATTTCATACTTTATAAAGTTAAAAACTATTAAAAAAGCAATAGTTCATCATCAATAAAAATATATATATTATAAGCTTAAAAAATAAATTTAAAAATGAATAAGTTGATTTTAATCAATATTTACCAAATAATAAATATCAAATGAAACCATATGAACAATATGACTTTTAATCAATCATCATAAAAAATTTATAGTTATAACTTACAAGTAAAATATTATTATATTTTTTTAAAACAGTTTGGTTCGGTTGTACGAATTGGTCTGATTTACTCTTCAAAACCAACCATAAATTTACAGATTGGTCTGGATTGAAAATTTTTTAAACTAAATTGGTAAAAAAAAAAAAAATCATATTTTCGGTTTGGTTGGATTCGATTCAGTTTGGTTGGTTTTTTTACCTACCCTTAGATGTGACATGTTTGTGTATCTGGATGAATTAATTAACTAGCTAACTTGAAGTATTCCCTTTTCTTGTAATTATGAGGTTAAAATCAAATAAACTTAGGGTGGAATGTGGGTGTGTTTTTAGTGGTGCATTGAGTGTTTGTTTTGAGCAATGACTAGAAGGTTATATTTTTTCTAAGATATGGTTTAATAATTTTTTTTATCTATTTTCATTTAAGTTTAAAATGGTATGGAAATTTATTAATATTTATTTTATTCCCAGCTAAGTTTAATATTTTCATATCATATTTTATGCAATCATGTATTGTGGGGTCCACACAAAAATAGGAAAAATCAAATAGTTTTTTAAAAGTGGCTTGCCTATGAGTTTTCGAACATTTAGAGGGGTGGTCTTCTAGTTGATGTAATTTTTCCAATTAAATATGTATATTTATGAAAAGAAAGAAAAATAAACTTGGAAAAGCATATTTGATAGCTGATACTATACCATATTTTGTCACTACTTCACATCAAAACAAGTTTCCTTGATGGGATTAAATCAACAAGTTCTCTTTGTTGTGAGACTCATGTTGATCCACCCAGTTGAGTCTAACTCCTCCTTAAAAATGGGTCGATTTAACCATAGATTAACCCTCTATTTTTACTTATTAACTCATGATCATCTAGCATACCTGAGCTAAAGCCTCAGGCCTGGTATGTCGATAATGTATTTTTTCTTGATAAAGTCATTAGATAGTTTGGTACCACATTGTTTTGACCAACTATTTTAATTAAGGCATAGAGGTATTGTATATGATATATAAGTATATTATATATAATAATTTACAACATATTAAAAAAATGTAAGATTTTTATCTAGATTCTTTATTAACGACTAGATTTTTTATATTGAAAAATTATATCAGAATGAATCAACATATGGAGATAAATTTAGATAAGATATCAATGTTTTAAGTAATTTTTTTTTTCAAACATCAACGTTAAATAAAAGTGATGCAAAGAAAGATTCAATGATGGAAAAGAAAAAAAAAAAGAAATAAACATTTTAAAGCGGATGAAAAATAATACCAAAAAAAGAGAAAAGAAAAGAAAATCCCTATTTGCACCACTTTACATAACGTTAATCCTTTTTTAATCACTCAAAAGGCTGATTCCTTATTTGCACCATTTTTATAACATTTTATTTATTTTTTTTCTTAAACCAGTTAAAACATTGATACCTTATTTTGTTTTACTTCAAATGTTGATTTCTTTAGGTATAATTTTCCTTTATTTTATGCAAGTGATTTTCTCAAAAATTCTTTTTATTTTTTTTATTATTTTCTTGTTAAAACTAATTAGCAATGTATTTATAATGTTAATGTCTTGAAAATTTCACATAATAATTTATGTGCAATAGTATTAAATTTGATTTTCCTTGTTTTGGTTGAATTTAAATTAATATTAAAAGTGGAGAACTTCTATATCCCTTCATGCGATACTCCCACCCATAATGCCACCACTAAATGAATATAAATAAATATATATATATGTAAAGGATTGATCATAGTTGGAATAGATTTAAATCATTCAATGATTATATAATTGGATCACAGAATTTTCCCTAGAAGTTATTTGCTTAGATAAAGTATGTGATTGATGATTATACGTTAAATTTAGATCTCAAATGGAATAGATTAGATATGGCTGGGAAAAGAAATCTAGAAAAGATTTGGATAGAGAAATAGATAATTATGGAGGTATTTTACTTTTAGAAAATCCACAATTTGGCCATTGATATATTTTACCTATAAAAGTTCTTTAATATCTACTTAAGACTTAACAATTCTCAAAAAGTTGATAAGGACTTTCTCTTTTTCAAAATATATACATATAAAGAGAGCAAACATATGGAGAAAGAAGAAAGAGAGAAATCTCACATTCTTTATAAGTCTTTGCAAGCTTGTTTCTCCACATTCATATTAAAATTGTTGCTTCCTCATGTCTTTGCATCTCTCTCTCTCCAAAGATTATCTACACATTGATAATCTTTTGAGAGAGAGAGAGATGCTAAGAAGTAGAGAGGAGTTGTATGGAGGAAAATATGTGTTTGTATAATGTATATTCCTAAAATTGAAAGAAATTCATTTAGTGTAAGTTTTCTCACGTGTCTTGCCTTTAATGTATTTGAATCATGTAGGTACCCCATTTTGCTTTGATAATCAACTATACATTCATCTTCTTTTTGTCAGCTGGTGTTAATCTTTAAAGAAAGACTCCCACTATTCTTTTATATGCAAGTGAATCAATGTAATGAACGAGCTTCAGTAGTTTTTTTTTTTTTTTAACAATATATATCTTCTTCATTGCTAACTCAAGGTTGTAAGATTTGTGATTCTCCATAGAATCATTAGAGGATATATAAAAAAAAAATTTTGAAAATGTAACTTTTTACAATCAATGTAAAATAACTTTAAAAAGGTATAGGTATGCCTATGTTAGTTGTAAAAAACTTGAAACAAATAATAGATAAAAAGATTGAAGAGAAAAAACATTTTTTTTTTCTTAAATAACTCTCATTCCACAATCTAATGTGTGTTTGTGCACACGTGCATATATATACATATATATATATATATATATATGAAAGAAGGGAAAATAGAATCAAACATAAGTTCTTTTGTGTTATTTCAAATTTATAGATCAAACATAACCAGAATTTCTAATTCATCTTTAATTATTATTCATATAAATAAATAAGTTCTTTATAATATTTGCATCTAATACTAAAACTTTAAGGAAGATATATATGTTGAACATGTTATTAGAGGAGAAAGATGAAAAGAAAACAAAATTAGAATGAGATAAGAATAACAGATTTAGCATCAAATTAGTTGTTCTTTTTTCTTTTTTTTTTTTTGACAATTTGATTCAAATAGGAATAACTGCTACATGGTTGAAATTATAGATTTTATCAAGTTTATCATATAGACTCATGATTATGCATAGTCTACATATATATAAACAATTTCATTCAGGAGTTGACTTGAAAAGTTTCTTAAAATAGCAAATTCTTAGAATCATATAAGTAGAGTTGCAATTTTGAATCGTGATATACTAAAAATTTTTAATCCATCTTCTTGATATGTATTGATAAATATTGTGTGTATAAGATTTCAATTATATTCCTTTATGTCTTTGATATTATTAAGAGGATCAAATTTCACTAATATATATTTCTTAATCCATGTTGTTTATCAAATTTCTTCTTCTCTATTCTTTCCTATTTTTCATTGGCTATGATGATGAAGTCCTAAAATTTCACTATTTATTCTTTCTTTGCTGAATTTACTTTTTATATTTGAATATTTTTGCAATTCTACTTTATTTAAACTAATGAAATGTTTTACATGTATAGATTAAATGTTCTATTTGATTAATATAATTATGTAACTTTCCCTGCATTTTGAAAATTAGTCTAAATATTTTTCAATTGTTACATTTCTTTCATTTAATACAATAAGGATAGTGTTGTGTGTGCAAATTTAATAATATCATATCATAAATGAAAGATCCTATATATTTTATCATAAAGTAGTAAAATTTTTTGCAGAAAAAACCTATCTACATTTTTAGTTCAATATAAATTATATAATATACGGCATGGTTTTCTTGCTTTCTTAGTGTAAATAATAATGCACGCTTTTGAAGAAAGAGAAAAAAAAATGAAAATTTAAAAATTAAGTTAGTTATAACCTTATGCTTGATTGAATAATGAAATAAGTAGAAAGAAAAAAATTTGATAAACAATGTAAAAATACATGAAAGAAAAAATATATTTTTCTTTTGTCCAAATCCCATTATAAATAGTAGAGAGAGAGATAAATAAGTGAAGGGACAAACATATTGTTATAATAATACATCTTAGCTTATAAATTTTATATAAGTAAATATGATATAATAGACCCAAATAAGTGATTTTAAGAAAAAACAAAATTGGTGAGACACCAAAGGCACTGATCTAACTTAAATAGCATAGAATATGTATGAGGTGTTTTTATCACATATAATATTAATAGACTAGAGTTGTTGGATAAACATAAGGATGAATGGGTACACAATGGACACAGGGTTCCCATGTATCTTACCTTGGGGGTACAACTTCCATAGATTTAAAACCAAAAGCTCTTTTGGTTTGTGTAATCTGCTTTAGAACAAGTGCTTTATGAAATAGCATATTCTCAATTTACTGTGGAACTTATAAGTTTTTTTTCCCTCTTAATAAATTATTAAAATTCTATTATTTGTTTATGTTTTTAAATGTTTACCATACATTAGCAAAGCTATAATAGAATAGCGTTTGAACCTTATTTTGACATATTATGGAATAAACTTTTAAACATGAAATGGATTTAATCATCAAATTATAGATTATAAGATCATAACCTTAACCTAATACCATATTTAAGATTTTAACTCTATTCTTGTGCTTGGGTACGATTTTAAACTAGATGAATTGCAATTTTCTAAATTTGGCAAATCTAGGATTTCATAAAATTAGCCAATGAGTGATTTCACCTTTAAGTAAGATTTCAATTCCAAGACTTGAGAGGGGAAATCACAACTCCATTCCATATTTTGTAAAGAAAAAATCATTTTATCCATATTCATACTATTAAAAATTATAAATATTATATATATATATATATATATTATATTTTACATGCTTTACTATTGAAAGGGTTTATAGGCTATCTATTACATATAATTCATAAGATTTACTATTATGTTTCTATATTTTTATACTTAAGGTTTGTAATAATATTGAAAATGATTTGTTATGGGAGAAGAGAGAGAAGTAACTGTCCAATAATATAAAAAAATAATTATCAAACTTTAGTTTTTTATTTTTTCACATGAATGGAGTGGATTTGCTTAATAGTAATAGATGATGGATAGATAATAGATAAATATATATATTAAATATTACATATAATTATAATATGTTAAAGTATACTGTAACATAAGCAAAAAATATATAACAAAACTAATATACAAATATAAATATATATTACACACATCAAAACAATAACAATATATCAGGCATTTAATTTGTATGCTTGTATCATCATTAAATGTAATTTATTATAGAGTACATATATGTATCTATTACTATATATTAAGGGAATACTGATTCTTTTGACTCCAAAATCTTTTTATATGCTTTTTGTAAAATAATTATTTATTCTTATCCTACTTTCTCTTCATCAAGTAAATAATTCTCTCTAAAAACTGAAGAAATTATATGATTACCAATCTCTTAAATAAAAATTATATAAAAATAATTACCAAAACACCAATGCAAAATCCCGTCTACAATAGGAGTTTCACTAATTTGTAAATGAATCGCATTTTATAGATGCGATTCACATAGAAATATGAATCGCCTATTAAATATGTAATTCTGTACAAAATAAATGAATTGTCTTTTACACATGCGATCTTAAAAAAAGTGAAAAGCCTTTTGAAGATGCGATTTAATACTGTATAACTTTTGGTTGAATTGCATCTTCAAAGGGTGACTATTTTGTAAATTTATAAAATGTATTTTTTATATGCGATTTTTCATCGGTATTTGTTTAATTATTTTATGTATTTGTATTTGTGTAATTTTTTCCATAAAGTTGTAGACATGTTTTACCCTAAAACTCTCTCTCTAATTTACAAAATTGCTTTCTTTCTCCTCACAAAAAAATTCTCTCTCTCTCTCTCTATATATAGATATATATAAACTAGTATGCATATTTAGACAACATTTATACTTAACTATTTATATATTTTTTCCTAATTTTATTTTTTTCGTATGCATTGTAGGGGCATGATTCACTAGTGTATAATACCTATATCTTCATACTACACTTAAGGGTTCTTATATTGAAATTAACTACAATATATTGCATATTATGTATTAATTCATTATATGTATATAAGTATTATATTTAAACTATGAGCTTTTAATTCGCTGCACACTTGTATCATATGGTTTTGTATGATAATTTTGTTAACTTCCTTCATATTATTATTTGTTTATTTTATTCAAAGAAACAAGTTTAGTACTCAAACTATCATTCTGTCTCTCTCACTTTTCACTCACATAGTCTTTTTTTTTTATTTCATAATTGTTTTATTTAAATCCTTGCATCTAAATCTAAGTTTTCATTTATATTATTCATTTCTATTATCTATTATATTAAAGAAAAGAAAAAAAGAGTGTTTGTTCCACAATTTTAATAAATAGTTATTTTTCATTTAGTTAGTCCACCCTTTGCATTTTTCATCAAAATAAGGTTTTTATTTCATTACAAAATAGTAACATACTCATTTTTTATGAATAGTTTCTCCATCTCACATTTCACTTTGATTCACTTTTGTTTCTCTCTCTCTCCATATCAATTTAATAATTGATACCTTTCTTACATGTGCAAATTTTTATTTTTGTTCCATTTATTCTCTTTGCATAACAAATGTGATTAGCATATAATTTTATTTATTTAAACAAAAATTTATTATATATTTTACATATTTGCAATCTATTATATATTACTTAAATGTTCTTCAATACTAAATTAAAATTTATTAGCTAACAAGAATTTCAGTGTAGAATGATATCTAATAATATTAGCTAGTAACTTTTTCATCAACACCAAATATATAGAATAATTCTTATAAACTTGATTCATTTCCTTTCTATGGGCTATTCTTTTTCTTTTTCCTACACATAATTGTTTTTTCTCCCTTCTCTTATGCGCTTTATCCTTTTTTCTATTATTAACAAAATTTGGAAAATTGACGTGAAAATCATACTATCATGACCTGCCATCTCAGGCTCCACCGCAGTGGAGGGGCGCCCCTAGGCCCTTAGGCCACCCTAGGTAGAGATCGTCATGCTAGGTACGCTGGCCCTCCCAGCGTATTCTCAGGCACAACCAGGATACTAGAAGCACTGTGTAACAATTCGAAACTCTACCCACCGAGGTATTGTCTGCTTTGACCACACACCACACGGTTTCATCCTCTTTGTGTCAACGCTTCTAAGGGGTCATTCATCCTGGGATTGCTTTGCCCAGAGCATGCTTAACTTTGGAATTCCATAACTTATATATGAGGGGTATCACATACTCCCCCTCTTATAGAACTGATGCCTTATTAGTTTCGTTACACAAATCTAGAACTACTTCTCTGATACCATTTGTCACAACCTGCCATCCAGGCTCCATCGTAGTAGAGGGGGCACCCCTAAGCTCTCAGATCACCTTAGGCAGGGATCATGATGCCAGGTACACTGGCCCTCCTAGTGCACCCTCAGGCATAACCAGGATATTAGAGGCACTGTGTAACGATTCAAAACCCTACCTACCGAGGTATTGTCCGCTTGGTCACATGCCACACGATTTTTTCCTTTTGGTGCCAATGCTTTTCAGAGGGTCACCCATCTTAAGATTGCTCTGCCCAGAGCACGCTTAACTTTGGAGTTCTGACAAACTCCAACCCATTACACCAAAAAAGCGCTTCTATGATTAGAGTTCCACAATCAATAAATGAGGGGTATCACACATACAGTGTCAACACCTACACAGAATTTAACGTGAAGGACTAAAATAACATATTTATGCATTCGCCCAAAATTACAAGTCATTTTATATAATTAATCAAACTTATAACTTAAGGACGTCAATATTGGCCTTTTAAGTGGAAAGAAACAAATTTGAATCTCCCATCTTAGTAATGATCACATCACACACACGTATATGTGTATATATATTTAAACAGTCAACAACTCTTTTTCTATGGATAATTGGAGTCAACCGTCATTTATAAGCTATTGTCAATAGATAGATATTTATAAATACCAATATTTATCATACTTTAACTGTATATCATTGTAATTTTTTTTTATTTTTAATAATTAGTCTTATACGTATCCAGCCAGATAACTATTCCAAATTTAACTCTTATTATTTTTGATCTTTATAGTTCGCATGTTAGCGTGGATTTTATGTCTATTAGTATGAAATATTCTAATATTTTATAAATTTTCGCCATGTTAAATAAAATTGTTGGTCTTCCTTCCCTGCCAAAATTAATTCAATAGATTACGTAAATCAATTTTCTTTTTTAATCCCCTTATTAGAATTAACTAAACCAATAAACAACAAAGCCAACAGACTAGAAAAACCCAGCAACTAAATATCTAAATCTAAATTTTCCATAAATCTACTATAATTGTCCATATAGAAATCCCCATCTAACGGAATATTGCGATCCTAAATCTATCATATGTGTATCTTGCCCGTTTAATTCTCCATACAGATATTTCCTTCCAGCTAACGGAATATTCATCCAAATTCCAAAGTTCCAATCTCTCTTTCCTTTTAATTTCCTATTATAAAACAAACAAACAAGAGAACCACCATAAAAATCCTTAATGCTCTCCAAAATCATAACTATATCCCTAATATCCGAAAGTGACCTCTTTCTTGTTCTCTCTCTCACTCAAAGAGCAAGAATCAAAATAAACACACACACACACACATGAGTGTAGCCGAAGCACTGAAAAGAAGCAACTACCAAAGTTTGGAAGAACTTGGTCGTGGAAATTTTGGCACTATCACCAAGTGCTATTCATCTGAAAAGAACCAATTTTTCGCTTGCAAAACCATCAACAAGAGCCACCTTAAAGATACTACCGATCGAGAATGTCTAGAAAACGAACCGAAGATCATGACCCTTTTGTCTTCTCATCCAAACGTTGTACAAATCGTCGACGTCTTCGATACGGACGAGCTTCTTGTCATTATCATGGAGTTATGTGAAACACACACGCTTTACGATTATATGGTAATGTTAAAGAGGATATAAAATAATAATATTTTTTCCTTCACATATTTTTCTTTTTATTGGTATGTTTCCTTCTTTGACAGTTTTCATGGCTGTTAATTGCAATATTTACTTCTGGTTTTATGTCATTAATAGTATTAGCATTTATCTTTCCTTTTGTTTTTCCTCTTCCCCTATTTAGATTTCATTAACGAGCATTAGATTCGATTCTGAAATTGCAAAAATTTTGATTGACCAAAATCGTATACGTATTTTTTTCCCCCATATTTTTCATGAAATCTAGCAATTTCTACCTCAAAAATTATATTTTACTTGCATTATAGTGTAATTGTGAATAACATTTCTTTTTTTTTTTTTTACCATTCTATAAATGTCATTATAATATATCACTTCTATTTTTTTAATGGATTAAATTTCAAATGGTCAATTAACTTTTTCCTTGATTTATATTTTGTCTAACTTCTATTTTATTGCAAGTAAATTAAACCCGGTAAATCTTATTAAAAGACGGGCATTTGTAATAATATATATATATATATATTTTTTTTTTTTTCGGTGATTACAATAGGAAAAAAAAAATGACTTCTTACTTAACAGACCTAGTCTCTATTCATGCACAAAATATTAGAATTATAAATGTACAACATAAGATATTTTCTTATTATATATATATATATATTTTAAAATTAATCTTTTTGGGGGCAAAGCATGTATATCAATCTTCTAACCTATAGTTAGTATTCATAAAATTCAACAGGAAAAGCGCGTGGTTTTCCCGAACTCGAAGCAGCCTCGCTCATGAAGCAACTCTTGCAAGCAATTTCACATTGCCACAAATACGGCGTCGTCCATAGAGATATCAAACCCGAAAACATTTTCTTTGCTTCACGCAATAACACCAATGAAACTATCGAAAACAGCACGAACGATACAGATAATGTTAGCAATATACTGAAGTTGGGGGATTTTGGCTCAGCAACATGGCTTGGAGACGATGGAAAAACCCTAGGAGTTGTCGGGACGCCGTATTACGTCGCGCCGGAGGTGTTGGCGGGGGAGGAATACTATAATGAGAAGGTTGATGTGTGGAGTGCTGGGGTGGTTTTGTATATAATGCTTGGTGGGGTGCCTCCGTTTTATGGTCAGTCGACGCCAGAGATTTTCGCGGCGGTTCTTAGGGCAAATTTAAGATTTCCAGTGAAGTCTTTTGGAGCGGTTTCGGCTTCAGCCAAGGATTTGTTGAGGAAAATGATATGTAGGGATGTGGCCCGGAGATTATCTGCAGATCAAGCCTTGAGTAAGTTATTTCCTTATTAAAAAAAAAAAATCTGTTTCCATGTTAAGCATATCAATAACATTAAAGTTATTTACCAATGTAACCTAATGTCGTCAAGTCTAAGTATACTATTCTTAAGGTACCGAGTTCAATTCTTTATATTAGTGCATTTTAATGGCCTATGTGATCGAGTTATAATAGCTTTTGTTGGCTCCTGAAAAAAAGAATTATAATTTAGTGTCTTATATACGTTTTGTTAAATTAATTTCAAAATAATACGAGGTTATAAGTAATTATTCTCCAGTTTTTTTTTAAATAATAATTATGTAGGTATGAGTAATTTTAATTGGTTACTTTGGATGATAACTCAATTATTTATATTTTTCAACTATAACTTTGTGCTAGTAGTATAAATTAAAATTTAACCGATTTTTATATTTAATAGGCACTAGGCAATCTATATTGGGAAATTCTATAGTTTTATCATATTTTTAATGGTGAGTTTCATTTGTTATTTGATCATATCTCTAAAATACATAATATATTATTTAATATATTTATTTTATTGTCGGACAATTGACTAGAAGGTCTCAATCAACAAAACCATATAATTCCTCCAAAATATGTTGATTTTTTAGTATATGCATAGCATATATAACCCTCTAGCTCCTATGAAACGTCGCATGTGGTCATTTTACAATTTTAGAGTTTTAATTCTTTCATTCATATATATATATATATATATATATATTTCTTTTTCCTTTTTAACATACTACTCCTTTTCTTTGATGATAATGCAGGACATCCTTGGATTCTCAGTGGAGGAGAGACGTGCAGCCCTCATCCAAATTGAAATAAGTACATCAATATTCTTTACACATCTATTGCTAGGTAAAGATGTGTAAAGATGAAATCATGAAGCTTCTCTCTAGTGGACGATGCCACTTTTTTATATTTATATTAAGTTTTTGTATAACATAGTTGCTTCCTTTTATTTTAGATTTTATTTATAACCATATTAGTGTGATTATCTAATTTATCATTTCATAGTTAAAATTTGTGTTATATGAAACATTTTAATTTTAATGATTAAATGATAGATTAAACGATGTTGCTAACTTGATTAATAAGAATCCATATCATAAGAGAATCTTTTTTCTTTTTGGGGTCCTCATAAGAGAATCTTTAAAAATGTAGATAAGTGAAATGGTTTTCCTCCTCACTGCTGGGAAGTGATGAAAAAGCTTAAAGGAGTAGCTTTACTTCCATGGTCGGTTATGCCAACATGCAACCTTTTCCTTAAACAAAACATAATTTTCCTCATGCAAATAATAAGCATAAAGCATGAATCTCCTTTTTAAAAGAGAAGCATCTTATACGTTATTTGTATATGCAAATTTTGTGGGGGAGAGAATATTTTATTTTAAATTTTGTTTGAATGTTCATATTTCTTTATTCTTTTTAAACAAGTATGTGCCGTTGATTCTAATTGGCATATGCCCTAGAAAACTTCTAACCATTTTCACTTTGGCATCTTTTCGTGTTTTTCTTTTTTAAATAGATTTTATATGAAGTGGTGGCATATTAGATATCTGTACATTTGTTTCCAATCATACGTCAAATTTTGAGTTTACTTGTTTTGTCAGCATATAGAAAGTAAGCAGACGTTTTTAAGTAGATTGTTTATAAAAAAAATAAGTATAGATAAAAAAATATATATTTTTACTTATAAATAGATCATATACAAATATAAATATAGATAAAAAATAAGTCATTCAATTTTGTTTTCCTATGACCACTCCCTTGAACTAATCTCTGGTTTCCAATTTCGATTTTTGTAATCTGTATGAAATTCGATGATCACATATTATGGTCGGTTAATAAATTTTGTGTTGCACTATAATTGGATGATGGTACATAACTGTATTGGTCTGGAAACTTATGATCGTAGTTATCATGATTGACTACAACATTATTTTTTTTTTAATATGCCTTCTTCTTTTTTTTGGGGGGAGGGAAAATGAGGCATGAGATGAATATTTTTGAGTTTTATTTTCTTGTCAAGCACTCTATTTTACTATTTATTAAAATGTATAAAATTATACAAAATATATTGAATTGATAAAATCATCGACATATAATATCATACACTTAAATTCAAAATACTATTTAAAGTTTAAGTTTGTAAAAAATAATTTTATATCCAATATAATTAAGAAAAAAAAGTTTTAAAATCACCATATCTTAAAATCATATAGTTAACATGTGATTTTAATAGAACAAAGTTTAATAGATGTTCCCTTATCATCACTATTTTCTCTTTCCATCTCCGCATACAGTTGTTTCCTAGTAATCTCCTCTCATCAACGTTCTTTTGGCATCGTGAAAGATCGATAATAGGCATCATTAAGTCTAATATGACGGGACGACTTTCTAGAGGCCTTAAGATTTAGTAAAGGATAAATTTTAAATGTCAATCATCAGTGGACGGCCTACGACACTTGATGATCGTATAGTTGCCATAGAGCCTTATTGATCAAAGAATTACTTTTGATTTTTTAGATAAAAGGTAAATATGTCTCTTAAAGTATTTATTAAATATATCAATGGTCTTGTAACCTAATAATTTTTCTTGTAAATTCTAATATAAAATGTCTTCACTTCAAATCCCCCTCCCAATTGTAATTAACAAAAAAAAAAATATAAAAATAAAAATCTATTCGTCAAGTGTAAAATAAACCTTCTATAATTACAGAAAATGATTTCACTTTCTAAGCATTCTCATCTCATACCACCTTTACAAAATTTTTAAAACATCATATCAATAATCTAAAAATCTTTTGTTTTTAGGGTCTTACTATTTTATTCCTTTTTTTTTTTTACAACTTTTTAAGTTTTCATAAGTGTTATATGTTTTCCGGATACTCTTTTATCTTTTCCCCCAAGAAAACTCAAAGAGATTCAAAGCTAAAAAATCAAATATAAAATTAAATAAATAGTGAAAGACTTACCAACGGCACCAAAAAATTAAAGAAACCCTCTCTATTAAAATGAAAACGTGACTTGTTACGCTGGTTTTTGTAGTGATGTCTGTCATTATTGTTATTTTCTTCGTTATTCATAACTTCTCTACTTGAAAGGCAAGGGGGAATCAAGTATCGATGCCCATATAATTGGAGTAAGTGGTCTTTATGAAAAAGATGTTGATGTCCCTGAAGGTGTTAACTTCCCCTTTGGTGGGTTGGAAACTTGGTTTCCGAAACATTTGGACATAATTTTGTCATTTAGTGATTATTATAAACCATTATATTGCCCATATTCACAAGCTACATACATGTATACAAAAATAAATGATTACGTGAAACATGCGTATGTACTTCTCTGCAAGATTTGAGTTTAGCAAGACTAAGACTTGTCATTAACAACGAACTTTTTCGTGCCAATGAACAGTATTGTCACCAAAATTTTTGCGGATAAATCCCTTAAATATTTAAAGTGTCTGTTTTTGTTTTTCAAAATTTTGAATATATTATAATATCAACAGATCATCAAGTAGCCGAAAAATCATTATAAAACTTGAAAAATGTTAAGAGCTTAAATAAAATGAAATAAAATATTAAGGACCATGGAGTGCTACTATTGATTGGAATCAAACTCAATATACATGTTTGAACTCAAGCTAATACTATTATTAGTGGGGAAATGACCAAAAGAGGTGAAACTTTTCACCTCCGTAGGTCAAAATTTCGCCTCTTTTGGCCTACTAAAGCAAAACAATCACCTCTCTCCATTTGTCTATAAAAGTTATCATCTTAGGTCAAGTTTCCTATATAGAGACATAGAGCAAGATTCACCTCTAAATAGAGTGAGGCGACTATCCTAAAGCTGAAGTGAATCTTCCTCAAAGTACAAGAGGCGAAACACCTCTATTCTAGTCTGAATTGATGCACCAAATAATGAGTTGAGTTTTGCATCTTTTGCAAAAGAATGATTAGCTATATGCTATGTAGTGTACTCATGTTTGCATAAGGATTGAAGTCATTGTAGCAAGTCTCAATCTCATGCTCTGAGAATCCTAAGGTGAACTAAGAGGTTTTGTCATCCAGACCCTTCTACTACTTGGAGTCCAAAATGCCTCAACACACCCTCCTTACTAATATAACTTTCTTATGCCACCTCATCTCTGGAGTCACTTCCTACACATGAAAAACGTTGTAGTTGTGGAATTAATGGAAAATGAAGCAACACCTTAACTGGCATAGTCTTTACTTCTTTAAATGAAGTTTACACCTTCCTACCCCATACACCAATAGTTGTCCAGGTTTTAATTCCATTCCAAAAAAGCACATAGTCATTCTTACAAACATGTATAGTTTGTATCCATTCCCAACTTCCTCAGCATCTTTCATGCATTATAGTATGATGCACAAATTGCCATTTGGTAACAAACTCTTTATAAAAGCAAGCTAATTGTTAAAGGATTTAATGGATTTTTCCATCAACTTGCATATTCATCATTTGAAGAATAAAAGACAATACTAAGAACATTGTATAACCTGGACATACACAGGACTCTTTATACTTTCGAACATTCTTGTCCATCGATTTTCATGGTTTTTAGTGCTTTCATCTCCTCTATCGGTTTCTTCACCCTTAAGGTCACTCGTATTAGTGGCTAGATTCTCCTAAATTCGATAATAAGCTTGGTCTTCAAAACTTTCTCTTTCATCTAGAATACTTTAATTCCCATTGACCACATCATTAGGGACTTCATCTTCATCATTTGACTCATCAACATGATATTTCCACATCGACTAGCTTCAAATCATTCCCCTCATCAGGAGATGAAACTCAATAATCTGATAGATTGCCACGTCGTGTTAAGACGATCTCTACATGGACATCTTATCAATTCATCTTCCCTTCTGTGGTTCACCGCAACTTGCAAAAATTCCCTAACCCCATTTCTATATTCCAATGATGTAAAATCACTCATCATGTGCTAATTACATTCCGACATCTTACATTAAGGTTAGTGATCCATTTCAGTTTAATTTATTGCTTCATTTCAACTTTTTTTTTTCACCTACATTTTATGCTTTATATAAAACAGTACAAGCTTTAATTTATTGTAATATTAGTATGTAGTGCAACAAATAGCAATTACCTAACACTTTACTATAATTTGCTACAAAAATATAACGATACATTATATATTACTATATAAATGCCAGGCATATTGCATATAAATATATACATGCAAACACAAATGTATTGATCACATCATATGAAAAACGGACAAACTATTACATCACGAAGAATTATTTTAAGTATACATAACATATATTAAATATTACTATCTAAGTAAATGAAATAAAACAAATAAACGAACATAGTTATATGCATATGCATATGTTTATATATTAAACATTTTCAATTATATAATTAACTGCAAACATATTTTACAATATATAAAATAATAATAATTTTTTACTAACCTTGTAGGTGAAAGCGTACAAATTCACCTTTAACAAGAGCCTTCACAAAAAATATCCGCAAAAATTGAAAAAATTAGCATTATTTAGTAAAAAAATATGAGAGAGAGATGACTGAGACGACCTATGTAATAGAGATGGAGAGAATAAGGAGGTGAGAAAAACGTTTGCCCTATATATAGGAAAAAAATGTAAGGACCCGGCCCACTTAACCCATAGATTAAGCATGTCAAATCCCCCGACCACGCATAATATTTAAGTATTAGGAAATACTCAAGTATTCTACATAAGGCCATCTAAAAAGAAGTGTTTGTAATGATTGTTTGCTTAAAAACAAATATAACGTTCACATGATTTGAATTAAGAAATACTACCACTATACTAGTGGTAGGTCATCTTATATATACAAAACATACATCACATACATTAATTGAAGGTCTCCCAAGGATCACTCAAAACACATAAAACTTACATACAAACAAACTACATTACATATACCACTTAAAATAAAATTACATTCCAAGGCTTAATAAATAAGGCTAGACACTTCACAAAATATATCAAAAGTCTTAAACAACTACTACTAGGTTACACTTCTAATCATCCACAGAAGTCTCCTAGTCAGACCCATAGCTCATATCATCATAGAGCTCATCGTCATAATCACCTGCAAGATAGCAACATGAACCAAATGCCCAGTATACAATAGTGCAAACAAATACATATGTCATGCACACTTAACTAAATGCAATGTAATAATTCACCATAACTTCATTATCTTTAGTTAAGTGAGTAAAACAACATTAGAGTATTCAAACTTCGATTCAAGCTTGGAAATTCTGAGGGTCCTAAGTAACAGCAGCTGCTCAGGGGGTTGATATAGATAGGCCGAATACCTATATCTCCTATATCTAACCAATAAAGATTAGTAATAGCTTCATCTAGGGTTCATACTCCTTCATACACTCCACTTATCTGATCTTTAACATCAATTAGTTCAACGGTCCCATAATCGTGGACTAAAACATATTATTTCCTCCTGAGCTTAAGTAGAGAATATACCAATACAGTTAACCCCATTAGCTATCTACTTAGCCACCATTGCATCATGACAAAGATTTGGACTAAGTGCCTAAACTACTGTGCCATTGCATCATGAGAAGGTTGTCGTTCCCCGGACTAGACACGACTCAACCACAAATCATTTCAATGAACTTTCCATTAGTCTTTAATTAAAGTTAAATGTGAATATGCCTGTCCTAAGCAATCATCAATCAAATTATTATATACCTGGATCGGATTGAGAATCAAAGGGAATCTCTAATTGAGTATCTATCTCTGTTACACATAAATGAACTATATCAACATCACTATCCTAAGTCAAGCTTATACTCACTAGTTTAAAACTTAGGAAGTTATTGAATCTTATTTAGGGTCTGTTTGTTTTGGCTTTTTTTCGGCAGATACAGACACTTTTTCAAACTTTTTTCTAACAAATTATTTATCAAAAAATAGATATAGATAAAAAAAAGTTGACAGTTCTCATCAAAAGATCAAATAGAACAAATGTAGATAAAAATTTAGATGCAAATCGGATATATTTACACATATCATTTTAAAAAAGATACAGTACAGATGAAAAACAGACAATCCAAACAGACCCTTAAAAACAATCCAAAGTCATCACATGACATATATATATATATATATATATATCATATAACATCATACAAGGCAAATCCTTAAATCAAAAAGTCAATATCATGTATTGGAATATGTTGGAAGAAAGTTAGAAAAATTAAAATTTACAAAATCCACGTTAGCAATTAACGCTGGCAATGTAAGCCTCAATGCCGGCGGTGTAGGAATTATACGCTGGCAGCGTTTAAGCTGTCGTTAAGAAAATACATTATGTACAAAACTTTTGGTTCTTTGGCCAGCAATGTAGACATCAATGCCGACGGCGTTTAAGTTGCATTTCAAAAGATCAAAAGCCAGAACCTTAATGCCAATAGGTACGCCGGCGGCGTTTGAAGCGGCATACACTGCAATTCGTATTGCAGATCTCCTCTATTTTTCAAACACGAAATTTTTACATTTTAACTCTTCCAACTCCTTCCAAACCATAATAACCTTTCTAATATATGGTAATAGAACCTTTATCATCAAATATACATAAACTCCCTTCTAATATCATTGGAACACACTACTCCTCCTCACTATTAAGACACACAAACACTATAATTCCATTTTCTTTATATTTACTACTTCAACATGAATTCACTCTTCAATACAATTCAATAATATCAACTTCTTATCACACTATAACTTAACATCATCATTGCACTTCACAAACAAGTCCTAAGCTATCTCAACATCACAATATAACAATACACATATATATTTAATATGCATTATATTTGACAGAAAAATCATGGATTAAAAGAAAAATAAAGCACCTTAAAATCATATAAACTTACCTTAATGTATATATGATGGTTAGGGATGGATTCCTGGTGTATTGGTGCAAGAAAACTTAGTTTGGGTGTTGGAAAATATTACCTTTCTAGAGTTACGAATTTTCCTTCTCTTAGTTCTGTTTTGGATGTCTAAAGTGTACAAATAGGGCTTGATATTATCCAATTAATATTGAATTTTGGGTCAGATTTTTCTAAGGCTTTAGGCTTTAAGCTTTAATTAGGCTTTGATTTTTGGGCTTAGTTTGGGTTTAATAAGGGGAAAAAAAAAATCTGCTAAGTTATGGGCTATAAACTTAGTTTAAAACAAACTTAATTCATAATGTATTAATCTCAATAACAACAATTTACATTAACATAATAATTGTTAACATAAATAAACTATCAACCTAAATATATTTACCATAGATTATTATCTAGTGAATACTTCATAACACATATAATTATTTCAAACACCATAATTCACATTAACACATACACACCTATAACAATCAAATTTACATACATTATTTATGAATTTAACTTTGGTTATTTAAAAAAAAAATGAGGCGAGTCTCACCTCAAACTCGCCCCTTTTTTAGAGAAGTGGACTCACCATTGACTAGGATAGAGGGACGAGTCTCACCTTTTTAGTTGAACAAGGTAGGTAAAATGATTTTGAGGTAAGACTCACCTCAATTTTTTGCATCTCTAGATGAAATTTTTACTAGTGTATATTATTTCTGCTTTACTCATTTATAACTCTAAATAATACATATAAGCAGGAATTGGATTATCATGTTAGCAATATGAAACTATAAAATATTCAAGATATAAATAAGTCCCAACAACATAATAAAAAAATCACATATTTTTAAGAGAAAAAGAGTTCACTTTAGTTAGAAGTTTACATAAACTTTCTAATATATTTATTATTTCTTTTATCAATAATAATACATTAAATGTCGTGAATAGAAAATAATTTTTTTATTATTCATGTGAAAATAATTTTAAATATTTATTTTTAATTATAATTTTCTTTTCTTTTCTTTTTTATTTTTATAGTGTACAACTGCCGCTTTTCAACCAGCTTAGGTGGGTTTGGGGGGTTAGAACGCTAAGGACAAGCCAGACCCGAAGGTCCTTTGCCGATTTGAACCCACCATCTTCAGACTGATTCTCATTTTATAAACCACCAGTGACAAGTCGGGATGGTTTTCGAATCAGAACTGACCTATGATGATGTCTAGATTGATATTCTATGTACTATCTTTTTGTGTTATAGGACGGTGGAGCTAGTTTAAAGATAAAAGGTGACCTACATGTTCGTCTATTGTTTTTTTTTCCTTCATAAAAAAAAAAAAAAAAAGCGATGAGCGCAATTACTTGAATGAATAAGTGCATTTTAGCGAATGTGGAACTGTTTACCATGTTTTACATTAATTTGAACGACATGGATTTGTTTGGAGGGAAAAAAAAAAAAAAAGAGAAAAAAAAAAGGATCATATGAATTGGCTTCTTTCTCTCAAAATGCAAAAGACAAGTGATTTAATTTGACACTATTGGAAGTTCAAAGTGGTAAATCTCATATCAACCTTTTATAGGCTAAGTTTTCCGATATCTCGTATTTATATTTACATTTTCTATTAATAAATATTTTATATCTTTTTAAAGGAGACAATAATAGAAATATTAAAGACATAAAGTTCGATTTAATATTATTTAGTTATTCCAAACTTTAAAAGTATAATTTAAGAAATTAAAATTCAATTACAAATATGACATTTCCCAGTCAACATTATATTTCTAAAACCATAGAATTTATAGAATAATTTTTAGATCACCTCCTCTCTCTTTTTCCTTTTTTCTTTCTCTTCTTCTTTTTTTTTTTCCTATTTTTTTTTTATTCATACCACGACGAGTGACAGAGAGTGCCGTCCTAAAAGCAATACCGTTGGCTAATCATGGCGACAGGATCCGTTATAATGCACCCATGTATAGAAAAACATTTTCTGACAAAAGTAGATTTTGAGGAATTTTCATGTTTTATGGTGATTCCACTTGCACATGCTTTGATAATTTTTCAACTGGCATTTCAGCGCAGAACATTGGGCGCGAGGTTTCTTCTCATTGCTTTGTTTAATGCCCATTTGGTATAAAATCATCATCAACAGGCAATGTAAATTAGTTAGAGAGAGAGAATTTTTTTTTTTTTGGGTGGGAAGAGAGAAAATGTTTACTAATACTAATATTAACACTAACATGTAACATGTTCTAGTGGGTAGCATATAAATATTGATAAAATTTTGATATACCAAGTTACTAACAGTCTTTTTTAAAATCTATCTACTATTACTACCACTTATCATAATATACTAATAAAACTTTTTCTGGACATCTAATTATCAAATCACTAAATAATTATTGCAACCTTGACAAAGACAAAAAAAGTGAGAAATTTTATGGTCCATAATTAATTTTGACATGTTACTATCCTTTTTAATGAATTCATTAATTGCAATGGTAACATATGCAAGCATGTAATAAGGAAAATTCCAATAAGACCATGATTGGTTCCCAACACTCATTAAATTAGAAAAATAATAAAAAAAAATCTAGAATCATTTCACAGACAATAATGAATTTTCATTACTAGACCAATTAATTGAGTTAATTGTTTGATGGTATCTAACTCTTTAGGACATAATAGTTTTGTAACTAAAAAAACTTTTTACTCACAAAAATACTTAAACTTTTCAAATTCTGTACCAATGGTCATTTTTACCAGAATCCAGTCAAAAAATCCAGTGCCTTAATGAAATGGTGGGATATCTATATTTAAAAATGAATTTTTTAATTTCAAAGTCATTTCCCTCTCTCTCTTCTTCTTCTTCTTCTTCATATACCCATTTAAGGAAAAAAAATCAATCCTAACTAGATTTTTAATGAAGGAAAAAAAAAAAAAAACTAGATTGTTACTAGAAGGGCTCAACACCAACAACATTGGTGGGTGTAAGTCTTAGATTATACCATAGAATGTTGTTGATTCAAAATTTCATAATCATCATCAAAACTATTGTGTTACACATCAGTGCAATTCCTCCTATGGAATCCCTTTTCTATTCTTCTTTATGCAGATCTGCAATTAGTGAGTACTTTTTATTCTTATTTCGAGTTAATTAAAGCTAACAAAAAAATAAATAAATAAACTGTTGATTAAGGTATGGGAATCGATTTTCAAAATTTAAATTGTCTTATTTTGATTATTGAACCCATACTCTCTCTTTTCCTAATTCACTTTTCAAGAACTTTAGTTTTTTTTTTTTTCCCTTTTCAATCACATGCCCATGAAGCATAAACCCAAAATCCAACATATCCGATGATGAAAAACTCCAAATTTGATCCAGAACCTTTAGAAACCAAAGAAAGCTCTAAACCTGATGGCCTAAACCACGAAAGTCAAGTGGGTTTTATGCCGGCATGTTTGGTGGTTATGTCAGCGTATATCAATGGTGGTTGGGTTGGTGTATTTTGTGGCTATGTTAGGTTGTCGGAGGATTTAGTGGATTGCGGTGAAGATGGTGGTGCCTAAATGGAAAGAGAGACGAAGAAGAAGTAGAAGAAGAAGAAGAGAAGGAAGAGGCATAGTAGAGGGAAGGGTGGGGGGGGGGTGGGGTTGGGGTGAAGTAAAAAAAAAATATTAACATATTGGCTTGGAAATTAAAAATTAATTTTTTAATGAGGGTACCCTCCCATGACAGCAAGGTGATGAATTTTTAACCATATTTAAACCAAAATGACAATTGGTGCAAAGTTTAAAAGGTTTAGGTATTTTTATGGGTTGAAATCTTTTTTAAGGTACAAAACTGTTATATCGAGAAAGTTTAGGTACTGTCAAAGAAATTGACCCCGAATTAGTTTCAATAACTATATCTATCGGATCTTTTAACTTATTACACTAGATATGATTAGGTAGGTTTCATGGATAAGTATAATGTCATGTCCTAAAATTTAAGGATGTGAATAGTCCGCCACATACCCATACTGTATTATGAGTATGCTAAGGCTCAAAAAATCTAAAAGTCACATAAAATAAATATACCACAATTATCTTAAATATTATATATCATTTTCAATCTCAACATTTTACATGTCTACAATTTCAAACAATCCAAACCAAACTAAAGTAATAAAATTTGACTAAAATAACCAATTTTATAATACAACTAATCTCTAGTAATGAACTTGATCCTAAGTCTAAATGACTAGAAAATATCTTTAAGCCACACCTATATCCGAAAAAAAAAAAATCTAAACGGATGACCAGAAGCCCAGTACGTTGCAACACAATCAAACACAATATGACATGCACTCCTAGGCTATATATAATGCAACAATCATTAATTATAGATTTTAATTAAAGTAACTCAAACAATACAAGAGTAGTCACACTTCAAACAATAAGCCATGGGGATCAAGGGGTTTTGAGTAGCAACAATTGCTCAAGAAGTCGATTAAGGCAGGCCGAATTCCCTAATCTCCTAGAGGAATATTCTATGTAATTGCCTCGTTTAGAGTTCATAGCTGTTTTGTATCTCTACTTCTATCAGTCCATTATATAATGTAAATCAATTGGTCCAATAAATGTGAAACATGCTGCATTACTTCTCAACAAGTCTAGGTAAACATTATCTTGATACCTTTTTCCTTAAGAGCTACCTGTCGAGCCACCTCGATATATCAATATTAATGATAATGATGGCGTAAGCACCTATCTACCATGCTGGCATCACTTAGCAAAGTTATCGCTTACCGACTTGGATTAAATGACACATGTACAAATAACACACTCAATTATTAGGTCATCCTTAAGTTCTAATCTATTTAATAATAGCTTCCCTAATCAATCAACACGCATGTCACTGCATATCTAGATATCGCTTCCCAATCACATATAATCGTTTTTGAATTCCTATTTCAAGTGTGCACCATTGTCAAAATATTTATTGTACCTAAGATTTAACCCATTCTTAAGTATCCAAAACCTAAACTATAAATTAAATGATTTTATTCTTATTATTATAAATTACAAACCTTTTATTTTTCTTATTTACTTTCATATTTAAGTTTACTTATCTTATTAAGTATACATATGCGTGTACATATATATTTTATTTAAGATTTTCATCCAACTACTTGTGAACTTTATTGATTATACATTCATGTATATATGTGTGTGTATAACTTTAGTTATTCATGTTATTATTATTAGCCCCTAAATTTTCAGAATTTAATCGATGGGAGTACATATGGCTATTATTTACATAGGTAATTATTCATTCATATGTTGATACCTATAATTTTGATTCTTATTATAGTTAAAGTTTATTGTAACTATGATTACCAGTATATCAGTTTCCTCATTTGTATTTGTAATTAATATTAATCTATTATATACCCAGTCCTTACTTTTATATATGTGTTCTTATCTAGCTACTTATTTCTTCTATTTATACATATTTTTAACTTGCTAGCCAATTTTGTCAAATCCTTTTGTCCATACATGTCCACTAAACTAATCTCCAACAACACCTAAATGATCTTTCCTTTACATTCTTAAGGGAAATTTCTTTCTCACTTTCCATGAATTACTTTGTCTCTTTTATATACATACATAAATTCTAAATCAACCTTATAAATAACCATTTATAATAAAATTAAGATAGTACCTTGACATATTGCACTTTGAGATAAAACTCTAGAATGTGAAAAATGTGACTCCAATATAGAACGTTGAAAACCCAAGTGTTCCCTACAAGTAAATACAAGATTAAAATTCTAATTTTTCATGAAAATCAACTTTTCATGATATAAATCCTTACCTTAACAATTGGAAGAAACTTGAATTCCTCTTTAGTGTTTGCACCATAACCAACGGAGACATCATCACTTAAACTTTGGATCTATCCAACAAAATCATGAAATTAAAATTTAAATTTATTGTAAAGTAATTCTCAACAAGATTTTGAGTTTACCTTTATCCTAAATCATTTCAATCCCTCAAAATATCTTATTATAAAACTTGTTTCCTTTGAATTTTTTTTATTATTCCATTAGAGGTAGATGGCTGAGGAATGGGAAATTCTATGGTTCCGTTGTAAATTTTGACGGGAACGGTTCCATCAACTATCCAACGGTTTACATCATACCTAACCGTGATCGAACCACTAAAATAAGTAATTTGTAATTACTATATTTATTTTAACGATTAGATGATTTGCTGGACAATCTTATCAATAGGATCGTAGAAGCTTCCAAGAAGAATATTTATAGACATCACTTCCTAAAAAGAAAAGAAAACGAAAAGGTTCTGTCTCTTTTTGTTTTTCTAATAATCTCATAAAGGTTTTCTTATGTTCATCACACCAACTCATTAGTAACCTCATTAATTACAACTTAATAATTGATCGAATTATCAAAATTTCCTCTTTCTAACTTTATTTTATGGGATATTTCATATAAGATATCATATAACAATAATTCTATTTTTTACATTTCATATGTGCTCATAGATAAAATACAAATCATGGTCGTATTCTTATACCCGTCATCATTGCATCAATGTGTACATTGAAGATTCTATTTTATGGTATCATATACGTATCCACCTTTATTAGATCACTAATAAATCAAAATCAAACTTCACAAATACAAAGAATATCCAACCAAATCAGAAAACCGCTATTTTTGACCAATTCCCAATCAAGCAATTAAATTAAATTTATATTACATGTCTAATTTATTTTATATAGTATACGTATATCGTATTTTGCTGTAAGTATATTTTATTGTTAAAAATCAGTTTCGTTGCATGTATAGTTGACATTTAAAAACAATATTGACTTTCGATTCATATATAATAATTTTGGGTACGGATGATTGCAAGATTTAAATTGAAAAAAAAAAAGAGAAAAAAATTTTATACAAATTTTATGATTGGGGTTGTCATTACATCCCACCCCTACCGACTACCCCATTCCATTTTTTTTTTGGGTCATAAATTTATATTTACAGTCGTGGAATGTGGAGAATTTTGCATTTTTTTCATATTTGGAATATGTATGTCATTAAGATTATCTTACTTATAATAAATACATCTGAACAAGAATGTAGTTAGGCTCATCTAAAATATACGTGGAATTTTTAGCAAAACTAAGGAGAAGAATTCCTTATACCTTCAACTACTTAAATTACAGCCATCTATTAATATAATATGTGTGCATGCTTGCTCGCATGCAGGTGTGTAGTGTGTGTGTGTGTATGTGAGTGTGTGTGCAAGATTGCTATATGAGCAAGCACAGAGTGTTGCTCCCAAATTCACAACTAAAAGAGAGGGGGAATTGATTATTTTAAAATTAAAGATCAAATCATTTCAACATACCTTTCCAAAATTTTAAGCGGAATGCTTGGAAATGTGAGTTGAAAAACAGCAAGTAATAAGCAATAAAAGTAAAAAGAGAAAGAAGAAGATAAAAAAGATGCAATTTTTATCTCATGTGTTGATCTTCTTTACTAACTCAAACAATGGAAATCCATTAAACGATTACAATTCATTTTCTTTATGTTAGAAGTTTTGTTGCTCTCAACATCACAAGAAGATAACTTCATTTGTTGCATCCCTTGTGCCTATCCTTGGTTGTTCTGGAGTCTACCTATTATAACTTGACAAGTCACTTTGTGCACACTTTCCTCATTGATTTTTCTCACCCTTGACCAGAATATGTTTGTACACAAGGCAAAACCTCATTACAACATCCACTCGAAAACAATTTTAGTAAAAAATTCCACAATGTTGTAAGCTCTTTACTAGACTATTTGGAAAACTCACGATATAACCATACATGAACCTTTAGTCAATCTGCTATGGTGTTACACAAATTAAAGCATAAACATTGAGATGCATTGTTTGACATATAAATAAAGCTAAGATGCTAAGATGTTGTCTAGGCTTAATAGAAGCAAGCATCTATATTGGAATGATTGATAAAAAGAAAAAAAAAAAAAAAAGAGCCAAAGGTTCCCCTGCCTTCAACATATAATTAATTACTAAATATTATAAAAAATAACACCTGGGCATTGCAGGGACATCATTGTCTTCAATAATCAGCCGCCTGCTTTAAGCCCTTTCTGCAATATTTTTCTCAAGTTCTAACAATGCTTGTTTGGATGGCACACTATTCTATGATATCAATAACTGTAGGGATCCCTCCTTTATTTGTCATAGGTGATACCTAACTCTTAATGCATTTTTTTTTTCTTCCTACAACCAATGATTGAGAATAGCATATATATTCTAATCTCTTCCTTTTTTGCACTGTCACGCCCCAAGGGGAACCCTAAACGTAACAATCCGCCACACTCAATATTAAAGCTTAAGTATGACAACCTTAGCCATTCCCAAAAGTTTTGATATTAAGTGTAAGGCGTGCTCTCACAATTTTAGAGGACCATATATGGAATTATGAAGTTTAAGAAGATATAATAACATATTAAGAAAAGAGGATTCATAATATTTATTTATTCATAACAATGATCTTACAAAACTTAAGGACATTTCCCTTATTCACAAATCTATTACAGGAGTATTTCTACATCCTATCTACTAAACTTTATCTTAGAAAATTCCTTAATCCAAAAGGAAAGTGCTTGGTTGCAAGGTCCTCGTGGCCTCAACCATAAATAGGGAAACTACAAAAGATATCTATAAGGGTATAAGCTAATAGGTTTAGTGAAAACTATTTCCATAAATAACTTCTTGTAACAAAATTTCAAACAAGTTGTTTAATCAAACAAATGGAATGCAACATACACGTGGGCAAACAAAGCATATAGTTTTCTGGGAACTATATATTGAATGGATTTACGCCCTCCATTCGGGGTTTGGTGATACATAACCTCAAAACAAGTAGTTTTAGTTAAAAAGATTTATACTTTCGATCAATATCGCCAAGCATATGAAGTCTACTTGAATTGAGCCTTGCTTTCGGATCTTTCGCCAAGCATTTGCTTAATGTCACCAAGCAATCGCTTTTGGTCACTCCGCCAAGTGTTGCTTTTGATCTGAGCTACAATCCTTCTCACCTAAGGATAATAACTCAATGCAATGTGACTCACTTCATGGTATGCATGAACCCATTTATTTATGATATTATAACATTATTATTATCAGATTTAAGGTGATCAAGGAATATCATACAAATCAAGTGTTATATTAAAACAAACATTAAATCAATTCTAGCCTTGATATTCTTAGGATTCTTTGAAAGAATTATCTTTACAAACATATCTATTTGTCTTTTCTTAATTCTAATGCAACTAAATTACAAGCACAAACAAGTAAAGCATTTTAAGGAAATAAACTCACGATGCCATGACGATAATTTTTCTAGTGGATGGTCGCTCACACACTCCACTTAATCGAAATAGTCTTCAGGGTCAAGGTACTCTTCCTCGGAATCACCTAGCCAAAGAAAATACCAAAAATTGGTATTTCTTGTTGATATTCTTGAAATTTGATAAAACATTGTCATGAGAACGTCAAAGTTCGTATAAAGGAGAGTTCCAATTTAAAATGGCCATAACTTGGTCATTTTAACTTGGAATCGCGCATATGATATACTGATTTCTACCTACTCGAAAAGATCTATCCATTTCTAAAACTATTTTTGTTAAACTAAACCATTTAGGCCCCGAAACAATGGTGACCATATTCACCACGAAATTTCTAACTCAAAAACAATTTTGTTTTAAACTTTAAATCATTCAAAATTTATTTGATAAATACTTAGTTATCTATACAGTTGAAAATTTCTCTTTTTATAGTTACATAGCTCATATTTATTCATGCTCAAGTGTTTGTTGTCCATTCATATTTCTTTAAGTAAAACAATGACAATTTGGTGTTTTAGAAATCTATAGTTTAAGAGAATTCATTTTGTAAATCTTTTAAAATAAATACTTCGATTCTTTTGTTTTCAAAGAATTTCCTTATGTTTGACTTATTCTAGATGATTTTTTGAAAAGTGATTTTCTTCTTTTCTACATTCTCTACATTAGTGTTATTTTTCCTATTTATTTTCTATACAATTTTTCTTTGACCATTTGTTTGAAAAGATCTTAGTTTGAAAATTTCCCTTCCTTTGTTATGTTATGTTTTTCATAGAAATAATTTTTGTATCAAAAATCATTTTCTTTTTGAAAAACAAAGTGGAATAACAAATGATTTAAAAAGCTTTTTATAACAAAAATAGTTTCTAAATTGTAGTGAGTTCTTTTAATAACTTAAAAAGGAATGACTTTATTTTTGTTAAACCATAGATTTTATATTTCATATAAACTTATTCCTAAGTGATAAAATCTCCTTTTTATCAATTATTTTTAGAACTTGAAAAATTCGGACAACAATCTTAATGAACATGATTTATGCGAAATAATAGCAAACAAAAATTAACATAAATAATAAATAAAGTCAAGTATTGGGAATCTTAGCTTCTTCAAGGCTTCCGGGACTAAGAAGTAGACTAGTCCCAAAAGAAAATAAAAGAAAGAAAAATTTGTTTTGACTTGATGATGACAAGTTTAAGACTAGAGACTAGTCTTAAAATAGCAAGAATTAAATAAATTGCAAATAAATAAATTACATTGCATGAAAATAAATAAATTACAAGTGAGCTTATATGCTCTAAAGAATATGTGTATATATATAGATACACAATAATACTTAGATATGATAACAATAAAAAGAACAAAATAAAACAATATAAACATAATGAATTTTCATGAACAAGAACAATACATATGAATGTAGTGTAGCTTCCATAACACTTAGTCTTTGGAAACTTACATCATAGTCATGTAAAGTTACATGACATGAGGAAAAGAAAAATAATAAGAAAGTTTACCTAAAGAAGGTTTTGATAGTGTTATGTGGTTATGAGTTTTATTGTAGGTAGAAAGTGGTTTAGTAATTCTTTTGGGAGAGTTTTGAAAGGATATTTGGAGAGAGTTTTGAGTGGAGAATTTGAGAGAGTTTTTGTAGAGAATTTATGAGTAGTAATTGAGTGAAAGAAGTGAAAGAGGAGGGGGTATTTATAGGAAAATGTGAAGTGATTTTTGAGTGATTATGTAAACCCCGAAAACTTCCATCATACGATACGACCCTAGACTAGAAATTATCAGTCGACTAGTTACCTTAAGAGTTAATTAGAAACCCTAGTTTAGATAGATACTCTAAAATTGATCGGTTTGGAACTCATAGACTTTATGAAAGGACTTCTTTGACCTCAATTGTTTCCAAAAACAAGAATTCATATTCCGAGTTAATAATTCGGTTGTGATCAAAGGAAACTTCAAATCCTAAACACGAATCCTTGTCAAACAGACAGTTGCTATAGGAAAACCTAAATATAGATATTAAGTGATTACCTTATATTCAATAGAGACCGGGAATTGAAACAAGATATAGTAATGAACCTATATTTGGATTAGAACCTAAAATTTGAGAGTTTTAGTCAGTAATAAACTACATTGATAAATTTCATAGTGAGTTCCAAATCCAATATATATAACTAATATAGCCTATATATTAGTAGTAATATCACATAACTGACTCAATAGGGTTTTAGTTAGAAAATTGTAATCTTAAGATAAACTGTTAGGGTTATAAATACCCAATAAAAACATAAACTGATGTATAACTTGAGATCTAGACCTCAAATATAGAATTGAATCATACTAATATTCGAATTAGGGTTTCCTAAAGCCCTTGGAGCCTGAAACGAAAATTGACCCGAAAAGCTTATAAAATCTAAATTGCGTAGGATAAATTTTTCTTAAACAATTAGATACGTACTATAAAGCCTAGATTTGTACTTTTTGTTGAACTAAACATCTTAAGATCCATTTAAGACCTTTTACATATACATTTACTATATAAGCTAAAATATACCCATTTGTGTATAAACTACCCAAAAACTTAACCTAATATTATTTAACTACTATATAATTAATATATTATTATATCAACTTGCAGGAGACGCCTTTAGCTCGTTTTGATGGCTGTGATTCTCTTGAGGATTGTGAACCGAAGGTTCTTCAATAATTTACCAAAGTCAATCCAAATCCTCTCCAAAACCAATGGAAACTTGACAAATCCCCTTGCATTAATGAACATAAAACAAACCACTTAAACCACAACAATCAAGAGCAATTCGTTTGGAAATCAAGGAAGGAACGTGGCCGAAACTTGCACTACATTATATATATATATATATATACAAACGAACTCGGATGGCTAAGCAAACGAACTCAAACTCCTCCAAACTTTCAGAACTCATTTACATCTCATTAGGAGTAGAATCATCCTAAGAACGATTTTAAACGCTCGAACAAACCTAGTTCTAGAATTTAAACAAAAATCTGGGAAAAACGTTCAAAAACGACTTTGAGGTAAGTGATTCTCATTCCGCGAGTTTTTTTCTAGTTTTATGGATTGAGACTGACTTATAAACATTCTTAGGAAGCTAACCAAATCCATTAGGAGCTTCGGATTTCATCGAGAAGCCGCAACGAAGGTATTTTTCCTAAACCCTAGCCGAGCTTAATGATTCGAAGTCATGGATAGCATGTTGTTTTTAGGTTATGATTCTTGGATATTTAGGTTTATTAGGTTATTAGGAGTTGTTTGGATCCAAAACTCTGACGTTTTAACGTCGGGATTCGTCGGAAATGGCCATGAATCATCGGGGAAGACGATGAACAGTGCTTCCTGATGAGCCCAGGCAACGTGTACGGGCGTACATAACCGCATACCCCTCGGCTAGCAACGTGTACGGGCGTATATAACCCGTAAACCCTCGGCCAGCAACGTTGTACGGGCGTACTTAACCACGTACACCCCTTAGCAAGCACTTTGTACGGGCGTACTTAACCCCGTGTACCCCTCGGCCAGAAGAAAAGAAAAACGAAGCCAAGTATACATAATTATATAATAAATAATACTTTAAATAATTTTAGAATGTTTATTATTTTCCTGCATTTAATTATTTTTCTGGAATAGTAATAGTAATATTATAATATAATAATATTAAATCCGAAATTTATTTATTTATTTATTTAAATTTAAAAATAAAATTATTTTCTGATATAGGATGTTTAATTATTTAATTTATTACTATTAATCTAAAAAGAATTTTTAGAAATATAAATTACTTTGTTAAGTAATTTCCGCATAATAGATTTCTAAATTATTAATATACTTAATATTATTAAAAGAATTTTTAGAATTTCGAAAATATTATTTTTGAAATAATAATAAATATGGATATAAGACTAAAATTACTTTAGTAATAATATTAGTATAATTCTTAATGTGATGGAATATAATCTATTTTCGGAAATTTATTATTATTATTATTATTATTATTATTGATATTATAATTATTTTTGGTGCTATTATTGATGATAATTATTAATGCTTATGAGAAGAGAAAAATAATTTTAAAAATAGTTATAATAAAGTTAATAAATTCTTTTATTAGTAAATATGTTTTCATAATAAGATATATATATATGTGTATGTATAAATTAGGAGTTAGTGAATACTAAGTATATATTAGCATATTTGTATATAAATCGATAACAATGGAAATTTAAATAATCCAAATTTGTGAGTATAGGAACATCTATACTCTATAAGAAAAAATTAAGTAATTAAAAAGAAAACTAATAGTTTTGAACAATAAAAATGAATTAACTAAATTGTTAAACTTTCCAAATACCCAACCATTAGAATACTTAAATGTTCATAGGAACTAGGTTATATAATCTGTAAATTTTAATAATTATATTATTTATCTCAATAGGTGACTCGGGTATTGGGGAGAACCTACCTGAAGATTACTACGATTAAATAGGATGGGCAGGTGAGTGACTCAGTCTTATTACATTGGTTGTGCTTATACTAGTAGTGAACCTTAAATAAAAAGATAATGAAAATTGATGATCTGTTTGAAATATGAAAGTTGTATATTGTATTCCATTGATTGCCATGTCACTCTAAAATAAGTGATAACACTATGGCGTGTATCTTGATAATGTATGTAGTATTCAATTGAGTGTCTGTATTGCTTGATCACCCCAAATTGATTAAAAACTACTGGTACCATAATGGAAAATAATCATGCATTACATACTATGCATAAAAAGCATTGAATAAGTGGTAGCCTACTACGTGTTAGTTTCTCGGATCTCTGGTAATGCTTGAATTATCTAGGCCAGAGAGCTAGTAGTTAATTGCAAGATTACTTTTGTTCTGTTAATACCATAGGAACTACATGGTAAACGAAGGACGCCGCTTATGGTATTACGTGAGAATAACTAACACTTAGTGGAGTTTCTAAAGCTAAACAGGAAATAAATAATGAAACATGATAAGTATAAAGAGATAACTAAATTTGAGATTGTTATTTCCTAAAAGCTTAAGTCTCTCCTGGGTAGGTGGACCATAGATTGTGATCCTTCAACCCCGATGGGAGGGCGTAAATCTCCATCCTGTTTGGATTCCGGGTTATCCAAGCTTGTAATGTTCATTTGTGTGATTGCTGCATTTCATATGATTGTTAAATAACTTGTATGCTATGTGTAATAAGTTCTGGTTATTCACTGAGCTCGTGTTTTAGCTCACACTCCCACAGTCCTTTCAGGTTCACTCTGCGACCGTGGCTCATTACTAGCAGGAGCATGGTCCCGGTAAGAGAATAGAAGCCAGGAGTTTAAAGTTTAGTATAGAATTAGAATATCTATATCTGTAGTAGTTTTATGATGCATTTAATGTGCATTAGGATCATCAGTTAGGGTTGTAAGGAATTCTGAAGCATATGATCTGTAATATTGTGGTTTATAATAGTTGTTTACTAATTTACATCTTATATATGTTCGTTTATTCCATCCAAGCAACTAAAAGATCCTGTTTTTTAAAATCATGTTATTCCTAGAAGGTAAACTAATAATGGTAATCGAGTGGTTCTTGATTATCATTATTAGAATACCCTCGGGGCGTGACAGATTAAAATAAAAGAAAATTAAAAAAAAATGGAGATGGATGAAAAGGGGCGCCGGCCATGCTTTGAGAGGGGAAAAGAGAGAGTTTTGTTTTGTATTTTTGTTAAATAATTGTAATATTAAGTAAGGTAGATGTGAAATAAAGTTATGGAAAAGGTAAAAAGTAAAAGTTATAGGCTATGGTGTTTGTAAGAGCAGGTGTAAAAAAAAAAGTAGAGAGAAAAGAATAGTGTAGAATAATAATGAATAGTGTAGTGTAAAGTAGACATAACAATTTAAGTACCGGTTGTAAGAAAATACGCGTATAATTACGATATCTATTATTTTTACTTGCCGAAAAATTATAAAACTGATATTTTTGAAATCCTTATATTTTTACGAGTCTAACAGTATATTCAGAATATTTTTACTATTCCGAGCCCGGGGACACGTTTTTCAAGAACTGTATCCGATCAAGTTCAAGATGATTTGCGGTTTTACTAATATGATCTTTTAAGCTTTCTTAAGTAATTACGCACTATTCTATATACTAAACTCATACTTACTTTCTCCGTGTTGCTTATTCGGGATTACCGAACTTAAGCCATTACGTCCAACTAGGGTTTTGTTGACTTTAGAGTTCCAGTTGACTTATATATTAGGTTTTTAAGATAAATCGATTCCAAAAATTTGAGGGTTTACATGCACTCTATACCCATAAAAAAATTAATATATTTTGTCACTTAATCATCAATATTGAGGACACAAACTTAATGTATAATTACATTTACTATATGATTAAGTAGAAATAACTAACTATACAAAAAATTCTTGCCTTTTCAAACATAAAAAAATCTATAAAGTTACAATGTAACACTAATAAACTGAAATCAAGGATAAAATAGAACTCACTTATTCAATGCTTTGCCTTTCCTTTGCCACCACGGGTAAAACATAGAAATAACGCAAGGAAGTAGACTTGAATAGTGCAACTCAAGAATTTCCAGTTGAACTCTAATGAAAGTTAAAGACCTATGTGGCTTGGTATTCAAGGTTCAAATAAATTAAAGGTAAGAAAACTTGGTACACTTGGTTTCAAACAAACATTTTCAATGATTTTACATTGTAAGCTCATTATTCTATAGTAGTTTCAACCTGGAAACAATTTTGAAGGCAAGTTGTTTTGAAACAAGCTAACAAACTCATAAACTTGTAGAAGCTACGAGTAGACTAACGAGTTTGCTAACCATGCTTCAAATCAAGACTATCACAAGTAGTAAGTCTTCTACTTGCTTTACTTAGCTTTCTTATTATAGTCTCTTATTCTTACTTATTTTTGCAAGTTATGTAGTCTATAATTTATTTAGCATTCACAGTAAAAATATGTACTCTTAGGAATTCCTCATATATAATCTTTTTGTCTTTATAAAAGTTGTATAATCTCTAGTGTAGAACCTTAGAGAATGATAAAAGGTTGTTCAATGGAACACCCCATGCTTCCGATGTCACTCTTAGTAGATTCCTTAGGAATATCCCACATTTATTATAAAAAGAAATGGTTAAGTATAACCATCAACTTTAGATAACAATAATGAAATAATTGTAAAACAAAGAAAGACAAGATTTCTCTCCTACTCTTGAAATGCTGACCTATGAAAGAAAGGAGTAGATCAAATTTTAATTCTCAAGCCATAAAAGATAATTTGATTATTAAGAGAGTTGGTAAGATTTAGGTTTATCTATAGAGTTTTATAGCCTCAAGAATGCATAAAGAATACATTATATGAGTAAGATTAGTAATCAAGTTTTTCTTTAAGTATCATGATTATTCAAGCCTAAGAACTCTACAAATTTTGAGGACAAAGGAGTGTAATTAGCCTTATTCATGATTATTAACAAATGAACTAGAAAAATACATCAAAACCATGAAGGCAAAATATAATTGAGTCTAACCTATATAGATTCGATTTCTTCCAAGTTTCAAATGCTAGAAATAATAGCACCATGTGAAAGTATGTCCAAAAACTTATAAAAATAATTATCATATTAATAGAAATGGACTTAAACTAAAAAGATATTGCAAAAATACAAAAACTTGCTAAATTAGGAATTATAGAGAATTTAAAGAGGAATCATTATGGTCTCTAGTGTAATTTAGTATCATAGACACTACTCTTTTAATCAAGTGATTTAGAGTCAGATTTCAAATATGTGAAGTACTACTATGACTCTTGATCACTATGGTTGAGTAGTATTTTTTAGTGTTTTGTATTTGATTTGTGTTTATAAAGTGGTTGTACTTCAAATACAATACTTGTTTAACGGGTGAATGCTTAATGTTCGAGAAATTTCTTATGCCTTCCTTTTGCATGACATCAATGGGAAAATACTCTAAATTATTGAAATATAGTTGCCCGGCTTCAATAAAATAATCCGGTCATGCATTGCATGAAGTCACATGTTTGAAGGCCATCAACATCACACAACAGATTGGGTGTAGCGTTGATTAAGGTTATATACTACAAGCCTTGCTCCTTACCTAGGAACTAAGTTATGCTAGAAATTGTGACTCTATGTTTAGAGCCTTGTAGGTGTGTCACCGCTTAGGGTTATAACCACCCTTCAAGAATACTATATATATCCCTCTATGTTTTGGTACTTATATAAAGTTGTTTTCCAAAAATAATAGTATTAAGACTTGAGGTGAGTGGTTCCTGGGGTTGATGTGTACATAGTATTGTTGAATCCTTTAAATTTGTTCCTTAACCCAAGTCATAGAGGATGTAAATTCATACTATATACAATGTTGACTAATTAAATATATATGTTCATAAGAGTATTTACATTGCATATGGTTGTTAATGATAAACTTTCTTGCCACTTGCTTGAAAGGTGCAATTTTAGGATATATCTCACTAAGCTAGCTGCAACTAACACCCCTTTATATTTCTATTCACGCAAGGCGATTTGTGGACACAACTAGGATGCAACCTACCTTATGTTAGCTTTTGGGTATCAAGGATGTTAGAGATGTAAGGAAAGAGTTGTATATACGTATATGTGTGTATATATACTAGAAAGACTTAGTCATACGCATATATATGTTGCAAATAGCTTAAACTATTTATTTTATTTATACTATATCTTTGTATGGGTCTTACAAACCCCTATTTATCTATATATCTTTTATTTTTAAAAATATCTATTATCATGTTACCATTTACTATATAGATATGCTCAATGGCATTCTTAAGTTGTGACTATGCCTTATATAGTGTATAGGAAACCTTTGAATGACAAAGGTATCATTCTTAGTTTTTTGTGCTGTCATGCCTTAGAGGATACCTTGGTCATAACAACCTGACACAAATATCCATTATGTCCACATAAACACTCACAAAGCATTTAATGCACCATGATTCAATATTTAAACTATATACTTTAGTGAATTTCGTGGCATTTTCAAGTGCCATCATATAAAATAATTTTGCTTTCCAACTTAATGACATTACACCAAATAATAGAAGTCTAAGTACATCTACAAAAGTTTAATAATTAAAACATAAAAGGGTAGTGGCTACAATCCCTTACAATATTTCCTAAATCCTAAAATGATGGGGCTTACCAAGGTGGTTTGTTTGGGTTGTAAGCTTGTCTCGATGTACTTGCAAGGTGAATTATGCTGCAAAGGAATGAGCAAAAGTCATAACTCAGTGAGATAAGAGTGTAATTTCCTCACTACTACTCAATAAGCAAATAAAAACAAGTTATTAAAATATGCTTTGTAAGAGTAATCATATGCAATGTAATCATCATAAGCGATCATCGAGTAATCAACATGAAGTCTAAGGTTACACCCCCCTCCACTTATAGACCTTAGGTTAGGGAATTCATAATTTTGCCAATGTTCAAGTTATCCCAAACCAATTCAGTTATATTGCAAGGCTTGGTGTACCTTAAATGCAGTCTTTCCTCAAGATACCTTAATTACAATCATGAATTTGATTGTCTAAATAATTCTCTTATCTTACAAGTATCTTAAACGCACTTCAAAGGTGACACGTGATATTATAAATGCAGTCTTGGGCAAAGATCTCTTATAGACTTGTGATAAGACCTAAAGCAATGGTCTAACATGGCTTTGCAGTTTCTGACTTTCCCTCATCTTTTAGTTTGTTTTATGAAGCAAGAAACTAGAATGGATATTTGATAACTCAAATAGTGATCTTACATAGTTCTTAACTTTATACTTTTTTCATCTCATTCCATTGTTAGACGATGATGGCCATGAGTTATGTGGCTTCCATGCAATGGATGTCTAGTTTAATTATAATTTGATAATTGATTTGGGCTAACTAATCAATTTAAAGTTCTATCCAAATAAAATAATGCAGGGAAATACAATTTATAGGTAGCACTCTATTCAAGCAATTCAGTATCAATGATCAATCATGACTTGATTATGACCTCTTCTAAGTTAAAAGGGACTTTAATGAATACGGAAAGTGCTAACAATCACCCTTAGGTTCAATATTCAAGGTTTTTCATCATTATCACTTTCCATTGAGCACATCCCAGTGAGGTGTATACCTTTAATGCTGATAATCGAACCGTTTGTATCAATTACCTTACATAACTTCGTCTTTTAACAATATTAAATTGTTCGGATCAAGTAGTGTTTATCTTTTGTTTTAGGTTAACTAGAAATATTTAATTGAAGTCACTTTTGATTAGAAAACGGAATCGAGTTGGATAGAGGTCAGGGAAGTCGAGCACCAGCAAAGATTTTGCTGGTCGTTTGCCGATCTAAGGTTTGGATTGAGTAGGTACCATATGAAAGTCAGCCATTTAAGCAGTAAGGGTAGGGGGTCGGGCATTTAGATGGCCTTAGAGGCCAAACGTAGTGGCGTCCGAATGAGGGCTGCATGAGCTGTCGTCTGAACATTAGCAATTGTAACATTTTAGATGGTAGTTGTCTTCATCATAAAAAAATTTGTATACATATTGTCTAACGTCATTTCCATGTTACAATTCTCATAATCCATAAATAACTCAATAAAAACATGAATCATTCAATAAGCAGCAATTAAAGAATCCTGCAACGCACCTGATACACAGAAAGATTAGTAAATCATTGAAAATTTCACTCATCATAGCATCATTTTGACTCAATTGTAGTAATTCGATGGTTGGCTTGAATAGCCGAATTTTTCAATTAAAACAGAGAAGAAAATATTTGGTCAAAATTAAAGAATACAACTAAGTTAGTATAAAGTAGAAATTTGTGTGAAAATCTTTAGATCAGATTAAATCAATATTTTCGTTGAAAAACTCGATATTTGAGTTTGTTCAAAACTGAAAACTAGCATAACCCTATCAAGCTTACTCTTGTTTTATTGATTGCAATGACAAGTTCCCAATGTTGCTTGCAATTTTTGAAATGGATGTAAATCGTATGGGATATGGATTTTCAAAGTTTTGGAAACTTATGGAGGTCATCAATGATTATTTACTTTGAAAGTAATAAGGTGAAGAAATGAATTGGTCAAAGATTATAATTTTTTTACATCCAATATGATTGTTTTGGTGATGTAATAGTGGATAAATTCCGCTACTTGACTCCAATTGTTACGCAGAGCGTCATCCTATTATAATAAACACATTCTATAATATTTTTAGGTAGAAAATTATGTGTTTGCTAAATTAAATGTCTTTTTCACTATCATATACTCAGATTTTCGAATTGAATCCTAATTTTTTATTTTATTATGCCCTACAGTTTATTATTATTTAAAGGTTTAAGAGTTAGGTAATTAGGGATTTCTAATAATTTAAGGGCTAATTGCATGTTAGCATCTATTAATTACCTAACCCAATATTCCAATTATATAAAATTACGGGTTTCACATGTACCTTGTACAACAACTGCCATGTATTGGGTACTCTCTAAGGTGTGATTGTTTATAGTTGGTATCAAAACATAAGGTTAAGTTGGACCTTAACATTTTCTTGAAACCTAGGATATAGTAAAACTACCAAAACTTAATGAGTGGAGAGCCGGTAGAATTATATAGGTTTTTTTAAAAATGAGAAACTTTAAGTCAACTAAAAACTTACAATTAGAAAAATTAATAATGAATTACCTTATTTAAATCTATCTTAGATGGTGGGATCTCAAGCCTTGGACTGATACATCACCTTTCATATTGAGGAAAGCCAGAGCCTTATTGTTACCGCCATCATTTAAACGTCTTGGTTGAGGATCTTTCCTTGCTAGGATTCCCATAAAGCTTTTCCATCATCCTTCTTTATTAGAGGGTGAGCTTGCACAACACCATATGGTATGAGCGGACACACAATGTTCCCTATAGTGCATGTTTGATACTTGTCAAATATAGAGGTTATTTACTTGTACTTTGGGTACAAGAGAGAGGTTGTGGATGCTACTGTAGGATTGCCCCGTCCTAGTCCAAACTCCAAATCTTAGACTCGGCTTAGACATGGTGTTGGTCCTAAACGCTAAGTAACCAAGAGGGGGTGAATTGTTTACTTTGAAAAATTTTCATAAAATGGTTTCTAAACTTGTTCACAAAAACATATTCTGAAATTCTGTTTTAAAATTTTTGTTTGAAAACTATATTTGAAAAACCCTCTTGATTTATTAACTTGTGAAATAATCGAGTTTCTACTTTTAATATCTCTTTTAAATCTTATAGTGGTCCAAAAGTATTTAGGTTAATTTCAAATGACATATCAAATTAAATGCAAAAAATAAATGAACAAATAAAGAGATAAAGAGAAGAGAGTACTCGAGTATGTATAGTAGTTATGCTTTGTGCGTCAATCCACTTTTCCAGCTTCACATCGAAATCTTGATTGTCTTTACCATTTGTTCCATTAAATTCAACGTGAAGAAGTACAAAACATCTTGCGTCCTCCGCAATTTCACAATTCACACTGCCTCACTTAACTTCTACCTAAGGTAAAACATGCTCCTATAAGTAACATTTATCACTTCTATACACTATAACAAATACAAGTAAAAAGACCCAATACTTAAGGAAATACAATAATAAAAATTCCTCGATACATGTGAAATACCCCAATTTTCTGTTTAAATTAATTAGATGTTATTAGACAATTAGTATGGAAATACAGGTAATTTTTAATCTTAACTTAAATTTAGTTTAGAAATTGATTCTAAATGATTTAGCTAGTGGAATTTATCAAATATAGAATATAATTAGATAGTTTAAACTAATGAACTAGTAAATAAATTTAATTACCGTAAATACTCTTGTTAACTTATTAAACCACTTCAATTACCAATTTCAACAAATTAAATTTATTCCATACCTTCCAATTATCAAACTAAGTTCCATTTGTCAAGTTTAATTGCATAAACTCCTAAGCCTTCACGTTAGCCATTTAAGCTTAAATTCCAACTCCTTAAATTTTAGAAATTTAAAACTAAATATTTGTTTTCAAATACCAAGCTCACAAGAATATGCATTTAGCAAGAATTCCATTTCAATTTCCTTTTATCCCAATCTAATTTTTCAAGACCCATAATCAATAACCCAAACCCATGCTCATAAGCTCATGTACCATCATATTACCATACACATACACCCATTTAATAAAATCCTGAAGTCTAGAAAATTCTAAGTGAGTGAAATGACAAAAAAGCCCCTAAACCTTGGAGAATTCTACATAATTCTGCACACAATATAAAAAACCCATCTGAAGAGGAAACCCTAACCTATCTCCATGCCATTTTCAACCCTTTCTCTCCCCAAATTACTCTAAAAAACTCTCTCAAAAACACTTCAAAAATGTATGACAAAATCCTCTCCAAAATCAACATACATAAGATAAAGTATTACCTAAGTTTATATCTCTTAACATCCTCCTTTATTTTCAATAATCTCACTTCTATTTCAATTAATTCCTAGGTAGAATTAAAGATTAGAAACAAGGTTGAAGTTAGGAAAAATAAACTTGAAGAAGCATCATCAACTCTTGAGTAGTAGAAGTAGTAGATGAGGTAATTTTTGATTGATTTTGCTAAATCAAGTAAGTAATGTAATTAACATGTTTAAGTTATGTTAACGAAATTTAAATTCATTAAAATACTAAAAATAAAATTAGATTTAAGTATGGATTAATACATGTATAAATATGCATGAAATCTAAAATGAGCATGTACATATATATATGTTATAGTACTTATTGATTTAGTGAAATTGTTGTATGTTTATATATATGTGTGTGTCTATATGCCAAAATATGTATATGTATGATTATGATGAATGCTATGTTTTATTAAAATGAAAATATCATATATATATATGTTAAACATAAATTCTTGAAGTATATGCTTGTATGTATATTTTGATATATGCTGGAATTTGATAAACTTGTGTTGATGATGATGATATGAGCTTTGATTTGTGATTTACTTGTAAAATATGATTCTAACTATGAACTAGATGAAACAATATAGAATAAACACACTTTAGATCACAAAAATAGGTTGGAAGTTGAATTTAACAAAGAAAATACAAAAATCACAAAACTATCTCAAATTAACTTTGGTGTTGTTACTGTGGCATCAATGTCGGAGGTTAAACCAGTAGCCAAACAACCATCGTTGGTGGCGAGCCCTTGTCAAAACAATAGATTCACATGTCTAATTTACAAATCGGTGGTGAACAGGCTAAGAACCTATCATCTTGATTATTAAATTGGCATGAACCAATCGTCGATCTGTCAATGCCCTGTTTCCAAACAAAATGAGTTTAATTTAAAATAAACCATAATTAACTAATTATATTAGCCAAATAACTTATAAACATTTAAATATATGTGTTAGATAGTTCACACACTACAACATTTATATATTTCAGCAACAATCAAACTGTTTCTACTAGCTTTTAAACTGTTGCCTTTAATTTAAGGCAATGATTTACATCTATTGCATTTGACCACTATTGCCTTTTTATAAGGCAAAGGTTAATGTACAATATTGCAACACTAATAAAATTGTTGTCATTTTTAATTTGAGGCAACAGTTTTTGAGGTATAGAATAGGCAATGGTTTGAACATACAAGAGCAAAGGTTTATAAAAATGAACTACAACAGTTTATCTGATAGTTAGAGCAACAAGTACAAAAACGTAATGCAACGGTATATTCTATTGTTGAAGCAATAGTTATGAAAGCTAGTGTAACAGTTTTTAACAATAAAAAGCAATAGATTTTATTAATTAGACAACATTTTAATCAATTACCTGTAACAATTAAAAAAATAAATTGCAATGATTTTACAAAAATTAGATTAACCTAATGATTACTTTTAATATGCATTATTTTGGAGTATGGTAATGAAAAAACCTGTTAACATTATATATATTATTTTAACAAAGTAAATTGTATATATAATAGCATCCACATTCATACTCCTTTGAATTTAAAAAATATTAATAAATCTCAAAAGAACAAAGTTTTCAATATAGTCAAGTAAGTAACCATCATGAATTCTCCAACCTCCAAAATTGTAACAAAGATCTCAATGTTCTCAATCTATAATCAATTTAAATTTACCTTCAAACAAACCAATGACAAAGTTCTCAATGAGGTATAAAGTTTGGAGAAACTACAAAATAAATAAAAAAGTAATTCATTGATCTCTCCAAAGTGCTATCTGTGTGGGTTTCTTCGAATCCAATTTAAACTCCATTGCCTTCAAGAACATCATCCTACAAAAGAAAATAAAAAAAATAACAATAAAATGAGTCATAAATTCATCATATCTATTACTAAAAATTTGACTAAGTATGTAACCATGAAATGGAAATAAAAATATTTAGCACAACAAGTATCTCAAATAGAATAAGTAGAAATTCTTTAAATATAATTTTGTTAATCCTTTTATTCTTAGGAAAATATTTTCAATATATAAATACCAATATTCAAAAACAATAATTCTATCAAATGCTAAACAAATCTACACTATACTTTCAATGCAAAAGCATATGTTTCATCTATTGTAGATTTTTAAATACAACCTGGTTAATAGACTATGCATATCATTTGAAGATTGTGCATTACACAAAGCACGATGATTTAGGGCATTACAAGCATCATCAGGAGACCTTGCTACTAGAACCAAGTTGCATAGAATGTTAGCATCAATGATTAAATTAGGACTGACCACTTGTAGTTGTGATATAAGCATTGACATGATTTCCTTGGTCATTTCAATCCTTGTTGTTCCATTCTTTGTTCCAATTATGCCTCCATATCTTTTGCATTTCTTCTTTCAATCCTGCTTTAATAGAATCTATAAAATATTGTGGTGCTTTTGTAGATGACTTGCTAGCTACACCCTTTTCTTTTAAAACTGATAGAGTAACACCCCTTCCATAAAGTCTAACAGGCCTATTATGCTCTTTTCCCATTACTTCTGAAAACGCATCAATTGTTTCACTACTTCCTTCAACATGTTCAGATTGTTGAGACTGCAGCGTCTCTATTCAAACCTATCATTATTAAGTGCATCGAATAATTTAGAAGTACGTCTTTAATATGTACCAATACGAAGGAATCCCATCATTAAGAAGGAAAAAAAAAGTTAGGAATACTTATAATTTTGTTTTTATATTCTCATTAGATTCTTTGTACACTCGTTGTAAATCCCCGAAATTTTGATCCAAAGCTAAGACCTAAACCCTAATCGAAAGTCAAAAGGATTCTTAAGTCAAACAAAACCCTAGTTTACCGTAACCGTTTAACTCCGGCATTGCCGTTTTCTCAAGCCCTAGAAAACGAAGTTAGAAAAATTAGTTGTAATAGTTCGTAATAGCTATAGGTTTTATAAAAATATCAGATTGAAGATTTTCGAGTGTCCTTTGAACCCGATCGGACATAATTCTTGAAAGACGTGTCCAGAAGCCCGGAATCAGAAAAATATTCCGAATATACCGTTAGACTCGTAAAAATATAAGATTTCTAAAAATATCAATTTCGTAATTTTTCGATAACTAAAAATATCAGATATCGCTTTTATACGCGTACTTTCTTACTACCGGTATTTAATTGTCATGTCTACTTTTACATTACACTATTTTCTACTATTCTACACTATTCATCTATCTCTACTTTTTCTTACAACCTATTCTTACAAACCTTACACCTACTTCTTACACATTTTCATTTCCAATACAACTTCACATCTTTCATCTCTTACTTTAATTAATCAAAAGACAAAAAATTAAATTTTTCTCTCCCCCATACCCCCAAAATAGCGCCGGCCATCTCTCCTTCATGCCCAATTTGTTTTGATTTTCAATTATTTAATTAACACAAATTATCTCCCACATTTTCCTATAAATACCCCTTCATACCTTCACTTCTTTCACACCTCTTCTTCTCTAAAGTTACTCTCTCAAAATCTCTCTCAAAATTCTCTCAAGAGTTCTTGCAAGAGTCCTCTTAAGTTTAGCTTCTTTAGGTAAGAAAATTCTCAAGATTTCTTCATGTTCATTTACTTAGTATGAGCTTAGTGTGTGTTTTCTAAAACCATGAAGGTTAAGAAAGCAACATTAGGTTCATGCTTTGTTTTTGTTCATAATCAAAATTCCTCCATGATCATTTATGTTTCTATTATGTTCCTTTATACTTCTCTATAATTCCTTTATGTTATTTCTATCTAATATATCTATATAGCTATAAATATTATTTAGAGCATATAAGCTCATTGTATTACAATTTATTTAACCTTCATGCAATTTATTTACTTCATTCCAAGTTATTTAAATTCAAGTTAATTTTAAGACTAGTCATTCTAGTCTTAGACTTGTCCTCATCAAGTCAAAACAATTCCTTTTCTTTTCGGGACTAGTCTTTTCTTAGTCCCGGGGTACCTTGAAGAAGCTAAGGTCCCAATACTTGATTTATTTACTTAAGCTTTCTAATTATTATGTTCCTTTATATTTCTATAGTTTATGATTCATATTCATGCATGAACATAATGTTTTTGTCTCAACAAATAAATGAAGAAGTATTTTTTTCAAAGAACTTTCCTAAATTAAAATAGAAAATGGATGAACATGCATGGAAATAATTATTCTTACATAAACAAAGGTTTTATGAAAACTCATCTTTCATCAAGAAGTAGAAATTCTTTTGGAAATCATTACAAGAAATAAAAATATCATTTTACTACTTTTGAATCCAAGTTTTGAAAAATGAAACCACACCTTAGGAATTTAAAGAAGTTAAATATTCATCTCAAAAACTCAAGAGCTTTCAAAAGTAAAATAAATATTCCATAGAATCTCAAGTTCAAAAGACTTAATTTTACAAGTTGAGACAATTTCATTTACTTCATACATATGTTATGAGTCGTTACAAAAATGTATATACCTTTCAAAAAGTTTACAAAGTAATTGAAATATTTCTCTTTCAAATAAGCTTTGTTTACAAGAAGAAAAACAAGTGGTTACAAATTCGTGGCAAATCTGGTCGCTACCTTTTCGGAACCTAAACGGCTTAGTTTTGTAAAAATAAGCTTAGAAATGCGTAGATCTTTTCGAGTAGGTAGAAAACGACATATTATACGCGAAATTCCGAGTTAAAATGAGCAAGTTATGGTCATTTTAAGTTGGAATTTCCCCTTATACGATTTTTCTACGATTTTAAGTAAAGTTTAGAATTTTCAAGAAGAAGAATTTCATAAATACTCATTTTGGGTATTCTTCTTGATTAGATAATCCCGAGGAGGAGTGTTCGTACCCCGAGGATTACTACGATTAAGTGGAATTTCCGAACGACCCATCCGATTCAAGAACGGTGTCTTCATGGCCGAGTGAGTTACTTCCCGTTGATTTTTCTCATACTCTTGATTGTGCTTGTAAAATTAGTTGCACTAGAATTTAAGAAAAATAAAAAGGAAGTGTATGATAATATGTTGAAAGAATACTAAGTATATCGAAACTCGATTTGTTTGTAATTAAGTTGTATGAGAATTAGTATCTTGAAATGTTTGAAATTGATTGATCACTTGAAAGAAGTTAAATGTAACTACTAGACTTTAATTAAAGAAATTACTCATGCACTTCATATGTTGAGTCACATTGCATTCGCTACTATACAATTGGTGGGACAAGTGTATAATAGTGGTGGTAGACAGAACCGGTATATCATGTGAGTGGCTGGTAGGAGCCTGTAATAAACTACAAGTATTTGATGGCTAGTAGGAGCCTGTAATAAACTACAAGTATTTGATGGCTAGTAGGAGCCTGTAATAAACTACAAGTTTTTGATGGCTAGTAGGAGCCTGTAATAAACTACAAGTTTTTGATGGCGTATAGGAGCCGGTAAGATCTATAAAAGTGTTTTTTTTAAAAGTTGTGGCTGTAATTGGCTGAATCCCCAACCCCGAATGAAGGGCGTAAATTCATTCAACATATGATTCCCGGAAAGTCATATGTCTTGTATGCTCACGTGATTGTTTCATTTCATATGATTGAATAATAAACTTGATTGTTAAATTTCTTCGAGTATGAATTTTTGGGATTTACTCACTAAGCCCATAAGCTTATACCCCTATAGATATCTGTATTCTCAGGAACACCTATTTTCGGGCTTGAGGCTATCCCGTATTCGGATACGTTTTGATGCTAAAGCTTTTGGAGGAAATCTACTCAAAGACTTAGATTAGAATTCCTTGAAATCTTTAAATTTGAAAGTTAGGAGGTTTATCACGATCCTTGGATTCAGCGGGGGAATGCCCCTAAGAAGTTATGTATCAAACCTTTGATTATTTATGATATAATTTTATTTCTGAATTCTTGTATGTTATTCTTTACCTGCTTATACTATGCTTCCCAAAAGCGTCTCCTATTACCGTGTTAGACGCCTTACATATAATACTAAGGCTTTTGCATGGCTAAGGTAGCCATTCCTAAGCCTTGATATCATATGTGGCGGACTGCCACGTTTAGGGTACCCATCGGGGCGTGACACTCGTGGTGTGTTTTGATCTGAGTTTAACAATTAATTTCCAATAATCCTTTCCTAATATCAGATCAACAATAGGCAAGTGCACCTATCAATTGTAGTATAGGAATGGCTTATGGGTCGTATTCCTCGGGGCCCTGATAAGTACTATTACTCGCCCTCTTATTATTATCTAGTAATCAAGTATGATTGGATTATCTATATTTAATCTATGATTAACAACTAAACGAATTAATTACACAGGTTTACTAAATTACTATCAAAACACAACTTTAATACAATTTAATTCACAATAAAGCAGGGTTACTCCATCATATCAACATGAACTTCAATACAAATCATCTTTTAAGTACTTATCTGCAGATATTCTCAATTCATGGTTCTTATCTCCATAATAAACCAATTCTAATTCCGTTTGCGTCTATTAAAAATCTCTCTTAAATAGATGGACAAAGCAGAACTGCATTTAGATTATTCTAATTATCCTAAAATCTCCTTAAACTGCAGCAAATTTCCTAATAATATCTCTATTACCAGGATAATTTGTTCTAGTGATTTAGATCTATTCGATGGAATTGTTTCTCAACATTTTCCATCGAGATTTGATGTAGGATCAGTCTGCACTACAATTTCCTAACTTTATTGAAGACCCATCACTAGAAATTCGTAATTAAAAAGATCAATAAACAAATACATATACAATTCATGTAATATGACTTCGTAACACCCTAATCACTATTCATGCATGCTGGGATACGAACACCAAATTGGAACAAACATAATGATAATAGAATACACATACTAAGAATAAGATAAGAAAAGAAAATGAAAAACCCCCTTTGAATTATGATAACGAAATGTTTGTACACACACGAACACTTGGATCCAATAATCTCTCCTCGAGTTCTTCTTGGAATCCCCTATACTTCGACTAACTCCTAAAATTATTTTCTTCTAAGTATCTCATCTCCTCCCATAATGACTCCCGTTCCTTTATATTCAATGGGTGTGTAGTCTAAAAAACACAACTTTTACTAAAACAAACAACTTTACTTTCTAGTGTTCAACAGTCATACTGTTTCAAGAACACGTAAGAAAATACTAATGACCCATTTCTAAAAGTCACGACCGTACAATGCACATTTTCTTTGACAATTTGCATCTTGTACGAGCGTACAAAAGGGAGTACTCAGTACTGGAATCATTCTCCAAGTGTGTACGGCGTACAAGTTGAATCCCCTTCATTTTGCTTCAAAATCACTTCGTGTACGGCGTACAAGACCCCATACCACCACTGCCTTCATATTTTTTCATTTTGATAATTTGTACGCCGTACATCTTGACTCCTTTTGTGCTCCTTGCTGCTTTGCTTGAATTTTGATTGGATTCTCCACATATTTCTTCCTTATATTACAATTGTGTTCAAAATTGACCTGAAATATATATATATCAATTAAGTACCTTATATGTTAAAAATCCCATCAATATATAAAATAGACCCAATTTGCTAATTAAAATGATGATAAATTGTGCCTATCAAATATCCCCACACTTAAGCCTTGCTTGTCCTCAAGCAAGAAGCTGATAAAATAATTGAAAAACATATAATACTCATGGTGTTACTATTTTAATGCTGGGTTTAAAGGATTTCATTCTATCTATTCTTAAGTACTTTATTCCTTAGGCTAGAGTTTCAAAGCTAATCATAATGAGTCAATCTTTACTCTCATTATTTAAGTTAGATTTTTAACATAAAAATAGACACATGACCACAAGTAATAATTCAGATATTTCATCTTATATCATTAGTTTTCAAAGTAATACTACCACCAATCATTGAGTTTAATCCCTTAGTGACAGCATAGACATCAACCAATCCCCTGAATTTCTCTCCTTTAATTTATGATTATATATATATTATATATATATCCTATAACCCATGTAGCAGACTTTCAGTCGATAATCCCGAGCTCGTCACTCAGGTTAACAGATGTTATTCCCTTAAAAAGGGCATCCCTCGGACTTACTTATCCGAGTTATAAGATTTATTGACGTTGAAGTGACATCCTTGGTCAATCAATCCAGGCCGGACGACCTTAGGTGACTAGGTTTTAAAGGGACCCCATCGAACCTCAATCACTTCAATCTTTCTTCTTTTCTTTTTTTTTTTTTTTTTATGAAAGGAGAGAAAAATTAATAAAATTGGAGAAATCATCAAGTGAGAAGTATCATTTGAACTGTACACTAATGGTAATTCATTTCATTATTCTCTACATGCTACTTAATGGCAGTATAATTATTGATAATACACTTGTAGTCATATGTTATTTAGATGTAAAATTCTAAATTAAAGCATGAGTAAGACTGCCCCATTATGATTTCACATTGCTACTATAACCTTAGAAACAATTGCATCTTAGCTTCTAAGATCTTCATTATTCCACACTTTGAAATCATCAACACCACAACAAAACAACTTTCATTACTAAGTGTAGAGATAAGTCTTAACAAGCATTCATTATCATCATTTAAGACAAACACTTCATTTAGCATGCTTGCATGCTCCCTTCCCCACACTTATTAGAGACATTGTCCTCAATGTCTCAATTAAGATAAAAGGAAAGAAAAACAAAGTAACAATGAGAAATGAACTCCCCTGAATTTTGTAGGCCGATTTGTTTCCGAAACTGTCTTTACATTCATGGAATTCCAGCATGTACATCATCCAAAACCATGATCAAAATGAAAGACTGTGCCATCAATACAGCATTAATCAAAACAAACAAAAGCATTAAACACAGTTGAAAGCATGAAATTAAAATAAAAACTAGGAACAACATGAGTCATTAGGTCCTGGAAAATGAAATAAAATCAGAAATGTATTTGGACATCCTCTTCCTCTTCATCATCCGACGAATCACTTCCATCAGTTTCACCTTCTTCTTCACCTTCTTCCTCCATCTCTTCATCACCAGACGATTCTGCATCAGAACTTTCATAGGTTCCCCTACTTTCAGGGCCTCTAAATCCAACCCTGCTAGTGGATCCACTTGCTCAGTGACAGGAGGAATATCTTCTTGGGATACTGGTGGTGCACTGGAGCTTGGGAGGTCCCCACTCGGTTGCTCAGGTCTGGAGGCCCCACTAAAACAAGAGGAGATCGCTAATCCTGCATGTTCGGCCAATTTTGTTAGCAAATTTATTATAATATTTTGGTTCTTTTTAATTTCCGCTACATCGGCCTTGATAACTGCCACATCAGCCTCCAAATGTGCTAAATTCCCAACTGAGAAACTCGAGTGGGATGCTAACTGTGGCTGAGCTCCAGGTGCTTCAGCATCAAAATAAGGATCATCAACCTTAGCAGTTCCCCATTGCTGAAATGGAGCATGTGTGATCCCCTTGGATTGTGCCACTCCATCTCTTGGTTTTTGAGAAGAACTTTTAGGCCAAAGCTTCAAATTCTTCAAAACACGGGTGATCATTTGACCCACATATATTCCATTCATCTTCGACCCAGCTTGGCGTTTGATTGCATAGGCTACCAACACTCCAACATTGACCTTGTAAGACCGAATAGCACTCGTCAAAGGCAAGATATCTTCCTTTGTAACCGTACCCGCAGTGTCCATCTTAGAGTTTAGTGTCTTAGCTAAGATGTAATGGAACACTCGGTGACTTGTCCAAAGCATAGTGGATGCCTTGGTTCGGCTTGGTCTGAAAACTTTTTCCCTAGAAATTGACCGCCAAACTTCTTCGATTGTAACTCCCGAAGGCATCAATATAGGCAAAGAATTAAACTCCGGGTCATTCATCTCTTCCTTCGTATATAGACCCATAGCTTTTATGAACTTCCTCATTGAAATGGAATGATATGCTCCAAATGCATAAAAGTTCACCTTAAATTTCAACATTCTACCTATATTCCGCTTCTCTATAGAATAGGATGCAAGGAAAGCTAAGGTCGTAACCTTGTAAGCCGTTTCTTGAAGGCTAAAAAGCCTCAACCAAGCGGGATCTTGTAGCAATCGTCTCATTGCCGGCACCAACCCATATTCCTTCAATACATCCCAATCTAAAATCCCATTGGGCTTGATCACCTTTTTCTGATGAAATTGTTGATAAGCCGGTTGGTGTTCAACTTTTAATCCTGGAGGAATTGGAACAGAAGTGCTAGAGGAGCCGGCATTCTTTGCATATTTCATTCGGGCCGCTTAGGTTGTTGAGTGGCCTTTTGTGAGGGTCTAGGATTACTTTTCTTGGGAGCCATACCTGAAAAGAAATAGATTTAAATTCATCAAGACGTTTATTTCAGAATTATCCTAATAACCCCTCAAACAACTTTAGATTTACAAACGACTCTAGATACTAAAACTAAGATATTACTTAATATCCACCACTATGTAATTCATATTACCATTGGATTAGTTATCCTCACATAAACTCACCTTAGTATAGATATTACATATTAGTTCAAAGGTAGCATTTGTGAAGGATATTTTATCTAATATCTAACAAACATTCCATCCATATATCATTGTTTAAGAAATACATTTAGATATGAACAATCCATGAAACAATGAGTCTTATTGAGAAAATCAAATTAATAAGATGTCAAGCATAATGTAGAAATATGTGACTCGATTGAGAAAAATTGGGCTTGTTCTAAGTATTGGCATTTCAACAAACACTTTATGAGCATGTTTCATCTTATATTCTTTTGTGATGAACCAACATTGTAATCACTCCCTAATACAATCCAATCCAATAGGAGTCATTCAAATCAAAACACCTAATTCATGGGTTAGGAATTTCAAATTTCGAATCAATACTACTATATAGGAATGTTACAATGTTAGGGTTTACATGAACATGTCGTTGAAATTAGGGTTAATAGATTTCAATATACAAAAGCAATGTACAACTCTATTGAATTAACATATAATGATTCCAAAAGAAAGTTATAATCCTAACAATGAGTATGTACAAAACGACTTAACCCTAATTTATAATATTGAGACATACAAGACAAAAAGAATCAGTGAAGGAAAATTCATACCTGTCTTTGGATCGAATGTAGTGGTGCTAAAGTAAAGACTTGGATAAAAAAAATTATATCTCTTAGTATCCGAGTTGTATTGAGAGAGTGGGAGAGACACGAAGGAATGATATGTAAAGACAATGAGTTTTAAAATGAAGTCAAACAGGGGATATATATATATAAGTCTATACAAACCTGGAAGTACGGCCGTACAATTGAACAAACTTATCTTACTTAAAGGTTGCACGGTCGTACAAGAGGGCATGCTAGCTTCTGATATAGTGAAGCGTCCCTTGCTTGCTTGTGTACCCCCGTACACATGACCGTAGTGGCTTGGGAATAAAAACAAGTTCATCACATTTCATGATGTACGCCCGTACAAAACCCCTTTGTAGACTCTGGAATGGCCCATTCTTCATGTTGTATTATGTATGCCCGTACAAAGGGGCGTGCTGATCTCGGGTTCCATTTTGGAACAAGTCTGTATAAAATCGCGCCCGTACATAGGGGCGTACTGGCTTCTGTTTGCACTTGACCCTTCCCTGACTATTAATGTACGCTCATACATATCAGCGTGATTCCTCTTTTTTTTTTATTTTATATATATATGTCATACAGAGATAAATACATAGAAAATCTATTAAACACACATGTAAAGAGATAATATAGAACTTAGTGTAACATCCATATAACAATAACAATACATGTAGTTTATTGTCGCTAGCTTGACAATTGTCAATACTTTGACAAACAATTTTCTACTTAGAGAAGCCTTAACTCCTCCCTACCTTCATCCATGTCAACTTTTTCATGATAAATTTTTAATCTCTGACCATTGACCTTAAAAGTTCCTTTCTCCGGGTGTAACCTCTACTGTTCCATATGGAAAAATTCTTTTGACAATAAATGGTCCAGACCACCTAGATCTAAGTTTGCCTGGGAACAACCTTAATCTCGAATTATATAACAAAACTAAGTCTCCCTCTCTAAACTGTTTAGGACACTTTAAACGAGAATCATGCAATTTCTTTATCCTTTCTTGTAGATCTATTGTTCTCATAGGCTATAGATCTCCACTCATCCAATTCATTGATTTGCAATCTCCTATTCCTACCAGCAACCTCCAAATCCAAATTTGCAGTCTTAATCGCCCAGTAAGCCTTATGTTCAATTTCTACAGGTAAGTGGCATGCTTTACCATACACTAACCTATAAGGTGTAGTGCCTAAGGTGTTTTATAGGCTGTCCGGTATGCCCACAAAGCATCATCCAACTTCTCAGCCCAATCCTTGCGATTATGAGCCACTGTTTTCTCTAATATTCTTTTCAGTTCCCTATTTGAGACTTCTACTTGGCCACTAGTTTGGGGGTGATACGGAGTGGCTAGCCTATGGTGAACACCATATCTTTTCAACACCTTCTCAATTTGACTATTACAAAAGTGGGTTCCCCTGTCACTAATTAAAGCCTTGGTGCTCCAAACCGTGAAAATAATTTTTTAAAAACTTGAGCACTACCCGGGCATTATTAGTAGGCAAAGCTTGGGCTTCAACCCACTTAGAAACATAATCTACCGCCACTAGTACATACCTGTTTCCATAGGAGTTAGGAAATGGTCCCATGAAGTCAATCCCCCAGACGTCAAATACTTCGCACTCCAATATGTACTTTTGGGCCATTTCATCCCGCTTTGATATGTTCCCGGTCCTTTGGCACCTGTCACAAGTTAAAATGAATGAATTAGAATCCTTAAAAATACTTGGCCAATAAAAACCCGATTCTAAAACTTTTTGTGCTGTTCTATTAGCACTATAATGGCCTCCGGTAGGACCACTATGGCAATGGAACAAAATTTGCTGCCTTCTTCATGTGAGACACATCGCCTTATAATCTGATCCGCACAAATCCTATAAAGGTATGGATCTTCCCAAAAATAGTGTTTTAGCTCCGAAAAGAACTTTTTCTTTTGATAAGAATCTAAGTCTTGGGGAAGAACTTTCCCAACCAAATAGTTCGCTATATCAGCAAACCATGGTACTCCTTGATCTTCCATTACTTGTATGGCAAATAAACTTTCCTCTGGAAATTTGTCATTGATCTCATCCTCTTTCAACTCTCCCATATGTGGGTTATCTAACCTAGATAGGTGGTCTGCTAAATTTTCGGCTCCTTTTTTATCTCTTATTTCCAAGTCAAATTCTTGGAGCAATAACACCCATCTAATCAATCTTGGTTTAGCATCAGATTTGGAGAGAAGGTACTTCAAGCTGAGTGGTCAGTATATACTACCACTTTTGATAGATGAGATATGATCTAAATTTCAAAGGCAAATACTATAGCAAGCAATTCTTTTTCTGTTGTGGTATAATTCTCTTGTGTGGGTGTAAGGGTTTTGCTTGCATAGTAAATTGGTTGAAATGCTTCTCCTTTCTCTGTCCTAACACAGCTCCTATAGCGGAGTCACTTGCATCACACATTAACTCAAATGGTAAATTCCAATCTGGAGCTACCATTATAGGAGCACATGTCAACTTCTCTTTCAAGAAATTAAAAGCTTCTAAGCACTGCTCATCAAAGTGGAATGTAGCATCCTTCTCTAACAGTTTAGTCAAAGGCCTTGCAATTTTGAAAAATCCTTAATGAATCTTCGATAGAAACCTGCATGCCCAAGGAAGCTTCTTATTGCCTTGACAGATGTCGGTGGTGGCAACTTAGAAATCACCTCTACCTTTGCCACATCCACTTCTATCCCCTTCTTTGACACCTGATGACCCAATACTATGCCTTGTTGTACCATAAAATGGCACTTTTCCCAATTTAATACCAGGTTGGTCTCACATCTCATCAAACCTTTTCAGATTTAACAAACACTTCTCAAACGAATTTCCAAATACCGAGAAGTCATCCATAAACACCTCCATTACATCCTCCACTAGATCCCCAAATATAGCTAGCATACACCTTTGAAAGTTGCTGGTGCATTGCATAACCCAAATGGCATTCTACGGTATGCAAAAGTACCGTAGGGGCAAGTGAAGGTAGTCTTTTCTTGATCTTCCGGTGCTATAGGGATCTGGAAATATCCGGACATTCCATCCAAGAAACAATAGAATTCATGACCAGCTAATCGCTCCAACATTGGTCAATGAAAGGTAATGGGAAGTGGTCCTTCCTTGTAGCGTCATTAAGCCTTCGATAATCAATGCACACCCTCCAGCCTGTTACAGTGCGCATTGGGATCATTTCATTGCTATCATTAGGTACAACTGTCATGCCTCCCTTCTTTGGGACCACTTGAACCGGACTTACCCATGGCTATCAGAAATTGGGTAGATAAGTCCTGCGTCCAACAACTTCACCACCTCCTTCTTGACTACTTCTTTCATTTAGGGTTTAGTCTCCTTTGTGGTGCACAACCGCTTATATTCATCTTCCATTAGAATCTTATGGGTGCAAAAGGACGGACTAATCCCTTAATATCCGATATCTTCCATGCTATTGCCCTCTTGTGTTCCTTGAGCACAGATAGGAGTCGCTCTTTTTGGCTTGGTCAAGCTCCGATGATATGATCACTGGAAGCTTGGAGTTTTCAGCCAAAAATGCATATTCTAGATAAGAAGGCAATTGCTTCAATTCTAATTCAGGGGGTTCCTCAACTGAAGGTTTCAACCTAGCAATGTTGCTTCGGTTGAACTCCTCAACCCCAAAATCCTTCTTTTGTTCAGCCCGACTTCTAACTGAGCACTAATTTCCCTTTCCTCAATACCATTTGCTTCACTTCCTTTTGCTAAACATAACTCCAAAGAATCTTTACTCAAGGTATCCTGCAAACAATCAGAAACAGTTAGATCTAAAGAATCAATAGCAAAACAAGTATCATCACCGCTCATTGGCTTCCTGAAAACATCTGGCATTCGGATGACCATCTCTTCACTTCCAACCCGAAGAACTAATTTTCCATCTTTGACATCGATAACGGCACCAGCTGTTGCCAAGAATGGCCTCCCCAATATGAGTGGAACTTCAATGTCTTCATCCATGTCTAGTACTACAAAATCTGCAGGAAATAAAATCATTAACCTTTACCAAAACATCCTCCACTACTCCCCTTGGAAATCTCATGGATCTATCAGCAAGCTGGAGACTCATTTTGGTGCTCTTTGGTTCCCCAAGTTCAGCTTTTTAAACAAGCTATATGGCATGAGGTTTATGCTGGCACCAAGATCTGCCAATGCCCTTTCAACCGATAAATCTCCGATCAAACATGGAATGTAAAGCTACCAGGATCCTTAAGTTTCCTAGGCACTTGTTCAAATGACTGCAGAACATTCTCCACCAAGAGTAACAGTGGAAAGTTCTTCCAATTTCCTTTTGTTTGACAAGAGTTCCTTGAGGAACTTAGCATATTTAGGCATTTGGCTTAAGGCTTCAACTAGAAGGTTGATATGCAACTGTTTAAAAAGTTCCAAGAACTTCTTGTAATGTTCCTCATTCTTCTCCTTCTTCAACCTAGAGGGGTAAGGCAATGATGGCTGATATTCTTTTGGTTTTGTAGCAGGTAAACATTCTTCCATTGATTTTCCAACTTTCTCCATCTGGTCTTCACTTTCCAATCCAACTTCCATCTCAATCTCTTGAGCTTTTGCTGGAGCTTGCAATTCTTTTCCACTCCTCAAAGTCACAGCCTTGACTTGCTCCTTAGGATTAGTTTCTGTGTTACCCGGTAATGATCCCGGAGCCCTTTCAGACAACATTTTAGCCAATTGGCCAAATTGTTGTTCTAAATTATGAATAGATGCCTCTTGATTCCGATGACGTGCATCAGAACTTTGAATAAACTGTGTCAAAGCATCTTCAACATTAGATTTCTTCTCAGGTGGTGGTAAAGCGAGGCGTTGCTTGCGGTGCTTGTAATTGTTGAGGCTGTGGCTTCTGAAATCCCGGTGGAATGTTTGATCTTTGTGAACTCGGATCTCTCCAAGAGAAGTTAGGATGATTCCTCCAACCGGGATTGTAAGTATTACTATAAGGATTATAATTCCCGGCTTCTCTATTTGTTCTATTAATAAAATTCAGATCTTCAATACTTGAACCTTCTTCAGAAACATGAAAATCTTCCATCGAACTCACAAAAGAATCACTTTGAGGTAAAGCTTCCATACTTGCTTTCATTTTACTCATCTGGGCTGTAAGTGATGCTACTTGTGCCTTAAGTTGAGAAACTGACTCGGACTCATACATTGCAGCGACGGGTCGAAGATTGTTCCTTTCACTATGCCAACTGAATGTATTTCTAGCCAATTCTTCAATCAAGTCATAAGCCTCAGGAGCACTTTTCTTCATCAAACTCCCACAGCTACGAATCGATCATCGTTTTCTTTTGGTCTCCAAGTGATGTATAAAATATCCTGACTAAGTCATGCAATGAAATCCCATGGTGAGGACACCGACGAAGAAGTTCTTTAAACCTTTCCCACGACTCATAAAGTGATTCTCCTTCATACTGACGGAAGGAAAATATCTCATTTCTTAATTGAATCGTCTTATTATGGGAAAAATTTCTCTAAAACCTCTGGGCCACTTGATTCCAACTTGTTAATGAATGAGGAGGCAATGACTCCAACCAACTTCGCGCCTTGTCTCTAAGTGAGAAAGGGAACAATAAAAGTCGTATTGATTCGTTTGGTGTTCCATTGGCCTTTATAGTAGCACATATTTGCAAGAAATTCTTCAAATGAGCATGTGGGTCTTCTGAAGCTCCTCCTCCAAATTGATTAACTTGTACCATCTGAATCAAAGCAGGCTTCAACTCAAAATTATTTGCATGAATTGGAGGATACTGAATGGATGGAGCAACTCCATCGATTGTGGGCATAAACATATCCCACATAGGTCTATGAACTTCATTTCCAACATCTCTAATGGATCATTTATATTTCCACCGGCTTGATTTACATTACCCCAGGATTCTCAACTTCACCAACCCCTCGTGGGTTTAAATTCTCATTATCTATATTCATACTTAATGATATTGGTCTTGCTCTTTGCACTATAGTAGGAGAGTTTTGGAGAATCTCTCTGGCTCTTCTTAATCCTTGATGAAATGTTCTACTGCAGGTCATAAACCTATAATCAAAAGGTCAGTCAAAGTTGAGATGAACAATAGTATAATAAAATTAAAAGAAACTAGATTAACAACAATTGGGTTTTCCTAATATTGTCAATTGAATTCCCCGGCAACGGCACCAAAAACTTGGTGTGTTTCGATCTGAGTTTAACAATTAATTTCCAATAATCCTTTCCTAATATCAGATCAACAATAGGCAAGTGCACCTATCAATTGTAGTATAGGAATGGCTTATGGGTCGTATTCCTCGGGGCCCTGACAAGTACTATTACTCGCCCTCTTATTATTATCTAGTAATCGAGTATGATTGGATTATCTAAATTTAATCTATGATTAACAACTAAACGATATTAATTACACAGGTTTACTAAATTACTATGCAAAACACAACTTTAATACAATTTAATTCACAATAAAGCAGTGTTACTCCATCATATCAACATGAACTTCAATACAAATCATCTTTTAAGTACTTATCTGCAGAGATTCTCAATTCATGGTTCTTATTCTCATAATAAACCAATTCTAATTCTGTTTGCGTCTATTAAAATTTCTCTTAAATAGATGGACAAAGCATAATTGCATTTAGATTATTCTAATTATCCTAAAATCTCCTTAAACATGCAGCAAATTTCCTAATAATATCTCTATTACCAGGAGTAATTTGTTCTAGTGATTTAGATCTATTCGATGGAATTATTTCTCAACATTTTCCATCGAGATTTGATGTAGGATCATGTCGTGCACTACAATTTCCTAACTTTATTGAAGACCCATCACTAGAAATTCGTAATTAAAAAAAAAACCAATAACAAATACATATACAATTCATGTTAATATGACTTCGTAACACCCTAATCACTATTCATGCATGCTGGGATACGAACACCAAATTGGAACAAACATAACGATAATAGAATACACATACAATAAGAATAAGATAAGAAAAGAAAATGAAAAACCCCTTTGAATTATGATAACGAAGATGTTTGTACACACACGAACACTTGGATCCAATATCTCTCTCTCGAGTTCTTCTTGGAATCCCCACTATACTTCGACTAACTCCTAAAATTATTTTCTTCTAAGTATCTCATCTCCTCCCATAATGACTCCCCTTTCCTTTATATTCAATGGGTGTGTAGTCTAAAAAACACAACTTTTACTAAAACAAACAACTTTACTTTCTAGTGTTCAACAGTCATACTGTTTCAAGAACACGTAAGAAAATATTAATGACCCATTTCTAAAAGTCACGACCGTACAATGCACATTTTCTTTGACAATTTGCATCTTGTACGGGCGTACAAAAGGGAGTACTCAGCACTTGAATCACTCTCCAAGTGTGTACGGGCGTATAAGTTGAATCCCCTTCATTTTGCTTCAAAATCACTTCGTGTACGGGCGTACAAGACCCCGTACCAGCCACTGCCTTTGTATTTTCTTCATTTTGATAATTTGTACGGCCGTACATCTTGACTCCTTTTATGCTCCTTGCTGCTTTGCTTGAATTTTGATTGGATTCTCCACATATTTCTTCCTTATATTACAATTGTGTTCAAAATTGACCTGAAATATATATATATACCAATTAAGTACCTTATTTGTTAAAAATCCCATCAATATACTATAAAATAGACCCAATTTTCCAATTAAAATGATGATAAATTGTGCCTATCAACTCGCTCTGGATTTCTTTTTCGAGTAGCAATATACATCTCCAAACGAGTAGGTGGTGCTTTATCCTCCTTTGCATTTTGCTAAATGCAATGATAAGACAGTGAATTCGAGAAAAAAAATTATATGTTAATAAAAGAATAATTTAGGTAACATTCTTACCAATTCATAGCGAAATCTAGCTAATGTTTTTGGTCCCATAGTATGACCATCCTTATGTTTTCCCCAGTTAATCTTATTTACAATAGACATCTTTTGCTTATCCAATAAATCAAAATTAGTATGTTAATAATAAATGAAAATTAACAATGTAAAAATCCATTATATGAAACAATATAGCATACCTTTGCCTTATCATAATTTCAATAATTCAAAAGGTATCTAAATTGTTCTTCAGGCACATTTTTTGGTCTGTTTTGTAGTCTTTCTTTGTTAGTCACATACATTGTATAATGCGATTGTTTCAATCTACTTTTGTAAATCCTCCAATCATCACCAATCGCCTCAAGGACCCTTTTTTTCCTTGTGGAGGAACTGCATATTTTTCTAAATAGTAAAATAATTAGTTTCAATGAATGCAAAGCAAACTAAACTAATGTGAAAAATATTAAAAAAACATTTATCTTACTTGCACATATTCCCACAATTCGTCCTTAGTTGTCATTTTATGCCAACTCACAACATTCAATGGTGCAAGAGTTGCATTCCAAGCCAAAGTCCCCAAAAAGTTGCTAAATTCATTTAAGTCTTATCATCTAGACCAATAGGCTGATCGTACTCATTCAAAATGATTGGTTTACGATCTTCTTCAAATTAGGGGTGTGCAAAAAAACCGATAAAACCGAAAAACCGAACCAAAACCGTAAAACTAATTCAAAAAATATGGTTAACTGGTCCATTAATTTCGGTTTAGGATTACGGTTTTTATTTTTATTTTTTTGTTTCGGTTTGTAACCACAAAAAACCGACGGTTAACGGTTAACCTTTTTAATATTTATAAATATATTATATATATAACTTACATATACATATAATTATTATATATATGCACATATGATTTACATATACATTTAATTTACCTATGTTAATATTTCTTAGATTTCGATTATAATACTATTGTCTTCTATTTGATGGAAGTTAATGTGGTAATTGATTTGGTTTGATTTTATTGATGATAATACATCCAAAGGTTTGTTTTTCTCCTTTTCCTTGATTTGATTTCTTTTTTTTTTTTAGTTCTTTTAGTATATAATAATTTAAAGAAAAATTTTATGATAAAAGCTAAAAAATAAGGTTTGATGAAATTATCAATTTGATTTATTAAAAGTATTACGTTAAATGGTTAAAAACCAAAAACCGAATAAATTAACCGAATAAAAAGGTTAACCGTTAAGGTGGTTCACCATTTATAATGGACCGATTAAGGATCGGAATATTAAAAAACCGATCATTATAGTTAGGTTCAACAAATAAGCCAATGGACCGATTAACCGATCCGTGAACACCCCTACTTCAGATCAAGCATGCAACTCTTTCATTACTGTTGGCCCTCGAGTTTTTCTCTTCTCTAAATGATTCATAAAAGAATAATAGCAACTAGAAAAAGTAAAATTCAAAGAGAACAATGTGTACAATTTAATAGGATAATACTTTTATATCTAGTGATGCTAAGAAATAAAATTTCATACCTCTCTCTTTAGGGTATGGTTCATTTTCAAGAGCATCAACATGCTCTTCTTCATGTTGATCTTGCTCTTCTTCATGTTGGTCATGCTCTTCTTGGTGTTGACAATGCTCATCTTGTTGCTCACCTCTATTTTCCTTATTGTCCATCATGTCTTTCCTCAATCAAAACATTTCAACATTTCCTATTTCTCTTTATTGAACTCCCCATAAGCAACACTATTAGTTGAGATTTGCCATAGGAAAAACCTCTTTACTTTTTTGAATCACATCTCTAGCTAAAGCACAACATCAGGACTTAACAAACTAGCATAAGCATTGATACCCATTTTCCAACTTTAAAAGAAATAGCAAACAACTTAGCACTTTGAAAGCATATGTGGGCAAGGTTGTCAAAGGCAAAAAGCGCACTCAAGGCGCTACGCTTTGTAATCGCCTGAGGCGAGAAGCGCAAAAAAAGCGCTTGCCTGAGTGAAACAAGGTGCAAATATTTAAAAAATTTATTAATATTATTTTGATACAGAAAACATCTACATTTAATAATAATGTTTAATTTAGACCAACAAAAACTATTTAAATAAGTCAAATATTAGGTTAATATAGCATCATATTCACAAAATGAACACTATATGCATAAAAACATTAAGATTTAAATCATTATAATAGTCTTTTTTTACAAGATAGTAAATATAAAACTAGACATTGACAAGTTCAATCATTCATTCACCCTTCTTCCTTATCATTAGCACCTTCCAAATAATCATCCCTACTCTCATATTCATCAACATCTTTTTCCATATCCTCGCTCAAAACTTCTTCCTCCTCATCAATAATGACTTTTCTACTTGATAATCCCATAAATTGTGTTTGAAATCTAGTATTCCTCAATGGTTCCTCAACTCCTGTAGCTCTTGAAACATCTCCCCATGTCAAGTCATCATTCTCAAACACCAAGTCATCATCCTCCTCAACAAATGTGTTAACACCCATCTGTCCAATCAACCACTCGTTACTTTCATCAATGTCATCTAAAGATATAGGATCGACAACATCACGTTGATCATATCGAGCTTTAAGAGCTTGATTATACTTAATGAAAACTAAATCATTTAAACGCTTTTGAGCAAGCTTATTTCTCCTCTTTGTATGTATCTACAAATAATTATAATTATAATGATTAAGATTTTGAACATGGTAGCATTTACACTCAAATTGAAACTTTTATATGCTTACTTGCCCAAACACGCTCCAATTTCTTTCACATCCAGATGAGCTACATGTCAAGCTTAGAATTTTAATTGCAAATTGTTGCAAGTTAGGGTTGAGCTTCCATACAACCCCCACCATTCAGTTGTATAGTTAAAAGAGGAAAAAAAAAAGTTTTAGTTGCTAAATAAATACTATCATTATAATATAACATTTTTTTAAAGTTACCTGGTGCTTTTGTCTTCCTTGACCTTATGGCAAACTCAATGCCAAATAGGCCCTCAGCACGCTTATAAACAGAAATTTCTGAAATTATCTTATCTTGCATTTGAGGTTGAGGAACTAATCTCTTGATAGTGGCATATAATCCTGAATAATCCTCATCAAACTCCATGCTCGGATTCTCATAAAAATTTGCAGGATTTAAAATATGTCCAGCTGCATGTAAGGGACGGTGCAATTGGCAATTCCATCTATCATCAATAATTTTGCTTACTTCCACATATTTTTCTTCATCACCATTGAATGATTTTGATATGCTCTCTTTTGCTCTATCCATGCTTCATAGATGTATCCCTGGCTGGTTTTTTCTCACTATCAACAAGTCTAAGTACCCGCACAAGAGGCCCCATCACCTAAGAATATAGGTGACATTATTCCAAAAGCTAATAGACAAAATTGTTTCACACACCCTTTTCCCCTTCACTTGCTTTGCCCAACTGCTAGAAGTCCAATCATCCGAAGTAAACATGGCCCTCAAATGATTTTTTATTGTGAATTGATTGCTGTAAGGTATGATGTACAAAACCTAGTTCTCGCTGGACGGATGAGTTCTCTATTTTTTGTAAAGGATCTCATGGTATTCAAGAGACTTGTATGACCGTATATACACCAGTCATTTGATTGCCTTCTCAATAGTTCTTGCTACTCGTGAATCTTCCCAATATCCTCTAGCATTAAGTCTAAACAATGAGCAGCATGGTGTCCAAAACAAATTTAGTCTCTTTGCTTCCAATAACTTCCCTATTAAAAGGACAATTAATAATATTTAGAAAACATTGCATATTATATTATAACAATAAACTTAAGATAAAAGTAAATTCCAAAAACTAAAAACTTACCTACTAAAACATAATTGGATCTATTATCTATTATTACTTGAACAACATTTGCTTCTCCAACTCATCTACAAACTTCCAACAATTCAAATAACTTTTCTCCTGTTTTCATATATGATGATGCATCCACAGATCTCACAAACATTGTTCCCATGGGGCAATTGACTAAAAAGTTGATAATGCTTCGATGAGTTCGACTTAGCCACCCATTCGACATAATTGAACATTCAAGTTTTTTCCAGGAATCTTTGTGCTTTTGAAGTAATCCATCAGTATACTCAACTTCTTTCTTAAGAAGTGGAACTCTTAACTTGGAGTTTCATGTTTGGTCCATATTGGCCAATGGCTTTAATCATCCATTTAAATGAATCAAGATGTGTAACATTAAATGGAATACCCGCTTGATAGAAGAAACGAGCAATGTATTGGCAACTTGCTCTCTTTTTGTTTGTCATATGCATCATTCATAGTAGATTGCATCATTTTTCCCTTCTTTCTCATCTCAACAACATCTCCGGCCTTATTGATACAAAAGCATCCATAGGCCCGCTCTTCTTTGAAGCCATGGAAGTAACAACTCTCTCTTTGCCTTTATTACTTTTCCCCACTCTTCATCATCCCCAATTTCAATGACATTATCAAAATCATCAAAATCTGGCATTTTATCATAATGTTCTCTTTTACTTTTCTTTTCATTCATAAATCCTCCAACTCTTTTCTCACTTCCGGAGGACATTTCAAACATTTTTTTGCATTCCTATTGTTCCCCACTTAATGTTGTTTGGCTCTATAAATCCCACCCTTAGTGACTTTTTGACAAAACATACAAGTCACTGAATTTGTATCATTTTCATTAGCCAAATAATTGTATTTCCATCCCGATCACTTTGTTTATTCCCACTTCCACTCCCACTAACATTGCCCAGTCCATCTAAAATATGATTGTACTTTATCTAAAAGATATATATTAAAAAAATTTACCATTAGTGAGGTTAAACATATGTCCACAGTCCACAAACATACATACATTTATTTTTTCTAGTACTATTGGGGGGAGGGGGAAACAGTTTTTTTCCTAATTTTTATTAACTGTACTTTTTTATTTTAATTATTCCTTTTTTTTCTGGATAGAATAAGTGATAGAAAAAAGAATGATTTTTTAGGCATTATACTAGTGGGGAAAAAAAGAGTTTTTTTTTCTATGATTTAATGTCAACTGTACTTTTTATTTTAATTATTCCTTTTATTTCTCTGGATAAGTAATTATTTTATTTTTCCTCTATCACATTCCGATTTTATAAGTGACAAAAAAAAGAACAATTTTTTTTAGGCATTATACTAGTGGGGAAAATTTTTTTTTTTTTATATTGAATGTACTTTTTTATTTTAATTATTCCTTTTTTTCCAAAATAAGTAATTATTCTATTTTTCCTTTATCATATTTTGATTTTATAAGTGATAGAATTTTTTTTTTAGGCATTATTCTAGTATGGGAAAAAAACGGTTTTTTTTCTAATTTTATATTAACTTTACTTTTTTTTAATTATTCCTTTTTTTTTCTGGATAAGTAATTATTCTATTTTTCCACTATCATATTCTGATTTTATAAGTGACAGAAAAAGGAATAATTTTTTTATAGGCATTATACTTAATTTTTTTTTGCTGGGTAAGTAATTATTTTTTTAATTATTTTAATAAATTTATATTTACTATTAATATTAACATTTACTTTTCCTAATAATAATAGATTTCATTATACAATATAAAATAAATAAACAACAAATAACATTCTGCTTGTATTTTATAATTTATAGTAACAGAGAGTGAATATAAAATAAACTAATAGAGAGTGAATATAAAATAAAAAAAATGAAGATGATTTCAAACTTAAGTGAGATGTGAGAGAAATAAATTGTGTGAGTGAGTGAGAAAGTGTCAAAACACTCAAAACAAGTGCCAACAGAAAATGAAAAATCAGACAAGTGTCCAACTCCACCAACCGGTCAAGTATCATGCATGCAATAAAATAAGGAGAAAAGTATCATTATTTACCTGATGGAAGAGTCAAAGGTACTGTATTTGTTTTGTTTCTTTTGAAAGACAAAAGAGAGAGGAGGTTTTCTGTCTTTAACGTGAGTGTGAGAGTGAGAGAAGTGGGGTAGGGTTTTTTTCAAGCTTTAAAAGCTACTTTACTCTTTATATTTATTTTGTTTTGCCAGCTATGGGGTAGGTTTTTTTTTTTTTTTGTCTGTTTATGGGAATGCTTTCTGGTCTTAATTTGAAAAAATAAGCTGTTCTCTTTCCTTTCTTTTTTTTTTCCTGTTCAAAACAGGCACTCGCTTTGCGCCTTATGCGCCTTGCGCCTAAGCACAAAAGGCGCGTGCTTCACTGAATGCGCCTTGCCTTCGGCTTCATAAGGCGCTGCTGTGCGCCTCGCCTCACTTGAGCGCCTAGGCACAAGAAGCGAGCACCTCTTACAACATTCAATGGTGCAAGAGTTGCATTCCAAGCCAAAGTCCCCAAAAAGTTGCTAAATTCATTTAAGGTCTTATCATTTAGACCAATAGATTGATCGTACTCATTCAAAATGATTGGTTTACGATCTTCTTCAAATTAGGAGTGTACAAAAAAACCGATGAAACCGAAAAACCGAACCGAAACCGTAAAACTAATTCAAAAAATATGGTTAACTGGTCCATTAATTTCGGTTTAGGATTACGGTTTTTATTTTTATTTTTTGTTTCGGTTTGTAACCACAAAAAATCGACGGTTAACGGTTAACCTTTTTAATATTTATAAATATTATATATATAACTTACATATACATATAATTATTATATATATGCACATATGATTTACATATACATTTAATTTACCTATGTTAATATTTCTTAGATTTCGATTATAATACTATTGTCTTCTATTTGGAAGTTAATGTAATTGATTTGGTTTGATTTTATTGATGATAATACATCCAAAGGTTTGTTTCTCCTTTTCCTTAATTTGATTTCTTTTTTTTTTTTTTAGTTCTTTTAGTATATAATAATTTAAAGAAAAATTTTATGATAAAAGCTAAAAAATAAGGTTTGATGAAATTATCAATTTGATTTATTAAAAGTATTACCTTAAATGGTTAAAAACCAAAAACCGAATAAATTAACCGAATAAAACGGTTAATCGTTAAGGTGGTTAACCATTTATAATGGACCGTTAAGGATTGGGATATTAAAAAACCGATCATTATGGTTAGATCAAAAAATAGGCCAACGGAACGATTAACCGATCCATGAACACCCCTACTTTAGATCGAGCATGCAACTCTTTCATTACTGTTGGCCCTCGAGTTTTTCTCTTCTCTAAATGATTCATAAAAGTATAATAGCAACTAGAAAAAGTAAAATACAAAGAGAACAATGTGTACAATTTAATAGGATAATACTTTTATTATCTAATGATGCTAAGAAATAAAATTTCATACCTCTCTCTTTAGGGTATGATTCATTTTCAAGAGCATCAACATGCTCTTCTTCATGTTGATCTTGCTCTTCTTCATGTTGGTCATGCTCTTTTTGGTGTTGACAATGCTCATCTTGTTGCTCACCTCTATTTCCTTGTTGTCCATCATGTCTTTCCTCAATCAAAACATTTCAACATTTCCTATTTCTCTTTATTGAACTCCCCATAAGCAACACTATTAGTTGAGATTTGCCATAGGAAAAACCTCTTTGCTTTTTTGAATCACATCTCTAGCCAAAGCACAACATCATGACTTAACAAACTAGCATAAGCATCGATACCCATTTTCCAACTTTAAAAGAAATAGCAAACAACTGAGCACTTTTGAAAGCATATGTAGGACAAATAACATTGAAAATTCGTAAATTATGAAAATTGAACACGGATCCCAATGATCTGAATTGGAATAAAATATTATGTCATTATTATTCCCTTCCAAAGCCACTTGACAGTGTATCATGCAATTGATCAGTTCTCTTAATTAATGCAATTGTAGTGGGCAATTATTTATTATTTAATTGTATTTATCACTCAGGATTCCAATTAATTATAAAATTAAGCATCATACTCAAAATTGTCGAGGTCCTGAACTTAAAGCAGCAGATCCAGGGCAAGCATTTCACATTGCACTCACAACCTAAATGTGGGTATTGACAAGGCATAATATCATCGACCAAAAAAAAAAAAAAAAAAGAGCAGGCTTAATGTCAAAATTGATCAGTTCTCTTAATTAATGCAATTGTAGTAGGCAAATCAAATAATAATTATTTATTATTTAATTGTATTTATCATTCAAGATTCCAATTAATTATAAAATTAAGAATCATACTTGAAATCGTCGTGGTCCTGAACTTAAAGCAGCAGATCCAGGACAAGCATTGCACTCATAGCGTGAAAGTGGGCATTAACAAGGCATAACATCATCAGGAAAAAAAAAAAAAAAGGCTTAATATCAAAATTGCCAAAATGACAAGATTCAACCCATCTTAAGTTACACTAAGTCCAAACATCAGATATAAAGAGTTAATCCATCTGCCACAGCTGTGAACCCACAGAGGAAACATCTTATGTTACAATAATTCCAAGCATCCTGCATCCATATTAAAAGTTCCAGCTTGCCGCACACATTTTGAAAAATCCCTTAATTCATAATTTTTTTAATCATATAATTAGTTATTTAAAATGATGGGTAAATTTAAACCTTCAAAATTAATTTAGCTTAATAATCAAATTCTCAAAAAAATCATAAAATCAATTAGTTATAACAAATTTCTAATTCAAATTTTACTAAATTCTTATTTTATTTCCAGCTAAAATATATATATATATATTATTTCTATAAATTCAAGCCCTAATTATTATATGCCAAACCCATCTCATATGTCCAATCCACCTTTTTAAGCCCAATCCATCTAAAAGTTCAGCATAAAAAAAAAAATAAAATAAAAAAATAAAAACATAACTATAACCTAATTGGTATATTTACATGCCAATTTACCACCTAACTACATTCTAACTATTTTGTTACAAACAAACCCATTTATCCACCTCATCACACTACATTTTGACACCTAGCATGCTCTAGAACCATCCACCATGCTATATAATATTGCAATTCATCTTTTTCTTTTAGCCAAATCTTTTCCATGAGAAACCCTCCTAAAACCCATGTCTACTTACAGAAATCCGTAAGAAAAAAAAAAACAAGAGGTACCATTCCTATTTCTTTTCCTCCTGTTTCTTTGATTTTCTTATTACTTTGTCCCTATCGTAGGCTTTGTTCTTCGGAGAACAAAACAAAGAAATTTCTAATTGGTAAATGTTGGACTACTTAAATCCCACGCTGATCTCCGATGCTCGTAAACATTGATAACCGTAACATTCATTCGATCTAAACGGAGGCAGAGGGAACGGAATCTGGTTTTTTTTTCCTTGTGACATCTTCTTCAGCGCAGCCGAACCATTTTATATATATAATATTTTTTTTCTTTCCTTTGGCCTTCAACCTCGGTGAGCTTTTCTTTTCCTTCTTGCTTTAATGTCGTAATTATGGATTCGGATGCATATATATGATATTGATTTATTTTTCACGAGTAGATGGTCTGTATGAATATATGATTGTGAAAATTATATGTGCTTGGGATGCTGCCATAATAAATGATATTGTATGTTATAAATTATGGAGACAAATGTAACGTATTAAAATAATAAAAGATCTGGAATGAGTTTTTGAGAAAACAAAATAGAACAAAACAAATGGTGGTCTTCTTTTTTTTTATTAATATAATTATTATTATATTCTCATTCACCGATGCTTTTAAGTTAGAAATCCTTTAGAAATTGGTGGTTAAATATAAAATAAAATAAAAAATGTTGAATTGGGAACAAAACCTGATGAATTCAATGACTGCTATGGGTTAGAAAAATTTTAATTTAAACATTAAATAATAATAATATATTCTATAACCATTACGAGAATTCTATTTTATATAGGTAGCAGACTTTGTATGTGATACTCTATTGATTAAACATGTTTATTTTGGATATCATGTAATATATATATATATATATTATTATATTAGAGAGTGAATCAACCGATTCAAAATCTATTGAGTACATCCTTTACATTACTGCTGGTAGTAATAATCTTTCATTAATTAATTACTTATTTATTTAGTTTATTTTCAGGTTCATTTTAAAATGACCTTATTGTATCTAGATGTGTGATTTTCCCGTAAAACCGAGCTGAATCTCATACTTCATAGTTTGAAATTAAATGAACAATTAATTTTAAAGGACACGTGATGTTAAAGGCAAAAGTAATTGGCTTAGTAGACTTCAATTTGTATACCACAATCGTGATATCCTCTTTATCAGATGTAACTTAAGTAGCGGTCATAGGAATGAATTTCAAAGCTTAAGAATCCCATGCGGTACCGTTAGGAATTTTGAAAATAAGTATTTAACTAAATGACAAATATAATTAAATTACCAATTGACTAAAATTAAATTAAATGTTATCAAGCAAATTTTGATTAAGAGCCTTTATAATTAATTATGAGCTTAGGAAGCAAATTAGGGTTCAATTTGATTTAAAAAGCTGTAAATGAGCTTAAATAATTAAAATTGACATAGGAACATAACTTTAGGATCCATAACTTGATTTTTTTAGCCTATTAGGCCTATTTTCACCTAAATAGGCCAAACTAAATCCTAACGAATCTTCCTTAGCCATTTAGGGTCTAAACCTTTAAAATATAGACAATACATAACTGAACGCTTTGTGGGCTTAAATTCCATAATACGGGCCCATACCCTTATCTATTCCAATTGGGTCTGTTTCCAAATATTTAAGTCCATTATCGATTCCAGGTATTGAAATACCTAATTGAGCTCGAATTCTTTCCATGAGCTCCAAAGCCTTAAAACATCCTTATTGGGCCTATATAGGATATTAGAAGGCCCAATAGCTTAATTAGGGTCTAAATTATATTCCGTTTGGGCTTGAACAAAATTCTTAGATCCAATGACCAATATTACTCCCATTAGATCTAAATTCAAAATAAAGCCCAAATCCTTTGAATTCAACAATTATATTTCTTAATGGGCTCAAATCCTAATCACTAAAGCCCGTTATCATAAAAAAAAAAAAAAACTTAAATACATAGAGATTCTTCTCATTGGGCTTAACCTAAGAACCTTAAAGGCCAATACATCTAAATAATAAATCCGGTTTACATTTTTTTTAGGCTTAGCCCAAAATATCTAAGTCCAACTACCCAAATTGGACCTAACTCAATCATAAACCAATTGCTTATACTATGAAACCTTATGTTAATAGATTGATTAACATAACTTGAATCATTGGTTTATATACTCAAATTTTATATGGATTAACCTTTCTTGACAGATATTCAATCAACCAGTTGTAATACTTGTGAACCACAACCATCTTCTGATACGATATCAGGTACGCAGTGACGTGCGTGTTGCTTGTTAGGATAGGCATCCTAAATGATCTAATATAAAGACGAATAATAATCGAGTGATGTTTTGTGCTTAGTCGTTTTTAGACCTGGGCCGAGGGGCGACAACCCTGCTAGGCGATGCCAGCATGGTAGTTAGGCGCTTAGGCCATCGAGGATGGCTCAGCGGGTAGCCGATAGGAGAGATGGTAGCGGGATAACATCTACTTACGTTTGGAGAGAAGTTACATCTGTTCAGTTTAGGATTATGGGCTCCGTTAAACCGAACAATGTAATGGACTAAAATAAGTAGAGTCGAGTAACGGCTGTAACTCCTAGACGAAGCTACTATCAGTTAGAGGTAGGAGATATAGAGAGTCGGCCTATCTATATCAACCCCCTGAGCAGTTGCTGCTACTCAGGACCCCTAAGTCCCCAGCGTGTTGCCGGAGTGTGAGTACTCCACTGATGATTTGCTATACTTAAATTAAAAAATATAAAATGATGATTGTTGCATTGCATTTAGAATATGTGCGTGTGAATCATTACGTGTGTGCTTGTGTTGCTGTGTACTGGGCTTCGGCTCATTCTTTTATTTTTCAGGTGGCTATGGCGATGATGATTGTTATGACGATGAGGGTTACGGTACTGATTTCGAGTCTTTCATTGAAGAGTATGGCGATGGCCATAGCTTGTGATTTGATGGGCACGCTAGAAGTTGACCACGTGCATTATGATCTATATAGAGTTAAAGAGACTCTTGATGAGTTTGATCACTTCATGATGGTTTTCAGTATTCCTTTTTGAGCTATGTTGTACGAGATACTAGACTCGTTTGATATACCTTGATACTTTTTTTTTGGGTATTGTATGATACCCTAAAATGGTTTTGCTAAAATGTTTTACCTGAGACTTATATATATATATGCTTTGGTTACTCATGGGAGTAACCTTTTTGTGAAAGTTTTTGTAAATCTATTTTTTTTTTTATGTTTTCAAACATAATTAATGATTTTGGAATATAAAATTTGTTAGCAAACGATCATGATAAACATATGGTTAGAGTAGCCTTAGCGTATAATGCGTAAGTGTTATACGTGGCAGAACTGAACATGCCTTGACTAAATTCGGGGTGTGACACATTTTGAAAACTAACGAAGATTTTTATCACTTGATAATCATGATGCACTTATCGTTATTTTTTTCAGAACAAGGATACTTTTATAACATGCTTTGCCTCTAAACTTGTTTTGATTCTAATTGTCCATGGTTTTCCCAAAACAAGACAATATCAAGAACATTGAAAAAAAAAAATCCATTTACAGAGAGCTTATAGAATAACATTGAAAGGATATCTCCATTAATTCTTTGATTAGTACCTTTAAGAGTTCTCCACAGTGCAGATTGAATTCAGAGTGCTTTGAGACCAAACACCAAACCATCTTTCTTGTAAATTTCAATTAAAAATTGACAATTGTAAGTCTGAAAGCCAACAAATTGTTATTATTGCTCCATGAATACAACATCAGACATCTCTCCCATTATTTTCTTTAAAAGTTGAACAATATCATTAAAAAATCAATCATGAAGTGTGAAATTTCTATACATACATTAATGGCAACAAGAGAATTGCAAAAGACTTATTATATTACCAAAAAAAATACAAATTTTAGGGTAATAAAAACACTCATTTTCTATCCAAACAATTTCATGCTAAGAGATTAAAGAGGAAATAAAAACCCTAATACATTTAAAAGTTCTAACAAAACTAAACCAGCCGAGAGATGGATATTGATGAGGCCCTAGCTATAAATTTGAACAAAATATGAACATGAAAATACAGTTAAATCAATCACTTTATTAATTTATCAACACTTCACAGTAGAAAACATTTTTAAATTAAGTTATGAAAAACAAAAATTATAAATAAAAAAGGGAGTCAAGCCATACCCACCAACGAACGATTCAATTTGTCAAAATCTAGTCTTTCATCTACTAATCTACTGTTCCTTGCTTCACTGAACAACTATTGAAGCCGACATGGCCGGAGTTGATTACTTCGTCAAAGCCGATAATGCTGAAGCCATCATTAGTGGTATCGAAAACAAATCTCATAAAACCGAAGGCTTACTCAAACAATACTCTCTCGCCCCCTCAACACCAAGCTTTATGCATCTTATTCCTCAAATTTCTTCAAGAAAAAAAAAAGTGACGAATCCGTGAAAAAAGGAAAAAAATAATAAGCAATAGATGAAGAGAGAAACGTTCCAGTGAATGCAAACAGAAATTAGTGATTAGGTTTCTTCTTCTTCTTCCTTCTTTAGTAAAAGAGCTTTGAGAATGTGATTATGAAGGCATGAAAGACTAGGGTTGTGGGAGAGCGTTTTTTCATTTTTCTTTTAACGCCTTTTTTTTCAATAGGGTGCTTTTAAGCGGTTTTTTTTTTTTTTTAAAGAACTGACATTAGGCAACGGTACAAATCATTGCTTTTTACATAACGAAGCAAAATTACTAAAAACCCGTTGCTTCGTATAACTAAGGTAACAATTTTTTTTATAAAGTGTTGCGTAAGACAAATATATAATATTACGGTTTTAAACCATTGCATATTAAATCTATGTTAATAATTATCAAACCGTTGCGATTTATAGTGTTGAACAAGGTCCTTTATGTAGTAGACATAAAAATTTGAGTTTAAGAATCTGTGTTTAAGATAATGAATCAATTGATTAAAGTTAAGATGGACATTGATTTTTTATAGGAAATGAAATATTGAAATTTAAAGAAAATTTAACCTAATCAAATAAATATGAAATAAATATAAATAATGTGTTTTCATATTAAAATATGAATTTTAAGATGAATAATTACTTATTATAATTTTTGGAATTTATTTAATAAAATATGTATAAATATAGCATCATAAGATGGTATATGATATGAAACTAGTTTAGATTCCTTAGCACATTTAGAGATAAAAATAAATTATTAATGATATAAATGGAATAATTATATCTTAAATGATTTGTTTCACTTAATAAAAGTATATTACATTGATTATAGGATATATTATTGTTATTACCATTTTAAGGACTTAATTACCATAAAATGAGTTTAGTAGACTAAGTTGAATATAAAATGAACTTGATTGATTGATTCTATCCAACTTCGCTAAATTAATCTCATATAGATTTACTAACTAATATTGGCTTCGTAAATTCTTCAGAAACCAACAATTTACACTTGACTATTAATCAAACTAGTGAACTTCTACAAGACCATATTAATTTGTAATTGGCTCAAGATAGACCATGAATAATAAGGGGAATATGTTGTTTCAAATGAATATTCACTAAAAACAAGAGTATTTTATATGAGTCTGATATAAGTCAACAATTTATTTAAATGCTTATGCGAATTAACGTCCTAAGCATATATTTACACACTTTGAGTCTACTTTACCTTTTGAAGTACCTTCTAGATTATCATCTATTTCTTCATAATACAGATTTTGTACTAGATATGCTATGACTTATGTGTTTTGTACTAGGGTAGGCATTCTAAATGAATTAATACTTAAAAACGACTTTAATAATTATTTGCTGTTGTGCGTGCCCCTTTTTGAGACCCAGTCCGAGGGGCGGCAACCTTGCTAGGCAGTGCCAGCACAATAGTTAGGTGCTTAAGCCGTCATGGGTGGCTCGGCAAGTAGCTGATAGGGGAAACGATAGCAGGATAATGCCTACTTGGATCGAAGAGAAATAATATAGTGTAGTTCATGACTATGGGCACCAATTGAGTTACACTATATTATGGACTATAAAAGATAGAGATACGAAACGACTATAACTCCTAGATGAGACTATTAATAGTAAGGGTATGAGATATAGATAATCGAGCTGCCTATATCAACCCCCTAAGTTGTTATTGTTACTCAAAACCCCCAAGTTCCCAGTGTATTGATAGAGTATAAATATTCCACTGTTGTTTACTATGCTTTAATTTAAAGATATAAATTGTTGATTGTTACATTGCATATAGAATAAATGTGTGTGTCAATCTCATGTGTGCTTGTATTACTACCGTGGCTCATTCTTTTTTTTTTTTTTTAAATGTTGATGATTATGATGATGATACCTATGATTACATGGGATATGACACGAACTTCGAGGAATTTCTTGACAAGTGGAGTAACTAGGATCCACTGGATTATTATCTTATTTCTATTTTATAAACTTTACTGTCAAACTTATGCTTTAATAAGAGCTTATCTGTGAGCCTATGGTTTGTATTTCAAGATGCTTAAAACTATTTATTTTGAAATACCAGGTAGTATGGTACTAAGTTATAGATATATTGGTCTACTCTCTAGAGTAGCGTATTTGGAAAAAAATGTTTTGAGAAATTTATTTTCCACTGCAAATTTCCAGTTGTTTCCGCAAACTAATTCAATGATTTCAAAATCCAAAATTTGTTTAGCAATGATCACGATAAATTATAAATTAGGTTAGCTTTAGCATATAATGCCTAAGTATTATGCGTGACAAACCAGATGCACCTTGAACCAATTCATGGCGTGACAACATGTGCTTTGAGAAGCTCTTGTTTGCTTCATAATTGACACTCTCTAAATATAGCACTTAAAAACAATAACTGGGTTGCATGGTTTTGTAAAAATCATTTTCAAAGTGAGTGTAAACTAGCAAGTGTACCGGATTATCCTAGTAATATAGTGGCGAGTCAAGGTCGTACTCCTCAAGGAGCTTTGTGCTAAGTACTAGATGTTGCTATCTTTCCTTAAGCTAAGCTATCGAGATTTGGTTTAATTAAAACTAAATTAAGAACTAATTTAAACACTTCATCTGAATGTCCTAGCAATACTATTGAGGTTTTCGGGGTTAGGAGATCCCAAAATTAGATTAGGAATTGTAATTATATTCTTATTTGAATTAATGCGATGCTTTGGATCGATATTTGAAGTTAATTGATTGGGATTTAACTAAATTCACTGGAACTTGCCCTTTTGTCAAAGTAGCAAAATTCCAATTATAACATAAATCGGCCCATCAAGGTGATCTATCTATAATTATAAGATAATAGTAATTCGCTCACACTAAAATAACTACTCTAGTTGGAATTATGGGTCGAGTACTGCCAAGTGACACAAATCCATATTTTCAACTGTATAAAGTGCATAAGTTCATGAGTTTTGTCAAAGCCAGGATAAACCTATGATAAATTATTTTCAAAAAGCTAAGATGCACTTGCACAGATTATCAAATCTCTCTCGAGTACCTCTAATCTTATCTATTTAATTAGTGTTGGCTAGATACAAATTAAATAAATTACAAGCAACAATAGCTCAATATCCAATTAATTATAAATCAACATCAAAATAAATAATTTATCATTAATTTCATCAAATCCATCATTGCAAAACCTATAAAAATATTAATTACAGCACCACTATAACACAATTAAGCAATTAACATAAAAGAGTAAGGGTTAGAAGGGTTAGAAAGCACCTCAATTGGATTTTTCTAGTCAAAGTTTCAAAACCCAGGATCCTAGTAAAAATGGACATTGCTTGATTGCATTAAACCCGAAAATCACCTAAATAATGTGTTTGGACAAAGGATTTTAGTATCCTTTAAAACATACTGAATTTACGAATGAAGTTCGTAATACAATGGAAAAAAATTACTAAGCTACTGCTACTCGTCTGTTCTTTTTTTCATTCTATCCCTGTATTCTGTTCTTTTATTCTGTGCGTCCCGTGTATATTTTCCTCCCACGTGCGTGTGATATGCATTTTTTTCATAACAAGGCTGTGACGTGGGGTTCCTTTTAGGTGGGCCTTCCTGCTTCATCAATTTCCCAAAGAACAATCAACACCTGAGCAATACTATTTATGTGTCCAAAACAAGAACCCTCGCACATGTATAGCCTGACACTAAGTTAAAAGAATGGACCCCGTTCTCATCTGAAAATAGCAACCCCTTATGAAATAATATTGTCCTTTAGTCTTATAAAAGGCCTTTTAGCACTTTAAGTCATTCTTTGACAGGTGTTGCTCCAGCTATCATGGGTTCACTAGCTGCCGCTTGGTCTTGTTGTTTCAGCTGTCAAAATTCATTGTTGAATTCTGCAGCATCAGAGCTGCTATAGGGCGCTTGGCTGGAAAGTGGGAGCTCAACGCTTGAATTCTGAGCGCATATTGTTGCAGTGAGCACTCGAGTTGTTTTGCTGGAGCTAGTAGCATGGGGGGCGTGGCTATCCTATCTGAGCGCTCGGCTGATTGATCAGGTGCTGCTACTGCTGAAATTAGCAGCTGTGGTGTGGCGTGCGTGGAGATGGTCGCTGCTGCTGTTAGCCACTCCAGTTGCTGCTTAATTATGGTTGGATTTCTCAGGTTGGTGGATGCTTGGCTGGGAGTATTTGACAGGTGCTCCGTGTAAGTTGAGTTGCTGCACAAATGTGTTGGGGATGCCCCGTTTTAGTTCGGCTTGTACTGCTGCAATCCAAGTTGCTCTGCTGCTGTTGTCTGTCCCAATTGCTGATAAGCTGCTACTTCTATTTGAGCTTCTTGGTACTGCTGGGTGCAGCTTTGATTGTTGAAGCTCTCGGTTCTGGTTTGGCACATGCGGATTGGTGTGATTTCTACACTTCGACACTCGGCTGCTATTCCCAAATTGATTGAAACCAACTGCTGGTCCAGTAGCTTGGACAAGTGAAATTTTCTGTTCTGTTCCGGATGCTTGGCTGGTTGTTTATCAACTACTGCTATAATCCTCTGGAAGTAACTGCTATTACTATTCTGTTGCAGGGGCTGTCAAAGTTGTGTTCTGATTATGTATAGCATCTGCCATGTTCTGTGAGCTGCTGTTGAAGAATGCTGGGGCAACTCCAAGCTTGCTATTCTTGAATTCTGTCATGTGTTCATCTTGGCCAAGACGTAGCTACTCAGCTTTGCTTGGAGTTTCTCATATGTTGCTGCAGTCAGAGTTCATTCTGGACCTTATATATGGCCATGGGTGCTCCATGTGTTGCTCTTCTCACACATTACAGAATCAAAAATGACAGGCATATGAGCTGTCTATTCTTCTCAAGTCTGCTGCTATTGATGTCTCCACATTCCTCTCCTGTCAATTGCATGAGGAGTAGTGAAAAAAACCATGAGAAACCTATGAAATGACAAAAAACCATAATAAGTTCCAGCTCTCACAAAGGCACTTATCACCAATTTAAAAGCATAGCAGTATTGAAAGGATAGGATTTAGTAATGTTCATAAAGCCAAGATTTTCAAATGACAAATTCGTTAGTTAGAACTCAATCCCTAATTCATATGTCCAAATTTCATGCAATTTATTCATATTGATGTTTCATTTATTTTAAGTAGATTTTTACGATAAAATCCCAATGAAATGCATGAATTTGGGCTATTTGATATGGGATAAATGTGTAAATATACACATTTATCAGTAATGAAGGAGAATTATTTCGGATCAGCTTAAAATATTTTGGCGCTTTAGATCAGTATTATTTCATTCTATTTGCCATATATATGTCTTGTATTAATCTAGGAGTCAAGCCTTCAATTTATAATCATCAACCAACAGTCAACTTCATGTTGATTTGGATAAAAATATCTGCTAGGCATTGTAATCTTCTTATTCGGAAATCCCTAGCAAGGACAATTTGAACTGCTTCCATATTGAGTGGTTTTTTTACCGTTTGTAGATCCTTCTAGAATGTATTCAAATCATGCTAATATTTTTATCTTGATATCTTGACAAACTAAGCAAGATAAAGGAACATCTTAATTTAGATTCCTTCCAATCTTTGAAGTCTACCTTTCATATTTGTAAGATTCAATGAGTTGTCTCAAATCTTCCTTTCCATTTTTCTTTGAATAAGCTTGTAAACGATTGAAAATGTTCATTTATCAAGTCTTTGATTATTGAAATTTTGTATCACCCTTATTTGTGCTTAGACAAATCTTCCACATGTATATATAAATCAAACCAATGTACCAATTTTCACTCCCTATTCTACCACATCACCTAATTTATCGATCTCAACACTTTTAAATCATTATATTTGATCAAAACTTGTGCTTCTTATATTCCAGAGGTTTCTCGGCTATGATAGGGAATGGGTAAAACATGTATTTTTCTTCAAATTTGCTATAATATATTAAGGAAACTACTTCATTGATTTTAATAACATCCTATACATCAATTTATCACTTATATTGATATTCTCATCAACTTCAACATGAAATAATCAAGGAAATCCTTCTCTAGCATGCAATGAAAGTCTTGACCTTGTTGGAATGTACGAAATTTCCTTAACATGGAATCTTCAATGATATCTTCAATTAACACTTTATCATCTAAATTGAGAAATTCATTAACTTCGTTCATAAAATATCAAATGAAGTACTTCCCACATTATTTTAAGGATCTTGGCCAGCATAGAAAAGCTAACAAAACATAAAAATCATCAAGTAAAATTATCCCCATTACAAATCTAAGGTCTCGACAAAGGAAAGAAAAAGGGGAAGCTCATGCAATTTCCATTGGTGTTTTCTTAATTTTATATTCAATTCCATATATAAAATTACTTTAACATGCTACCTATTTACCATATCATCATACATCTATTTTCTATCACTTCTATTTTATCAAGATCCATCAAGATTCTTCTCTAAAACCCTATAGGGAGATGTCTTGGCCGACTAGAGAAAATGGGCAAAACATGAAATTTCTCTTGAAATCTTTTACAATTCCATGCTTATCTCAGTTTGTATGATTTGACGTAGTTCTCATTTTAATTGTACTATTAGTTTCATTAATATTACCTTTTTAGAAAATTGATTAGCTAACTCTTATGTTTCTTGATAACTTGTATCAACAGTATTTTTATTTCTAATTTCCTTAACTTTTTCAATGTTTGTTTAGGTAAATCATCACTTTTAGTGAATTTAAATTGATTTTTATATGTTTGTGTTTGCAATTATCTTTGATGAACTCAAGGAACCTTCTTTTAAAATATCTTCCATTAACACACTTTCAATTCTATCAGTTTGTTGATTGATAATATGCAATATTTCTTGATTATCTCCTATAGTTTTCTTGACAGAAGAAACTTTGGTAGTTTTTTCCTTTTTTTTTTGGCCATTACAACAACAAAGGAGAGAATCAAATCTAGAACATCTCATACAAGAGAGTAAAAGAGATGCTACTAGACTACAAAATCATTGACAAGCTTTAGCGGTTTCATCTTGAATTTTAATTTCTACTTCTTAGAAGAGGGTAAGTTTCCATCAAAGGACCCTTTTGAGTATTCCATGAGTGAGTGGGTTTGTTAAGTGTTTAAATAAAATATGCTTTTCCTAGGCTAAAGCTTTCCAAAAAAACCATTTGAGAAAAAATTTGTTTCTTCTTAATCTATTTTGCATATCACTATACCACATAGCTCAATTCGAATAAGTTTCTTCTTTAGTATATGATTTAAAATAATTTCTTCTATTTTCTTTATTTTTTTTAATAAAAGTCTTAGAAAATCTTTATGGTTCTTCTGAACTTATCATATTTAGCTCATTTATTTGATAATAAGTGAGTGAATTTGGTTGATAAACTTGTTCAAGGTTTTGAGGTTAGAAATTAGCACCCTTGAGCTAAATAGGTTCAGTTTTAATTTTAGATGAAGATGATTACTTGAACTGACTATTATGATTAAAAAACCTTAAATTATTGATTTTATTGACACATTCATGTAGACTGATGTCAAACTAAGAGCAGAAGATCTCCTATGAGTAAGCCTAGGGAATTGAATTTTTATACTTTTATTATGGAACCTTTGAAAAAGAGGTGGTCTAGTTTAAGAAACATTGGGACTTGGAAAAAGAACTTCCTCTAGAGTCCACTCCTCAGGAGGTGAAACTTATTCCCGACTTAATGTTATTGGAGTAAAAATTAGTTATCCTTCTGTGTTAGCTTCTAAAAGGATAGTTTCTCCTTTAGAAGAAATCTTCTTGGCTTTTGGAGCTATATTAACACTCATATAGCCATCATAAATTTGAAGACAAGAGCCATAGTTTTGGTTCCTTTTTCATAGTTAGGATTTCTTTATTGAACATGAAATGCCAAAATATTCATTACCTTAGGATCATCTAAAGTTATTGCAAAAGTTAGATAACATTGAGTTAACCATGGACCTTGATGTAAATTTATTTGACACAATGATAAAGTGGATTCATGAAAATCATTATTCTAGCATCTCTAATTCATACTAGAGTTAGATGATTACACTCATTCCCTATAATGGTTTAATTGAAACTTGAAACGAGTCCTATATGCAAAAATTTATATTTCTCTTTGTGCTTTTTAATAGAGACAAAAGCTCAATGATTCTATGCTAATTATTGGCAAAGATAATGACTTTTCAACAGTTTTGATTACATAGTCTTTTTTAGAGAGCTTCTATGTTTCTATTAATGAAACAATCTAGTCAACCATCTAACCGTTAAAACAAATATGTTAATTGAAATATTAACTATTTTAGTTATTCGATCATGGTTGTGTATGGTATGAGACATTGGATAGTGACGAGACTATAGAATTTCCCCTTGTTATAAACTAAAACTTCTTTGGTTTTTTATTTAGGAATTGACCAATCATTCAAACCTTATTCTATTTGAGAAATCTTGATTTTAGATTGATTATAAATATCTTGATTTAAAGTATTAGATTCGGTAACTAAAGAGTCTCTCAAACCTATCATTAAAACAAGATGAAGATCTTCTAAACAAATTCATTCTGTTTAACAAATTGTTTAGTTTCTCACCATTGAGAGAACACCTTCCTAGCCAATGGTCTTATTGCCATACTCTAAGAGATCAAGACTTACTGATTAGTTTACCAACACAGTGAGTAAATTAATGCAAACTATTCATAAGAAAATGGAATCAACTGAACAATTTAAATATATTGATTCTTCTTCTCCTTTCTCCCTTGGAAATAATAAAAATATATTAACATAATGTATTGTAAACACTAAATATAATTTTCATATATAATAACATATGTTATTATATATACTATATATATATATATTTTAATACACATATTGCAATGTTTATATGTTATAAATATGTTATAAATGTCATAAATATTATACAAATATGTATATTATACATAAACATATAATATATATTTCATATATTAAAATGATGTACATTACAAGCACTATAACATATATTTAGTGGTCATAACATACCTTATTATAATTATATACGTGATAATTACGATATATATAACGATACGCAATAATTACTAAATGTATGTTAATTGTAAATATATGTAGCTTATATATAATATTTACATTTTCAACACCTTATATTGAAATATCCTAAAATCCTCACCTAAGTTAGAAATTGAGTTTAGATAAATTAAGAAAATCAAGCAAATTATATGATATAATTAGACAAGTTAATATAATTGAATTAGTAAAGGTCAAGTTGAAATTTAAGATTTTGAATATCCTTTCATATTTAACTTTCTAAACCCCTAAATTTTAGCCTAAATTCCAATCCCTTAATCCCTATAAAATTTGAGTTCATTTGCTTGTTTAAAAATATTAAATCCTAAATCCAAATTCAAACTAAATATCAAGTCCGTACAAACCAAACTCCTAAACTAAATCATTATTCCAAGTTATTCATATCTAACCTATAGATTCTCAAATTAATTTCTAAACACTTTCAGAACTAAAAATATTAATCCGAAAGCTATAAACCTAATACCATTATCCTAAAATATCTTTAGTTTATTCTTATCCTTTTCTTTATTCTTTTCCTTCCTCTATTTTTCCTGTCCTTTTCTTTTTCTCTTTACTTTCTTTCTTTCTTTCTTTATCTCTTCTCTTTTTGCTTCTTTCTCTCAAATTAACTTTCAATCTCAATTTGAACAAGATGATAGGAGAAAATGAAGTTAGAAAGAAAAATAGGAAGTAGGAATCATGCTAGTATTAGCTTTAACAACCAAGGAAGAGAAGTAGTAGAGGAGATTCAATTTGCATGTGTTTGCCAAAAGATAAGTATAATTGTTTGATTTGTTTTGATTGTTGTTTTTGTATATATATATAATGAATTGATGTTAGTTATAAGTAGGAACCTAACCTAAGTGAAATCATGCATGTTAGAACTAGAATTGAGATGAAATATAAAGTAAAAAAAAAAAAGATATTGTAAATGATAATTCTAGTCTTATATATTGATTATAAGAGGTTAGATGTTGAAAAATGATGTAAATCAAGTGGTAAAATAAGTGAAATTTTCAAAATATAACATAGAGCAAAGAGCACTGGGGAAACATAGAAAGTTATATTAAGTCGTGCTCCTTGTTTTCACTTAAAAACTTTTGAATTTAATACATCAAAGAAGAAACACGAATGGAACATACCTTTTCCTATTCAACCGTACTTCTCTCTGATTCAATTTACATGTAAAATTCCAAGATAGCACAGCTAAAACATGGCACCCCCTATCTTCCTCTTTTCCTTTCTATTTCTCGTGTGTATAATATGTCAAGTGAAAAACGATTAGAACACAAGATAATGTTTCTGGTCATGTATCTCGTCGAGCCCTTGAAACAAGACCCCTCAACAAGAAACACAAGGGGAACACAACCACACACATCCAATCATGTTTCTCTCTAATATTTGCATGCTTAGCTTTTTAATGAAACATGGGCGAAAGCATGACTAGTTCTATCACATCGTGTTTCTCATTTATGCATCATGTTTCTCAAACATTTCTATTCAAAAAGAAGTACAACTGAAACATGGCCTAATATATCACACCATGCTTCTCTCTGAGCTCCAAAATGCCATGCACGATGGAAACATGATGCAATATATTTGATCATGTTTCTTCTTATGCATGTACACATAGTAAAACATGGCTATGCACCTGACTGTGTTCTTTATAAAAATGAATAAAATAGAAATAAAATAAAATAAAATAGAAAATGATAGTTAATGTGTTGTGTTAGTTAAATGATATAATTAAGGAGTTTAGTGAATTTATAGATTTAATAAATAATGGGATTAAACATAGAAGTTAGATATAAAATGAACTTAGTTTATAATTTTAAGTTTAACATGGCTTAATGAACTTTAGTAAGCTAAAATAAATTAGATTAATTAAGTTTAATCAATTAGACTTAGTAGTTGAATTAAATGATTGATTCTAATCAATTTGGCTAAGGTTAAGTTAATATAGACTTAATAATTTGTTATTGGCTTAGAATGATATGTTAGGTTAAACCATAAATAATATGGGAAATATATTGTTTCAAATATATGCTTGCTTGGAACATAAGTATTTTTGAAAATCAATGATATGATGATGTTTTTATAATAAGATATTATAAACAAATAGAAAAGAAATAATTTGACAAACAATAGAGAACTATACGTATCTTGGTAGGGCGATCTTCACAACCATGGTAAGATTCCTACTTAATGTCTTATCAAATAGGATTTTAAAATAAGCTTAATATAAATGGATAATTAATTTAATTTGTTGTATGAGTTCAATTTCATGAACAAATGCTTCAATATACCTTTTGTCTTATCTTCTGGATTGTCTTCTAATCTCTGTTAGGGTTTAGAAAAGGTACGCAGTAACTTGTATGATGATTGTTAGGATAGGTATTCAAAATGAATTATAAATTGAAAGTCAGTCTTATAATTGAGTGTTGCTTGTGCTTGTGTCGTTTAATTCTATTCGAAGAGCAAAAACCTTGTCCAGAGTTAGGCACAGTAGTTTTGGTGCTTAGGCCACCTCTTATCATGATGTAATAGTATGCCATGATATCATAGCAATTCATAAGTGGCTCAGCAGGTAGTTGATAGGGTAAATAGTATCATTGTAACATTTACTTAAGTTTGGGGTGAAGTAACATGGCTTAGTTCACATTTATAGGATTGGTTAAATTAAACAATGTTATGAATTAAGATAATTAAAACTTTGTAATGGCTGTGAACCCTAGATGCTTTTATTTTCTCTTTTTCGATTAGATTTAGGAGATATAAGTATTCAAGCTGCTTATATCAACCCCCTGAGCAGTTGCTGTTACTTAGGATCTCCAGGTTCCAAGAGATTATTTCGGAGTGTGAGTACTCTAATGTTGATTTTTTTACATTAATTTAAAGATAAAACCTATTATTACTACATTACACTTGTTTAAGATTGTGTGTCATCTAGTGTGTGCTTATGCTGTTGTATATTAGGCTTCGACTTATTGTTGTTTTCTTTTCAAGTGTTAATGATGATATGATGATGATATTGATGATTTGATGACAATGATGGTGATGGTTTAGATGATGATGATGTTTGATTCAGGTATGGGCAATTTTGGAGGTTTTGGAGAAGGAGTGAAGTGAAGTAGGGCCGATGGATTATCTGTGTTTGTTTTTATTTTGTTTAAAGAACTAGATTTATCTTTTTCTAAAGTTTTTTTCTTTAAGGGCTTAGTTGAGAAGCCCATGTTTTGTAATAAGCTGTTTAAGGCTTTGTTTTACCATCATGAAAGGTACGGAAGATACACGATGGCATGGTTTTGTTTTCTGAAAGTTAGTCTACTCTCATATGAATGGAAGCTAGAAATGCTTTTATAAGTTTGTTCTTACCGCTGTTAAATTCAGTTGTCTCTAGAATCTAACTAAACAATTTCATAACTTAAAATCGGCTAGCAATGTTCATGATAAACAAATCCTTTAAAGAAGCATGTGCATATAATACTTTAGGTATTATACATGGCTGGGAGATTTGACATGTCTAAATTTTGTGGTAAGATATATCGGGTCCTTACATATATAATTTTGATTCTTTTTTTAATAACATAAAAATAACTTATTTGCTTTACTTTTTGTAACATTGATTCGTTTTTTTTTTTTTTTTTTTACCATTGAAAATATTGATCATATATAAGCTTACTCCAAATGTTGATCTTAGATGTAATTTTCTCTTTATAATTTGCAAATGATTTTCTTTAAAACATCTTTGTTTTTTTTTTTTTTTTGGTTTTTTTTTTCATTTGCTCTCTAAAACAAGTTGGCAATATATATACAATGTTCATGTCCATAAAAATTCAATATAATAAATTATTATGCAATGAAATACAATTTCATTTTTCTTTGTTGTAGTTGTGTTTAAATTAATATTAAAGTAATTTATTTCCTTTGGTAAAGCCCATTATTGATATTTATGTAAATTAAATTTGAATCTTAAATAGACAAAAATTTGTTAGGGAAAAAATAGAAAAGATTTGGATAGATAAAAAGAAAGGGGAATTTCCGCAGTTCTATCATGAAACCATACCTTTGCTAATATCAAAATTAAAATTATTATAAAAAATAGTGTAATAAAGTTTAAGAGTTTCGATTAATGGCTTAGAGTTCGTCAGAGCATTTCAATAGTCAGAAGTGGAGGAGTGTCCTCCCTGCCTGGTGTTGTTATGGGGAGTATGTGATACTCCTCAAATGTATATGGTGCAACTTTAATCACAAAAGTGACTTTTGGTGTAATGGCTTGGAGTTCATCGGAATTCGAAAGTTAAGCATGTTCTAGATAAAAACAATTCCAAGATTGGTGACTTCTTGAGAAGTGCTAGTATCAAAGGAAAAAAATCATGCAGTGTGTAAGCAAAGCAACTAATACCTTGGTGGGCAAAATTTCAAAGTGTTATAACTATGAGTCTTGATGTTTGAAGAATGTTATAGAGACTTAATCAATGGTATAAAAAAGAGAAGATGTTAAGGTCTTGACTAATTGCATGCAATGTTTGATTACTGTGCTCATTTTTGGAGTCGGAAGGGAGGGAAAGAGAGAGAGAGTAGATGTGACATTAGGAAGGGTTTTAAGGTTTTGAAATAAGGTTTTCTTATATGGCCATTTTTTCTGAAATTTGATGAAAGAGTTGAGAGAGACTTAGAGCATTTGTATATCATAATACTATACATATGTATTTGTTATATATTAATATAACATATTTATATATTTATATTAATATAATGTTCATTACAACCAGTAAAGATAGCTTATATTTGTAAGGACCAACATGGCTAGTTATATAAATCTAAGGACTCGCTATCACCCTATAATAAAAATAGGTGATAACAGCTCCCTAACCACATATAATCTGCAAAATTATATGTAAGGCTGTCCTATAAGAAGTGTTTGAAGAATTATTTTCCTAAACCCTCAATACTCATCTACAAATTTGGAAACTATTGATTTTTAAAACTTGTAATAAAAACACAACATCACATTCATCATATATTACAAGAGAAACAAGTTCAAGATATACATATAGCTAAGTTTAGATATTACAAACAAAGGCTTCTTATAAGCCTTATACGAAAACCACAAAAAGTAATTCAACATATAACATCAAATATAAACATCAAAAGATTCCATAACTAGTCTATTACAAAATAGGAATTCTATCCTGGTTCATGGCCATATCTAGTCCTCCATGTCATCTAGGACATCCTCAAAGTCGGTACCATAACCCATATTCGTGTAAAACTCATCTTGATTGTCACCTAAAATAGTTAAAATATGAGCCAAACGCCCAATACACAAGTAACAAATACAAATGCGAAGTAATCCACACATGCTTAAACTAAATGTAAATGCAACAATCATTAGATTATTAGTTAATCTTTAATTAGCCAAACATCACTGGAGTATTCAAACTCCGAACAACAAGGATTTCTAAGGGGAACTTAAGTAACGATCACAATGCTCTAGGGGTTGATATAAGTAGCTCAGATACTCATACCTCCTAGATAATTTTATCTAAAACGAAAAAGTAATCTCATTTAGGGTGCTCAGTCGTTTCCCGATGTTACTTAACTCAATTCATAGTATCACCTAATTCAAGTGTTCCCATAAACATTGAATTAAATCATATTACATCCTTTCAAGAATAAGCAAGTATTATACCGATACCTAATACCCTATCAATTACCTATTGAACAACTTATGAAGGTCATTTCAAAATGACAAGGGTGCTTTAAGCACCTAAAACTACCACGCCCCCAATTTGAGCAGGGTATCGCTCTCCTAACCAGATTCAACGGTATAAAAGACACTCATCAAGAAATTATTAAATTTTCTAATTTAAAGTAATTTTAAAGGATGTCTATCCTAAACAAAGAATCAAGCAAGTTACCATGTACCTGAATTAGCTCATGAACTAATAGGGTTAGCCGAGCGAGGATCTATCACTATACATAGAAAACATTGAATTTCTCACTTAGTTCAAGCACAACTCAACTAGTTTCATACATAACCAATCAAAGAAATTCAAATAAATTATTACAAATTCATATCACAGCATTTAAACATCATATAATATCATACAATACTCAACAAATATTCAATTGAACATATATCAAGCTTTGGAAAATATTGAAGAAAGTTTTTGAAAATGGACACTGCAAGGGACACACCAACCTTTAACACCAGTGGTGTTGGTCCAGTGTACTCTGCACTAAAAACTCAACACTTACCATCACTGGTAGTGTTCAACAATACGCTGGTCACGTTGTGATCTATGTCGGCAACTTTGAGCCGGTGCAGACTGTAACCTGAAATTTTCAAAATTTTCGAGAGTTCCATGGGAATGGTCCATGCCTGTTGATACCTAGCACCGACAGTGTTGCCGTGTACGCCGGAAGGATTGACCCTTATGCCAACGGCGTTGGGATGGCGTACGCTACAGCATAAACTTTTCGAAAAAAATTGCAGACTTCCCTATTTCGAAATATAAAATTTTTACCACATTTCTCATCTCCAAACTTTCTCCAAACTCATTTCCAACACCAATCTTCAACCCATATGTATTCTAACTCCTTTTAATACATACAATCTTCACTTTGACCTCATGAAATATCTATATTTACCATTTCAAACAAAATTCTCCATTCAACCCTTCACATTGCAAAATTAACTACTCAACTCTTTGTCATCTTAACACAACCATTCCAACACTTCCAAATTCATATAAAACACATACTACAAACTTCTCTAGCAACATAACACTACTCAAACTATCATCAAAGTATAAAAGTCATCCTATCACCATTTAGCATATAAGCCCTATTCTAATAAAAGCATAACTTAAGTACACATAAAGCAAGAGGAACACACTTATCATAAGATCTTTGTGCCTTAGTTTAAGAGTCTTGTTGCAAGCCTTTGAGGGTTTAATTTGTAGAAGATGAAGGGTTTAATTATATATGGCCATGGAAGAGCTCTTGAGAGAGGAAAAATGGGGTTTTAAAACTTTTTGGAGTATATTATGTTGGTTTGAAAAATTTGGACCAATTTTGCACTTTTAGAAGTTGATATTTATCCATTTGTTGACTTTAGTGGCTGCCAAATTAAGGCCTTTAATTGGCTTGGCTTTGGATAATTAATGAGCTTGCTTTTTGGCTAATCAAAGGTGGTATTTGGACTTCACTTTGTAACTAAAAATTTCTGCTTAGAGTAAGCTTAAATACATGCATAATTTAACTTGTTCTAATCATTTTTTTCATATATTCTAATGCACTTAAAATTTATGAACTCAATATTTAAACATTCTAAGGTATTTAATTATTTTTAACACAACAACACAACTCATATTTCATGCATCAACATAGATCACATAAATCACATTTTAAAATCATATATAATTTCAATAATACATTTATAAAATATAAATTGAGAAATTCATGGCTATTTCAATAAAGGTAAGCATGTATAACCCCTAGGCACATATAATCTTGCACTATTACATGTAAAGCTGTATCTAAATAAGAAATTTGTATAAAATGTTTGTCTAAATATGCTATAACAACCATTTCAAAAACTACTCATTAAAAGTAGCATAAAACTTACTATTACAAAAGCTTTGTTGTCCTGCAAAATATAATAGAAAATTTTATACGTATATTTTACATACCATGGCTTGAGATCAAGCCTTGACAAAACATATAAAAGTTGAAAAGACTTTAATAATTACATTTTCCACTATTCTATTACAAAATAAACATCATCAAGATCGAGGTTTCTAGTTCTCCCACTCATCCATAAAGTCCTCAAAATTAGTCCCATAACACAATTGAGAGTAAAACTTGCCCTCATCAACACCTGAAATTGGAAATCATAAGCCAAAGGCCTAGTACACAAGTAACACAACAAATACAAGGTGGTAAGCACACTTAGGCTAAAGGAAATGCAACAACCACTAATTTAATTTTCTTTACTTAAGTAAACCAATCAACATTGGAGTTTTCAAATTATGATTTCAATCCTAGGGAACTCGAGGGTCTTAAGTAATAGCAGCTGCTTAGGGAGTTAATATAGATAGTCAAAATAGCTATATCTCCTATATCTAACTAAAAACGAATAGTAGCATCCTCTAGGATTTACAGTCATTTCTCATCTTTACTTAACTTAATCCATAATATCACTTAGTTCAACCGGTCTCATGAACATGAAGTAAATCATATTATTTCCTCTTAAAAATAAGTAAACGCTATACCGATACCGTTACCTCTATCAATTATTTGTTAAGCCACTTATAAACGTTATTGCATCATGACAAGAGGGGCTTAAGTGCCTATGTAAGCCTTAAAATTTTTCGACTCTCAATTTTCTAAATCAACTTGCTCGAAAATTTTAAAAATATCGATTTGATCATAAATTTCCCAACAACTCGATTATAATATTAAATTTATATTATACTTTTAAATAGTAGTAATTAAAATTTTTAATTATAGATTTTTTACTCAAAGTTTATCTAATAAGTTGATCGTGTAAGATAGAAGTATATTGCGATCGACAATTTCAAAATTTGAACCACACTAATTTGATTTATTTTTATTTTTATTATTTTTAATTGAATTGCTACAAGACAAATTTATTAAAAGACTAACTAACAAAATCAGATTTATGAATTTTGCCTAAAGTCTACCTATAACCTATACTTTTATCCTTTGTTGCTACGAATTAGATGATATCAAACTTTATTTTTGACTTTTCTTTCCCAAATAGCCCATGTGCTCTTTTTTGACCATTTATATATATATAATGTATGTATATGTATATTAGTGGATAACTCTCCTTCTCTTCTCCTCTTTCTCTCTTTCTTTCTTTTTGATAGATTCTCTTAAAATAGGTTTTGATGATAACAAAAGCGTAAAAAGATTACTAACAAGTTTATTAAGTATGTAGTTTTAAGTTAGAAAGAAAGACGAAAAATAAATAGTATCAAGTATCCAGAAGATCATCGAGAAGTTACCATAGAAGGTTGACATAATTTGACAACAAAAAATGAATAGTATCAGAAGTATTTGAAATATATATAGAAGATTATCCAAAGGATACTCCAGAAGGCTGTATAAGTGAAAATAAAAAACAAAAATTATTACCTAATATACAAAAGATTATCCAGAAGATATTCTAGAGGGCATATATCAAAAAGATGAAGATGGAAGTTTCAATAAGTTATCTAGAGGAATGTTAAAAGGATCATCCAGAGGGTCGCCTGTAATTTTTTACAGCAACCTGTTTCAACATGATTTTACTATTTATCTTCTCAAACTCGACCAAATTCATTCCAGTTTAGTACATTTAAGTACATTGAAGGCCTAGCTTCGAGTAAATGAGTTTATTTGGGTAATATACTCATTTGTTCCACCTAAGTTGGTTAATATTCAAGGGGATTTATAGATTTCTCAAGTTTCTCTCTCTATAAAGGGAAGAAAAATCTTCAAAACAATTTCAGATTCTGGTTAAACAGATTTTACACGAGTTTTCCTCTTCAAGACAAGCAAATTATCCGTATCTACATCTATCAAAACAAGATCAAGTGTATCTTACCTATTTTTATGGGATTCATTTGTGAGTTCAAAAAGAGAACGTTATCTACTTTTTGTTTAGATAAAGAAGAAGAAGAGTAGATTATGATGAATCAGTTTTGGAGTCTCAAATTTCAAATCAAGGACGACAATATTTGGAAGCCTATATCTAAGGAACGAATTTAGAAGTTTATCCACAAGATATAGGTTAAACATGTCTTCTTATCTTCAATCGTTGAAGGTACAACAAGTTCCAATTTTTTTTTTTTAAAGAAAAAGAGGACAAGGGACAGAAGATATCATCCAACAAAAACATGAGAAGTTCTATCCACATTCCATAACAATTTTTTTTTTTTTTATCATTGAAGAATTAAACAATAAATGAGAAGCTCTCTTCCTGGATGAAAGATAGAGGACGAAAACGTGACAGAGAAAAAGAAAAATATTGAGAGAAAAAAAAAGACACCTTACTATTACGGAAAAAGAACAAACGTCTCTTACAAAAATTCTTCCAAGCTTATTTTTGCAAATTTCTTTCTTTATTGCAAACACTTGCTTTTGATATTTTCTTGTTGATAGAAGGAATGTGTTGTTGCCTTCTAAATAGTTTGATTACAGGATTAGACTCTGTAGATCGATTGTAAGCTTAAGAATAACTGTAAGAATCGAGTAGAGAGAATTGTACAATTTTATAATTTGAATTTATTGGATATAGTGGAACATACCCGTAGGATAACGAGGTCCTCGGCTCAGAGCTAGAAGATTGGACTGATGCACAAAGCGGAACCGCTATAAATTGCTAACTGATTTTCTTATTCCCTATCTTTTTAATTTCTGCAATTTATTTTAATATTTCTTTAATTGTTCATATTGTTCTCAGATTTGAAATCAAAGGGGAATAATTTTCAAAAGGTGAAAAATTTACAATTTTTATTAATAATCAATTCAACCCCCCTTCTTGTTTATTAAAGAGGGACCTACACTTTTCTTCTTTGTTGTTTCTATTTCTTTTATTTTTCTTTATCCTTTTACTATTTCCTATTCTGGAAATTAAAGCCTTAGCAATGACAAGGACAACAACAACATTAACAACAACAAATCCTAGGTAAGCTACTGTGATGGCTTGTTTTTGTCTTCTTTGGGTCGTGCACATATGTTAGATGCTTCACCAGCTACACACCGATTACACACACACAGCCACCACGTAGCACATATATGAGCACCAACACACATCACAACACACACATGAACACAAAATAGAGCACACACCTACTGACAACAATAGTTGCTATTGCTGCTTCTCTTCTCCTCGCAACACTAAACACATGACACATGCTCTGTCACACACTTGAGCACAGCACACATCCATAGCTATTTCATCCACGAACACCCCAAACACGAGTAGGAGCACTCCAATGCAGCTCACACATGCACACAAGCACACAACACACACACGATCAGCAGTTGTTGCTACTCTCTTCAACACCATAGTATACGAGCATGATTCACACAGTAGCTCAGTTGTGTTCCATACACATACGTGCTCCAGCATCAAGCACACACACACAAGAGTAGAACACATCCACACAGCACACCCAACAGCCATGATCGCTCATTAAGAGCACCATATACGCTTTGTAAGTGCACCAAGAGTGCTTAGCGCAATGCTCAATGAGCACTCAGTGGGCGCCCGATGAGCACCCTAATGCCGCCCCTGTGCAACACCTTGGGCACTCCATGTGAACTTGCAACAACTATGCTGTAAGTTGTATTTATATATATATGTATGTATATATAATATATATGCTCTTATATAAATATGATTATATATGTATTATATTAATTCTTTTCCTATCATATATTATATAATTTCTATAACATAAAGTTACATATAGAAAATAGATATATCCATAAATTAATACATAATGTATATGTGTAAATCATTATATTTATATATTTTATATATGTTGATAAATTAATTGTTTCAATTATTTTTCAATATTATTTTATTTTCTCAATTATTTAAAAATATATATATATTGCCTATTTAGAACTTTATTCTAAAACAATACCATATCCTTAGAATGCACTCAAAACCATATCAAATTGGCTATTTTATATGTCAAAAATGGAGTTAAATCGAAATGGTTATAGTCAATTAAAGCTTTAGTATCAAAACTATAGAAATAGTAGAACTTCTGTAGCTTAGATAGTTTATTAAACCTTTTATAGTTGATTCTTATACGATATTCCAATTCCTTAATGTGTTTAGGTGATTCTAACTCTGAGCTAGACCTGCCTATTGACTATTACGATTGACAGGAGATATGAACGGGTGAGTATATTCCTATGATCTTTATACTTGTTTATGCTTATAAGATAGAAAATGATTAATAAATAAATCTATATAAAGATAGGAAATTGTTTTTGGTTACTCATAATTGATTTTGACTGTTAAAACATCATAATTATATTTTACTTTAAAGAACTGGTTGTTTAAAATAAGTATGTGAGTGTCTGATACTTGCTTGCACACTAATTAAATGAATTTAAAACATATTTGGCATGGTAATTAAATATATGCATGCATTGCACGATTGCATGTAGAAAGCCATCACCACACACTTTGACACAGATGGGTGACACTGTCCCATGAGAATGGTGAACATGGAGGACCAAAGTGGTATATGCTTAGTATGTACCATGGGCCTTATTTTAGGGGAATGGGAACTAAGTCGTTCTGAGGAGACGGCCCATCTCCTAGGATCGTGTCGGGTCATTGTTATGGATATCTTGCTTCAATAGGATGTTGTTATATGTATATTATTTTCTATATATGAAAAACTTCTTGAATAAATTTGATTTCTAAAGTATTAGCAGTCCGGGTGCTGATGTGTGGATGTACCCCAACCTCGAATTTGGACATCAATCTGAATGTATATATGGCTTCCAGTTGGCTATATATATTTATTTGCTTGTTTGATTGCATTACATACAAACAACTTGCTTATACTTCCTTGAAAGGCATGGAGTGAGGATTATATCTCATTGGGCCTGTGGTTCGCTCACCCCCTTATAGCTTGATGTCACAAGATTATCTTTGGTACCAGCTAAGATGAGGCTATCCTCAGGTTAGCTTTCTTTTGGAGATAGGGTACTGTGGGAAGAAAGCGAGGGTTAAGAGAGTTCTTTCTTCTCTTCTCTTTTTCTCAAGATTTTTTTTTTTGTTAAATTAAAGGTTATGTAAATTTTTGTAGGGCCAAGACCCTAAACTACTCTCTTGATTGTGCCTACTAATACTTTTAATAATTATTATCATCTTAGCTTTATCTATTAGTTACTTGGGCCATTGTTATATTGTAGAACTATCAATTTAATGCTATCAAGCCTCTTGGTTATCTATTTAAGATGCGCTTCTGCACGATATTCAGAGCTTTTGAGAGACTTAGGAGTTAATCTTAAGCTTGGATATCGTGTATGGTAGAACTATCTTGTCTAAGATACCATCGGGGTGTGATAGCCTAACTACCATGTTAACCTCATTAGCAGGGTTGCTGCTCCCAAGAACAGATTCAACGGCATACGCATAATCAATTCAAACATATTTAGGTTATCTTAGATATTAATTGATCCAAGAATGCCTGACCTAATAACCATCAATCAAGCTACTGTGTACTTGAAAGATCTAATATATTAGTCAAATGATCAACAGATGAATTCAAGTTGATAAAAAATCTGTAACTTATGTCGCTAACACATCAAGGGCTCAACATTAGGCTATGATAGAAGCTATGCTCCAACACTTAAACTTATTTTTAGGCGCAACATCTTTTAGTGTCTATCACAAGCATGTTGAAGGTTCGACTTTAGGCCACGATAGATACTATGATCAAAATTTACTCCTCGACACTTACACTAAGTTTACCATTGATCCACTTAGAGGGAAAAACTAGGCCATGACATCAACAACAAACAGAATAACCTCCAAAACGATTCCATCTCACTACAAACTCTTCAAGAATCATTACTAGCATCAAAATACGCACAAAGACAACCTAACACAATAACTTCTAGTAACAAACTGATCCAACACGAGTCTTATCATCTTAAACCTAGCTATCTCTAGATCCTCGTGAGAGCTTAGATTAGAGCACAAAGAGAAGTACAATCAAATATGAATGGTCGTGTTTTACTCTTGTTTCTCTTTGAGTGGCACAACTTTGAGGGCTCGATGAGAAACACAACTAAAACATCACTCCGTACTTCCCTCATGTTTCTCCGTAAAAAACAAGGCATATATATATTGAAACTTAAACGTCAAATTTTACTTCCAACATCTTACATCTAATGAACACATATACTTCCCAATACTAAACACACATAAACTTTACATTCCCTTCATCAAACAACATCCACTTCAATAGCACAACATGCCACAATTACACCAATTACCCTATCTATCAAAACATCTATAACACTACCATACACTCCACTTCTACAACATCAAAAATCTATTTAACCCTATAAATCAACATAAATTATCAATACTTCATTCAACTCTTTATAAAGGCATTAAAACAGGGCTTCACATTCATGAAAAAAACAAATGAAGAGATAATCATATATGCATGTAGAACTTTACCTCAAATGATATCAACTCGTAAATGAGAACTTGATGGTGATTTTGATGAGGAAAGGAAAGAAAAATCGAGTCAAATTTGTGGAAACTTTCCTTCTTCCTCTCTTCTCAAGAAAATGAATTTTTAGGGTCTATTTTGGGTTGATATTTGACAAAATAAATTTTGTAACTATCCAATATTTACTTTATTAACATTTGAGGAAACTAATGATATTTGTTTTTTGTTTGGGTGTGTGGGCTTGGTTTAATAAAATCTATTTGTGTCTAATTTATTTTAAGGAAAAACATGGGCCTTAAATTTATACACAACAAACAATACAATACCAACTATAAATCATAGTAACATATTCCAAGATGTAATACAACACAATTAATAAATCATGCAAAGACATCATATTTTATTAACTGAATATTTATTATTAATATCATATTTCAAGCAAACAAAACATATACATGCAAATAAATTAAGCATATGGCTTTAAGATATTTCAATATTAGTGCTAGCAATTCGTGTTAACGTATTATGTTTCGTATCCGTGTTCAAACAAGCTTGTATCTAAAAACTCTAAAACCATGATCCATCTCATTTATACAGTGTCTTGTGTCTCGTATCCACCTTTTAATGATTGATAAAGCATATAAAAATATATAAATTCCATCAGAATTTAAATATTTTGTATTATCCTAGAAATTTAATATTTAAAATAGTTATTATCCTAGTTAAACATATTTAACAAATTATATATGATATGTTTCTTATGTACAATTAAAAAAAAAGAGAATATAATGTGTAACTTAATAAAATGTTAAATAAGCATGATATTATTGAATAATAATTGATAATAACACAAAAAAAGACCTCTCTTTTTAACCAATAAATACATACCTAGAGTATAATATGTTACATATAATTGATATATTATATTGAGAACACACACATATATAATGTATTAAATTTATATAACATATATACACATATACACTATAAATATTTGTTATATATATGTTATGTGGCATATATATATATATATATATATATATATCTATATGATATATGTTATATATAATTCATACTTTATATGTACTCTGTAAGTTACATTTATGTATTATATATAATCTAACCTCTTTATAAATATTCTATAGACAATCTCTATTTTAACGTAGATATTTATATAATATGTTATATGCATAATTTTTATGTAACATGAGATTTTATATTCATAATAACCTATAGACTTTATTATATATGTGTGTGTGTGTGTTATATCTATTGTATATTTAGTCTAGATATCTAATTTGCATGCTATATTGTGTTTATATATATATATATATATATAAACTATACACGTAGCAAATAAATAAACTATAAAATATGCTATACATAATATTATTTGTTTCTTATGTGAATATTTTGTAATTTAATTAGGATAATAATATTTTTATTTAACAAAATTAGAATACAAAACAATAGTATTATATTTTATTGGGTTCATAGGTTTGTAAACAGGTTTAGACCCTAAATTTGAACTAGGATATATTTAAATTCATGTCATTTCCAGGTTTGACCCATTTATTATTCGTGTTGATGTTTGCTTACACAAACCTTTTTATAATCATGTCGTGTAGTTTCTAAACTCACGGGTCGAGTTCTAAATTTCCAACTTTAGGCTATATAAAAGGTATATATGAAATTAGATACTTGAAATTTACACGAAAATTCCATTCGGTTCTAAAATTTTGAATTGTCAATTTAACACCCATACAAACTTTATTGTGGTTAATTTTGCTACTTTTTTAACATAATATACATTATTTATAACCATGGACAAACACAGCTTATCATTGAAATTTTTCAACTTCCACTAATGTCTTCTAACACTGGTAGTAAACCCTTTTCATGTCTTAAAGTAGAGTAAATAATAATAATAAAGTAATTAGCAATGGAAATTTTGATTGGGTATTAAATTGATTAAATTAATTTTTTTGGTATCAAATTAAATTTTTGTGCAATATTTAGCTGCCAAATTTCACATTTTCCTTTATAGATAACAATATAGATTTCAACTTATATATGTATAATATATGTATATTATAATAAGTGTATATAGTATAAATATGTTGCATATGTCATATATTATACATACATATATGGTACAAATTACTTCAAACATTGATCCCTTCCCATTTAATTTTCTCTTTATTATATGCAAGCAACTTTCTATAAATACTTTTCTTTTTCTTTTTTATTTGCTCCCTAAAACTAGTGGGCAATGCGAATATAGTGTTAATGCCCAAAAAAATTCAATATAATAATTTATAGTGCAACAATGTCTTATTTCATTTTTCATTATTTTGGTCATGTATAAATTAATATTAAAAATGCGTTAATTACCTAGGTAGCCATGATATTTATATACATTAAATTTGCATCTTAAATATAAAAGATTTTGTTGGGGGAAAAACAAAAAAAAAATATTTGGATAGAGAAAAAGATTATTATGGAAGTATTTTTGCTTTTGAGATAATCCACAATATCTATTTAGCTTAAGATTTAAGAATTCCTAAAAAGTTGATTGGAACTTTCATGTTATGATAAATATATACTTATATAAAGAATAAATGTATGAAGAAAGAAGAAAAATAGAAATTTGCATTCATCACTAGTCTTTGCAATCTTGTTTCTCCACATTCAACTTAAAATCCTTCTTCCTCATGTCTTTGCACCTTTCTTTCTCTCTAATGATTATCAACAAATGATGATCTTTAGAGAGAGAAAATGAGTGTTGAGAAGTAAAGAGAACAAAGAGTCATATGGAGGAAAAAATTGTTTTTTTTTTAATAGTGTGCTCCTAAAATTAAGAGAAATCCATTTACAATTTTTGTTTTTAAAGTGTAGTTGTATTTTAATCATGTAGTTACCTCAATTTTGTTTGATAATTAACTATACCTTTATGTTCCTGTTGTCCACATATAAGGTTTTATTTTTTAAAGGAAGACTCCTGTTATTATTTTTTAATTGAGTGAATCAATGTAATAGAGGATTTTCTATACTTTCTTTGTAATATGTTTTGTTTTCATCACTAACTCAAGGTTGTTGGATTCGTGATTGTACATATAATTACTAAAAGAATGTAAAACCCAAATTGTAAACCCCTAAAATTTTGGAATCGGTTTAGCATAAAACCCTAACCGGAAGTCAAACGAAACCTTAAAGGTCAACAAAACCCTAGTTTACCGTGTCAATCTAAATCCGGCATTGCCGTTTTCTTTAGCCCGGAAAAACGAAGTTGGGATAATTAGCTCGAATAGTCCGTAATAACCATAGGTTTTATAAAAGTTTCAGTTTCGCGAAATTCGGGTGTCCTTCGAACCCGATCGGACACAGTTCTCGAAAAAAGTGTCCGGAAATAGTAAAAATATTCCGAATACACCGTTAGACTCGTAAAAATATAAGTTTTCCAAAAATATCAATTTCATAATTTTTCGGTAAGTAAAAATAACAGATATAGCTATTATACGCGTATTTTCTTACTACCGGTACTTTAATTGTCATATCTACTTTACATTACACTATTCATTACTATTCTACACTATTCTTTTATCTCTACTTTTTCTTACACCTACTCTTACACTCTACATAACCTATTATCTTAACTTTTTACCTTTCCCATAACTTTATATCACATCTACCTTACAAATTACATCTTTTATTTAACAAAAAGTCAAAAAAAAAATCAATTCCTCCCCCTCTACACAATGGCCGGCGCCCCCTCTCTCTCTCCATCCACAATTTGTTTCAATTTTACATTTATTTTAATCACACAAAAATCCCTCCACATTTTCCTATAAATACCCCCCTCTCTTCACTTCTTTCACACCACTTCTACACTAAAATTACTCTCTCAAAATCTCTCTAGAATTTCTCTCCAAGAAGCTCTTCAAGAAGTTCTCTTTAGGCTCATCTTCTTTAGGTAAAAGTTCTTCAAGAAGTCTCCATGTTCATCTACTTAGTATGAGCTTAGTGTGTTTTCTAAAACCATGAAGGTTAAGAAAGCAACAATAGGTTCATACTTTGTTTTTGTTCATAATCATAATTCCTCTTATGTTCATTATGTTTCTATTAGTTCCTTTATGTTTCTATATTTCATTATGTTTACTATCTACTATATCTATATATTATATATTCTATTAGAGCATATAAGCTCATAATCTTGCAATTTATTTATCTTTCATGCAATTTATTTACTTCAATGCAATTTATTTATTTCAAGTTGTTTTTAAGACTAGTCTCTAGTCTTAGACTTGTCCTCATCAAGTCAAAACAAGCTTTTCTTCTTTCATTTTATTTCTTTATGGGACTAGTTTATTTCTTAGTCCCGGGAGCCTTGAAAAAGCTAAGACTCCAATACTTGATTTTATTATTTATGCTTTATGTTATTTTGTTTATTATTATTCTCATAATCATGTTCATTTAGATTGTTGTCCAAAAGTTTATTTTCTAAAGATAATGAAATAAAAGAAGACTTTTTGTCACTTAGGAATAAGTTTATGTGAAACATAAAAATATAAGATAACAAAAATAAACTCATTCATTTTCAAGTTACAAAAAGAAATTCACTATGAATTTAGAAACTATTTTTACTTAAAAGCTAGTTAAATCTTTGTTACTCTACTTTGCTTTTCAAAAGAAAATATTTTGTTGACAAAAATGGTTGTTTTCATAAAGAAAGAAAATAAGATGGAGAACTAAGGAAATTTTTAAAGCCTTTGCAAACGAATAGGCAAAGAAAATTTATGGTTTGAAAAGAATAAAATTTTCACTTTTCAAGTTACAAGAAAAAGTTAATAAGATTATAGAAATTAGTTTTTCTACAAAAAGTCCTTAATTGTTCCACTTTGTTTTCATAAAGAAACCAAATTTTCATACATGGGTAATTACTCTTGAAAATAGGAGACATGAGAAAAAGAATGAGAAATATCAAGTAAAGATTTTTGCCAAAACAAGTAAACAAAGGAATTTACACAAGAAAATAGGAAAAGCATATTTTCTAGAAAAACTTCAAAATATTATTAGTGTAATTAGAAAGTAGAAAATTTTATTTTCAAAAGTCACTTAGAAAAAGATAAATAAAACCAACATAAAACGTTTTTAGAAAATAAAGAAAACAAGGTATTCATTTCAAAGAAAACAATTTCCGAAAAGCTTCAACCCGACATTGTTTTACTTAAAAAAAATAATTGGACAACAAAACACTTGAGCATGCTTAAATATGAGTTATATAGTTATAAAAAGAGAATTTTTCAACTATATAGATAACTAAGTATTTATCAAACAAATTTTGATTTCTTGAACCAAAGTTGTTTTTACTTAAAATCCGTGGTGAATTTTGTCACCAGTTTTTCGGAGCCTATTGTGGCTTTGTTTGTGGGAAATAATTTTAGAAATGGGTAGATCTTTTCGAGTAGATAGAAATCGGTATATTATATGCGCGATTCCGAGTTAAAATGACCAAGTTATGGCCATTTTAAGTTGGAACATTCTTTCATACGAACTTTGACGTTCTTTGACATTGTTTTGTCAAAATTCAAGAAAATCTTCAAGAAAAACTCATTATGGGTATTTTCTTTGGTTAGGTGATCCCGAGGAAGGATTTCTTCACCCCGAGGACTATTACGATTTAGTGGAGTGTGTGAACGACTCATCCGCTTAAGAGAAATAGACGGCAATGGCATCGTGAGTTATTTCCCGTTATTTTTCATACTCTTGCTTGTGCTTGTAAAATTAGTTGCACTAGAATCTAAGCAAACTCAAAAGAAGTGTATGATAATATGTTGAAGGAATACTAAGTATATCGAAACTCAATTTGTTTGTAATAAAGTTGTATGTACATTAATATCTTGAAGTGTTTGAAATTGGTTGATCACTTGAAAGAAGTAAATGTAATTACTAGACTTTAATTAAAGAAATTATTCATGCACTTCATATGTTGAGTCACATTGCATTCGCTACTATACAATTGGTGGGACAAGTGTATAATAGTGGTGGTAGACATAACCGGTATATCATGTAAGTGGCGAGTAGGAGCCGGTAAGAACTACTTAATTGATGGCTAGTAGGAGCCTGTAATAACTACAAGTTTTTCGTGGCTAGTAGGAGCCTGTAATAACTACAAAATTTTTGATGGCGTATAGGAGCCGGTAAGACCTATAAAAGTGTTTTTAAAAGTGGTGGCTGTAATTGGCCTGAATACCCAACCCCGAATGAAGGGCGTAAATTCATTCAATATATGATTCCCGGAAAGTCATATGTCTTGTATGCTCACGTGGTTGTTGCATTTCATACGTTTGAATAATAAACTTGATTGATAATCTACTTCAAGTATGAATTTTGGGAATTTCTCACTAAGCTTATTAGCTTACACCCCGATAGCTATCTTTTGCAGTTTCCGTATTTATGGCTAAGGCCACGTGGACCTTGTGGACAGGTAATCCCTTTTGTATATTAGAATTTTAAATAAGGAGTAGCTTAGCTTTAGCATGTTAATATGTGTATAATTAGTAATTTAGGGAGTTGTTCTTAAGATTATGCCATGAACAAATAGTTATTGTGATTCTTCTTTTCTTAATATGTTTTTATATCTACTTAAGCTTCATTATTCCATATATGGTCCTCTAAAATTGTGAAAGTAAGCCTTACACTTAATATAAAAGCTTTTGGAAATGACTAAGGTCGTCATACTTAAGCTTTAATATTGAGTGTGGCGGACTGTCACGTTTAGGGTACCCGTTGGGGCGTGACACAAATGTAGAGATCTAACTTTCCATAATCTATGCAAGATAGATTTTAAAAAGTATAAAACGTGTTTTGGCTTTTCAAGGTACTTGAAATAAGTTTCATTTGAAATTAATTACAATTTTACCACACACTAGACATGCCATTTGTATTAGTCATAGAAAATAGAATGTCTTCATTATTCTAAAAAAGGTGGTTGGAAGGCCATCTTCATCAACTTCATCAATACCAATGTATGTGTGTGTGTGTGTGTGTGTGTGTGTGTGTGTGTGTGTGTGTGTGTGTGAGAGAGAGAGAGAGAGAGAGAGAGAGAGAGAGAGAGGAAGAGAGTTATAAGTCTTGACGTTTCAAGAATGTTATAAATACTTAATCAATAGTATTAAAAAAAGAAGATGTTGGGCTTTTGAGAAATGCATCCAATGTTGGACTAGAGGGAGAGAGAGAGTAGATGTAAGATTAGGAAGGGTATTAAGGTTTTGAATTAATGTTTTCTTATATGGTGATTTTCTAATGAGATGGGTGAGAGAGTATTAAAGAATTTGTATATTGTAGTGCTAGAGATATGTACTTGCTATATGTTAATATAAGGTATTTATATATTTGTATTAATATAATGTTTGTTTAAGGTAAATGTGAAATTTGGTACTTGAAATTTATACAAAATTTAATTTTTTACCTAAATTTTAAAATTATCAATTTAATACCCAGTAAAACCTTTTTGTAGTCAATTTTGGTACTTTTTAATACTATTTACCTTGTTTGCAAATGTAAAAAAATGCACTTAATCATTAAATATTTATAATTTCCAATAATTCCATCTAACATTGATAATCAATATATTTCTTTTCTTAAAACAAAGCAAACATAAGTAAAGTAATAAAATTAGCTATGAAAAAGTTGATTGTATATTAAATTGACTACTTTAATGTTCAAGTACTAAATTTAATTTTTGTACAAAATTTAGATATTAAATTTCACATTTTCCTTTATATAATAATATGTATTTCAACATATATATCGTATATGTATAATATAATAAGTGTATATGGTATAAATATGTTACATTTGTCATATCTTATACATATATACACAGTACATATTACTCCAAACGTTGATCCCTTCTGATTTAATTTTCTCTTTATTATATACAAGTGATTTTCTATAAAATACCTTTTTTCCTTCCTTTTGTCACGCCCCGGAGGATACCCTAAACATGACAGTTCGCCGCATATAATATTTAAGCTAGTGAATGACAACCCTAGTCATGCAGGAGCTCCAATATCATATGCAAGACGTGCTTCCAAGATAGTAGGAGACTCATAGGGGTATTACATTTAAGTAGATAGTAAAAGCATGCAATAACTTATATAAATAAACATGAAATATTCCTTCAGATAATAATTTCTTACAACATCTTGGGGGCATACCCCTGTCTTAAATAGTCTTACTAAACTTAAGCCATATACAAAGAAACATGTATATAACATAAGCCTACTATAGAGATTTTTCTTAGAAGTTTATGTTCAAAACTAAATACATATAACTTCTACCAAAAACTCCTAGTAACTTAAGCTCGTACCTGGCATACGGGACTCCTCGGTGCCAACCATAGATAATCGTACTGTAGCAAAAAGCTATAGGGGTATAAGCAAAACTAGCTTAGTGAGATAACTCCCATCTACAGAACATTTCCATATAACAAACAAGTAATTAATCAAGCATATGAGAATGCACCAATCATATGAGCAAACAAAATATACAAGATTAACCAGAAATCATGTGTAGCATGGATTGACGCCCTCCATGTCTAAGGTTGGGAGGTTACAGGCCCATACGACCATCAACAATTGCAGATTTGCTGGCTCCTACTCGCCCTATAGACTTTCCGGCTCCTACTGGCCTATGTAGACTTTTAGGCTCCTACTAGCTCATGTAGACTTTCTGGCTCCTACTAGCCACCACTACAACTTCCTCGTTTCCCCACACAAAGAATAGTAGTGAAATAAATGTGATTCACAAATATGGTATGCATGAATCATTTTCAATATAAGTTTAACCAATTAATGTTGAGTTCAAGTTAAAGGCGATCAAAACAATACTCATAATATCAATGCAAGAATCACAATTTATTTATCAATTCCTCTTTCGATATTCTTAAATTATATTCAACCAATCCTAAATCCAAATCACAAAATATTTGTTTATTTATCTTTTCCCTATTTTCTAGTGCTACTACTTACAAGCACAAACAAGGAAATGTAACTTAGTAAAGGATTAACTCACTCACCTAAACAAGATGAAATACCCACAATGAATCTTTCATAGAATTTCTATTCTTGAAAATTCTAAATCTATCTTAAAATGTGGTAAAATCGGATTTAAGAAAATTCCAACTTAAAATGACCATAACTTACTAATTTTAAGTCGGAATTTCACATATTATATATTTTTTTCTACCTACTCGAAAAGATCTATCTATTTCTAAAACTATTTTCATCAAAATAAGTTGTTTGGGTTTCGAAATAGTGGTGACCAGATTCACCATGAATTTCACAAAACTTGAATTCCTTCTTTTAACAAAAACTCATTTTGAAGAGATAGATATTATAATAATTTGTAAAACCTTTGAAATGTATAAATATATATTTATTGATTCATATCAAATGTATGAAGTTAATGAAGTTGTCTCAAACCATAAATATTTGTAAAAGTAAAGTCTTCTAGAGAAAAGTGAAACTTTTGAAAAATTCTTCTTATTTTGCTAAAGAATATTTCAAGTTATTTTAAATGAGTAAATTTCATTTCCTTAGTCCTTTAAATTTTTAAAGAATGATTTTATTTTCTTAGTTTCTAATACTTTTTGAAAATAACAACAATTCTATCTTCATAGAAATAATTTCTTTGTTTAAGATTATTCTATTTTCATGAAAGGGATTTCTTGTTTGTTAAACTAGTATTGATGAAAAAGTGGAGTTTAGTAAAGCTTTTGTTTTACTTGAAAATTTCTTCCCATGTTATGTATTGTAAAATTTTCCTATGAACTTCTCTAGATTTCTTAGAAAAGTTTGCTAAGGTAAAATCCTTGGTTCTTATGAAATTTACTTTCTACTTTTAGTTTTAGAGAAAAATTTCTATTTTAAGAAAATTTTTCCTTATTTATTTTATTGAGAAAAAAATCATTATGTTCATGCATGAATATGAATCATAAAGTTATGAAAACATAAAGAAACATAATAACTTAAAGAAATAAGCTAGTAAATAAATTAAGTATTGGAACCTTAGCTTCATCAAGATATCCCGAGACTAAGAATAGACTAGTCCCATAAAGAAAAAGAAAAAGTTTTGACTTGATGAGGACAAGTTTAAGACTAGAAAGACTAGTCTTAAAAACAACATGAAAGTAAAAAAATTGCAAGACAAGTGAGCTTATATGCTCTAAAATATATATATATATATATATATATAGCTACATAGATATATTTAGTAACATATATATAAGAGCAACATAAAGAAATTAGATTCATGAACAAAAACAAAGTATGAACTTATTGTTGCTTTCTTTAACCTTCATGGTTTAAAAAACACACACTAAGCTCATACTAAGTAAATGAACACTTTAGAAAGCTAAAAATATTACCTAGAGAAGAAGTAGAAACTAGAGAAACTTGAGAGAGTTTATGGAGAGATTTTTGGAAAGTAATTTTAATGTATGGAAATTGTGAAAGAAGTGGAAGAAAGAGAGGGTATTTATAGGAAAATGTGGAAGGAAATTTGTGTTAATTAAATAAATGAAAAATAAAACAAATAGAGGAGAGAGAGAGAGGAGTGGCCGGCCCAATACATGTAGTGTAGGAAGAGAATTTTTTTTTTTTTTTTGTATTTTTGTTAATAAAAAGTAAGATATGAAAGATGTGAAGTTGTATTGGAAATGAAAATTGTAAGAAATAGAGGTATGGTTTGTAAGAATAGGTTGTAAGAAAAAATAGAGAGAGATAAATAGTGTAGAATAGTAGTAAATAGTGTAATGTAAAGTAGACATGACAATTTAAGTACCGGTAGTAAGAAAATACGTATAATTGCGATATCTGATATTTTTAGCTATCGAAAAATTATGAAATTGATATTTTTGAAAACCTTATATTTTTATGAGTCTAACGATATATTCAGAATATTTTTACTATTCCGAGACCCATAACACGTTTTTCAAGAACTGTATCTGTTTGGGTTCAAAACGAGTCGCAGTTTTACTAATATGATCTTTTTAAGCTTCCTTAGGTAATTACGAACTATTCTACATACTAATATCTTACTTATTTTCTTAGGATTGCTTAATCGGGAATGCCGGACTTGAACGGTTACGATTGACTAGGGTTTTGTTGACCTTGGGTTCCAGTTGGTTTTCTAATTAAGGTTTAAGCTTTAATTGATCACAAAACTTCGAGGTTTTACACCTTTCATTTGTTCTCTAAAACTAGTTGGCAATGCAAGTATAGCATTGATTCACATAAATATTCAATATAATAATTTATGGTGCAATAATATTTTATTTCAATTTTCGTTATTTTGGTCATGTACAAATTAATATTAAAATGTGTTATTTGCTTAAGTATAGCACATGATTAATATTTATATGCATTAACTTTGAATCTAAATAAAAAGGATTTTGTTGGGGAAAAAAACTAAACAAGATTTGGATAGAGACATATAATTATCGAATGCCATTGCTTTAGAAATAATGCACAAAATTTTCTTTACTTTATTTACCTTAGGAAAGTTGTGAAATATTTGCTTAAGATTTAAGAATTCCTCAAAAGTTGATAGGAACTTTCCCATTATGATAAAAATATACCTATATATGGATAGAGTAAATGTGTGGAGAAAGAAGAAAAATATAAATTTTCATTCATCACTAGTCTTTACAATCTTGTTTTTCTACATCAACATAAAACTCATCCTTCCTAATGTCTCTGCATAGTTCTTTCTTTCTAAGGATTATCAACAAATAGATGATCTTTAGAGAGAGAAAATGAGTGTTGAGAATTAGAGAGAAGTGATGTATGGACGAAACAATGTTTATTGTTTTTATAGTTTGCCCCTAAAATTAAGAGAATCCATTTACTATTTTCATTTTTGAAGTTCAAGTTTTCTATTGTCCTTTTTCCTGAATGTATTTGAGTCATCTAGTTCCCTTGTTTTTCTTTGATACTTAATTATACTTTCATGTTATTTTTGTCCACATATGAGGTCTTAATGTTTAAAAGAGGACTCTTGTTATTCTTTTTTATTTGAGTCAATCAATGTAAAGAGGATTTTCAACAGTTTATCTAAAATATATTTTGTTTTATTGCTAATTTAAGGTTATCAAATTTGTGATTGTACATATAATCATCAAAAGAATGTAAAATCCAAACGTAGAGATATATGTTCCTACAATCTATGTAAGACAGACTTAAAAAAGTATAAAAGGTTTTTTTTTTTTTGTCCATTCAAAGTACTTCAATTAAGTTTCATTTGAAATTAATTACAATTTTACCACATGTCAAACATGTGATTTGACAAAATAGCATGTCTTTGTTATTCTAGGAAGGGTAGCTAGAAAGTCATCTTCATCAACTTCATTAATATCAAATGAAGAGAGAGGGAGAGATTATGAGTCATGAAGTGTCAAGAATGTTACATAGAGTGAATCAGTAGTTTCACACAGAGAGAGAGAGAGAGAGAGTAGATTTAAGATTAGGAAGGGTTTCAGGGTTTTGAATTAATGTTTTCTTATATGGGGATTTTCAAAATTCCCATGAAAGAGGTAAGAGAGTGTTAGAGCATTTGTATATTGTAGTACTATATAGATGTATTTGTAATATATTAATCTAATGTATTTATATATTTGTATTAATATAATGTTAGTTATAACCACTAAAAATAGGTTATATATAAGGTAAATATGAAATTTAGTTCCTGAACTTTATATAAAAATTTAATTTGATACCTAAATTTTGAATTGTCAAATTAACACTAAGTCAAATCTATCTGTGATTAATTTTGCTACTTTTTTTAATATCATTTACCCTATTTGTAAACATGAAAAAAGCAGTTAATTATTGAATTTTTAGAACTTCCACTATTGCCATCTAACATTGATAGTTAGTCTCTTTCATGTCTAAAAATAAAGCAAATGGTGTTAACAAGGTAGTAAATTTAGCTATAAAAAATTTGATTGGATATTAAATTGATCACTTCAATATTTAGGTACCAGATTAAATTTTTGTACAAAGTTTACGTACCAAATTTCACTTTTTCTTTTTTTATATAATAATATATATTTCAACATATATATGTATGATATATCTATAATATAATAAGTGCATATAGTATAAATATTTAAATACACATTACTCTAAACACCGATCCCTTCTAATTTAATTTCCTCGTTATTTATACACAAGTGATTTTTTTTTAAATTCTTTTGTTTTATATTTTTTTTTATCTTCTCTCTTATATTAGTTGGCAATGTGAATAGATTTTATGCCCATAAAAATTAAACATAATAATTTATGATGCAACAATATTTAATTTCATTTTTCATTATGTTGGTTGTGTATGAATTAATATTAGAATGTGTTACTTGCTTAGGTAAAGCACATTATTGATATTTATATACATTAAATTTGAATCTCAAATAGAAAAAGATTTTGTTGAGGAAAAAGGTAGAAAAGATTTAGTTAAAGAAAAAGATAATTTTTGAATTATTATTACATTAAAAATAATCCACAATATGGCCTTTAATATATCTACCCTTAAGAAGTTGATATAAACCTTCCCATTATGATAAACAAGCAGACAACACACCTACGATGCTTGTGCAAATAAAACAACCGACTATATATAAATTAAATAGATATATTATTTTTAAAGTTTAGAAGAGGATAACCTTAATTAGTCTTAGAAATTAGAAAATTAATTACAAATCATAATTACAATTATATTTTCCACAAGTAACTTCTCCATGTTGGATAACTACCATGCAGTTACAATATTAAAAACATTTACACTAAAAGCACCCTACCATATCAATATATAAAGATATTTCTTAGGCTAAAAAAGAAAAAGACTATGTCTATTCAATCCCTATTTAGTTCTATTCAAACCTTATTTAATTTCATGATTTCAAGGATAACAAAAATATTTTACACCTATATACTAAAAAATGAAAAGACTATGTCTATTCAGCCCCTATTTAATTCTATTTGAACCCTATTTAATTTCATGATTTTAAGGATACCAAAAATATTTTACACTCATATGCTAAAAATATTATATTGAAAACATGTACACTAAATGTAAAGACCCGACCCACTAAATCTTGAGATTTAGAGGACCGAGTCCCCAACCACATATAACATTTTCACATTATATGTAAGATTGTCCTAAAAGTAACAGTTTGTGAGAATTGTTTGATTAAATCTACTAAAACTTTATAAACAACCTTTAACAAAACAAAATTGCTATTAAAAGCAATCTATACATATATATACATCAAATGTACAAAGTTTAGTGTCAATACAAGACACTACAAAAATTATAAGTTTTCTTAACATAAAAAGTAACCCTAAGAGATCTTAAGGTCTTTACATCTTAAGCTTATCTATCCAGCCTTCTATATAGAGAATTTTGCTTTTAAACAAAATCTTTTGTAAAATCCAGGGGCATTCGAGTCCTATTCGTCTCACTCATCCATGAATTTCTCAAAGTCTAACCCGTAATCCAAATCATCATATAACTCATCTCCATTACCTGCAAAGTAGCAAAAGTGAGCTAAAGGCCCAATACACAATAACAAAATACAAGAACAATTTATCAAGCAAAGCTTAAATCAAATGGAATGCATCAAGGAATCAAGTCATTATCTTATTAAGTTTTCTTTTACAAAACAACAGGAATGTATTCAAACCCGGGATCACGCTCTGGGAATTTAGGGGTCCTAAGTAATAGTAGCTACTCAAGGGGTTGATATAAGCAATCCGAATACTTATATCCCCTATATCTATTCCATAATGAAAATAGCTTCATTTAGGGTTCAAAAGTCGTTGCCTGACTCTACTTAAACTCAGTCCACAACATGAGTCTAGTTCACAAGTTCCCATAAACTTTGAAATAACCATGGTATTTCCCTCTAAGTTTAAGTAAATGTTACTCAGATACTATTCCCCTATCGGCTACCCACTTAACTAAAATGAATCACTATTGCATCATAGCATGTCATTGCATCATGTTAAAGTCATTGCATCATGACTTAGCTTAAGCACCTAACTAACATGTCATTGCATCATGGCAGGTTTGCTACTCCTCGAACTAGATTAAACAGCTTAATAGACATCCAGTCTTCATCATTAAATCGAATAGAATTAAATCAATTTAAGAATGCCTAGTCCTAGCATACAGCAAACAAGCTATTGCGTACCTGAACTCGATAGTATATCACTATATTCACTCGAAAGTGAACTAACCGAAGAACCTTTAACTGAAATAAGAATATCAAAACAATCAATAATTGAATGTAGAGTTCACATCTATATATTTATACCACAATCCTAGGTTAACTATATAAGGAGATTCAATAAGCTTTGCATATAGTTTTAATATCTATTCATGCATAAAACATGTTTATCTAGCTTATATATTCATTAGGAGATCATATATGAAGTAAAGATTGAAGATTGAAGAAGTTTGAATTTGAAAAACTCAGGGTATACGCGGCCTTTCTACGCAAGCAAAATTTGAATGAACGCCGGCAGCGTGGGAAATATACGCCGATGGCTTTGTTCTCGGTGTTAAATATTTTGATTTTGTTCGCATCCAACACCACCTATACACCGGCAGCATTGAAGCCCTAATGGCTGGTGTACACTTTGAAAAATAAATGCTGGCGAAGTTTTCTTGCAAAAGCCGGTGGCATTCAAAGCGGCTTTAAAAAAATCGATTCTATTCACATTCAACACCGCCTCTGTGTCGACGACATTGAAGTGCCAGATGCCCACGTACGTTCAAAAACAAACCTCTTCGAAAAGAGTTTATTTCCCCTGTTTTGCACTTTGCAAATTCCTAACCTACAACACTTTTAATCCTTCTTCAAGTTTATTTTTAGCTTCATATACTATTTCCTATCCACACTAATCAATCCTAGCAACTTTGAACATTAAAACAACACATTAAACCACTTCAATCATATCAAATTCTATCCTACTCTGCCTCAACTTCAACTACTCAAATCAACATTACTCCTCCCAAACACTTCTTATAAATACTATAACACATAAACAAGCTCCCACAATAACAAAACACAATCCAACCTATATCAATGCATGAACGAAACAACTCAAAAGACATTAAACTCATTCTACCATAGATTTCACATAGATACTATAAGAAAGGAAATAAAATAAAAATCTATACTTGTATTAACTTGCACGAATAGGCCTTAGCTTGGAGAGATTTTTTATTCAATGAGTTTGGTATTAGTCTTTGGTTTAGGGCTTATAGTTTAAAGGAAAGGAAAAGAGAAAAGGAAAGAAAGAAGATGGAAATTCGTATGGAAATGGAGGGCTGCCAAAAGAGGTCTTAATTAAGAAAATTTTTGACTCATTATTATCTTAAGTTTGAATTTTGAGGCATAACAGATTTTGGGTTGAATTTGGTTTAATTTGGGGCTCATTTGAGTGTAATTTAGGCATAAAAATAGGCTTAATTTTGTAAAATTTCTGATAACAATTCCTTAGACAATTTAAAAGTTGATTTTATAAATTTAAACATAACACAAACATATTAATGCATAAAAGACACAAATATTAATTATACTATACACACATTAATATGTATAAAATAATAACATTAATTTCATTATACATGCAAAATAACACATATATAATGTTCAAGATATACTAACTTAAACACATTTAGCCTATTATCAACTCATCTATTCCAATATTAATATTACCATACATGACTCTCATAAATCAACATGCTCATAAAGTTCAATAATTAAGACAAATAAAACATATACATGGAAATTAAATAGAAATTAAAGTTAGGTCATTTCACTAAAGATACCAAAGTAAGTGCTTTTGCTTTAATAGTATATATATACCGATATAAAGAGTAAATATATGGAGAAAAAGAAAAATAGAAATTTCCATTCATCTCTTTTCAATCTTGTTTCTCTACATTCAATGTAAAATCCTTTCTTCCGCATGTCTCCACACCATTCTTTCTCTCTAATGATTATCCACAAATTGATGATCTTTAAAGAGAGAGAATGAGTGTTGACAAGTAGAGAGAAGAGTCGTATGGAGAAAAACATTTTTTTTCTTTTTGGCATTCTGCTCCTAAAATTAAGAGAAATCCTTCCATCCTCTGCACTATTCTTTCTTTCTAATGATTGTTCACACATCGATGATCTCTAAAGAGAGAAAAAGAGTGTTAAGACATAAAGAGAAGAGTCATATGGAGGAAAAAAATGTTCTTTTATTTTCTTTTTCTTTTAGCATTCTTTTCGTAAAATTAAGAGAAATCCATTTACCGTTTTTGTTTTTTAATGTGTAAGTTTACTCATGCATCTTTTCTTGAAGCTATTTGAATCATTTAACCTTGTTTTGCTTTGATAATTAATTATACTTTCATGTTCTTTTTGTCCACATATGAGGTCTTAATTTCTAAAGGAAGACTCTTATTATTCCTTTTTAATTGAGTAAACCAATATAACAGAGGATTTTCAATTGTTTATTGACAATATATTTTATTTTTATTGCTAACTCAAGATGTCAAATTCTCAATTGTACGTATAATCATTAGAAGTATGTAAAAGCCAAACATAAAGATGTAAGTTTCTATAATCTATGCAAGAAAGATTTTAAAAAGTATAAAAGTTTTTTTGTCTATTCAAAGTACTTAAAATAAGTTTCTTTGGAAATTAATTACAACTTTACCACACTTTAGACATGTGAATTTCATTAGTTGGAGAAAATAATGTCTTCATTATTCTATGAAAGGTGGGTGGAAAGCCGTATTCATCAACTTACTCAATATCAATTAGAGAGATTGTGTGATGAGATGGAAGTATTGGTGAATGGATACCTAGCAAAATGGGATAAAGACTGGTCAATGACAGTTTCTGTGATTTCAGGTCTCTACGTTGAAGGAAACAAGTCAATAGGAAAAAGCTACAACCGTAGGTGGTAAGTGTCACGCCCCAATGGGTACCCTAAACGTGACAGTCCGCCACACTCAATATTAAAGCTTAAGTATGACAACCTTAGTCATTTCCAAAAGCTTTTGTATTAAGTGTAAGGCTTACTTTCACAATTTTAGAGGACCATATGTAGGATAATGAAGTTTAAGGAGATATAAAAACATATTAAGAAAAGAAGAATCACAATAATTATTTGTCCATGGCGTAAACTTTACAAACTTAGGGACAACTCCCTAAATTTCAAATCAATTTACATGCTAATACTAAGCTATACTTTATTTAGATTTCTAATATACAAGAGGGAGTACCTGCCCACAGGGTCCACGTGGCCTTAACCATAAGTACGGAAACTGCAAAAGGTAGCTATCGGGGTATAAGCTAACAGGCTTAGTGAGAACTATTTCCATAAATAACTTCTTGTAACAAGATTCAAACAAGTTGGTTAATCACACATATGTAATGCATCAATCACGTGGGCAGACAATCATATAGCTTTCCGGGAACTATATGTTGAATGGATTTACGCCCTCCATTCGGGGTTTGGTGATACTCAAAACAAGTAGATTTGATAATAGAAAAATTTAAGCTTGCGAGCACACATCGCCAAGCATTCAATAAAAACTTTTATACTTGCGAGCACTCATCGCCAAGTATTCCGAACCTACTTGATTTGACCTTGCTTTCAGATCAACCGCCAAGCATATTCCATTAAGCCGCCAAGCAATCGCTTTCGGATCTTCCGCCAAATGTTGCTTTCGACATGAGCCTACTATTCTTCTCACCCAAGGATAATAACCCAACCATGTAATGTGACTCACTTCGTGGTATGCATGAGTTCATTAATTTATAAAGTCATAACATAATTATTTTCAACTTTATGGTGATCAAGGAATTTCACACAAATCAATATTATACTAAAACAATCACTTAGAACAATTCGGGCTTCGATATTCTTAGAATTCTTTCAAGGAATTATTTTACATGCATATCGGTTTTATCTTTTCCTAACTCTAGTGCAACTAATTTACAAGCACAACAAGTGTAGCATTTAATGGAAATAAACTCACGATGCCATTGACGTCTATTCCTCTAAGCGGATGAGTCGATCACACACTCCACTTAATCGTAACAGTCCTTGGAGTAAAGGAATCCTTCCTCGGGGTTACCTAACCAAAGAAAATACCCATAATGAGTTTTTCTTGAAGATTTTCTTGAATTTTTGACAAAACAATGTCAAAAAACGTCAAAAGTTCGTATAGAAGAATGTTCCAACTTAAAATGGCCATAACTTGGTCATTTTAACTCGGAATTACGCATATAATATGCCGATTTCTATCTACTCGAAAAGATCTACCCATTTCTAAAATTATTCTTCACAAACAAAGTCATATAGGCTCTGAAAAAGTGGCGACAAAATTCACCACGGATTTCCAAATAAAAACAACTTTGGTTCAAGAAATCAAAATTTGTTTGATAAATACTTAGTTACCTATATAGTTGAAATTCTCTTTTTGTAACTATATAACTCATATTTAAGCATGCTCAAGTGTCTTGTTGTCCAATTTATTTTTCTTAAGTAAAACAATGTCGGTTTGAACTTTTCGGAAATTGTTTTTGTGAATTTCTTTGAAACGAAAACCTTGTTTATTTTGTTTTCTAAAAACGTTTTATGTTGGTTTTATTTATCTTTTTCTAAGTGACTTTTGAAAATAAGATTTGCTACTTCCTAAGTTACATTAATACTATATTTGAAGTTTTTCTAGGAAATAGGCTATACTTCATTTTTCTTGTGTAAATTCTTTTGTTTTCTTGTTTTGCAAAAATCCTCACTTGATATTTCTCATTCTTTTTCTTATGTCTCATATTTTTCAAAAATAATCATCCATGCATGAAAATTTGTTTTCTTCATAAAAACAAGGTGGAACAATTTAGGACTTTTTGTAGAAAAACTAATTTCTATAATCCAATTATTTTCCTCTTGTAACTTGAAAAGAAATAACTTTATTATTTTCAAACCATAATTTTCTTTGCCTATTTGTTTACAAAGGTCTTTACTTAAAATTTCCCTAGTCATCCATCTTATCTTCTTTCTTATGGAAAGAACCATTTTTTGTTGACAAATATATTTTCTTTTTGAAAAACAAGGTAGAATAACAAGAATTTAAGTAGCTTTTTAAGTAAAATAGTTTCTAACTTCATAGTGAATTCTTTTTGTAGCTTGAAAATGAATGAGTTTATTTTTGTTATCTTATATTTTTATATTCCACATAAACTCATTTTTAAGTGACAAAAAGCCTCTCTTTTATTTGATTATTTTTAGAAAATAAAACTTTTGGACAACATTCCAAATGAACAAGATTATGAGAACAATAATAAACAAAATAGCATGAAGCATAAATAATAAAATCAAGTATTGGAGTCTTAGCTTTTTCAAGGCTCCCGGGACTAAGAAATAAACTAGTCCCATAATAAAATAAATGAAAGAAAAGCTTGTTTTGACTTGATGAGGACAAGTCTAAGACTAGAGACTAGTCTTAAGAACAACTTGAAATAAATAGATTGCATTGAAGTAAATAAATTGCATGAAAGGTAAATAAATTGCAAGATTATGAGCTTATATGCTCTAAAGAATATGTATATAGTTATTTAGATATAGTAGATAGTTATGAACATAAAAGAAATATAAAGAACATAAAGGAAATATAAGGAACATAAAGGAACATAAAGGAACATAAAGAAATTGATATTATGAACAAAAACAAAGTATGAATCTAATGTTGCTTTCTTAACCTTCATGGTTTTAGAAAACATACACTAAGCTCATACTAAGTAGATGAACATGGAGACTTCTTGAAGAACTTTTACCTAAAGAGATGATAAAAGAACTTCTTGAAGAGCTTCTTGGAAGAAATTCTAGAGAGATTTTGAGAGAGTAATTTTAGTATAGAAGTGGTGTGAAAGAATTGAAAGAGAGGGGGGTATTTATAGGAAAATGGGGAGTGATTTTTGTGTGATTAAAATAAATTGAAATTGAAGCAAAATTGAGGCATGTGGGCATGGGGGGGGGGGGGGGGGGGGGGGGGGTGGTGTGGGCACCGGCCATTGAGTGTAGAGAGGGAGAGAGTGATTTAATTTTGACTTTTGATAAATGAAAGATGTAATGTGTAAGGTAGATGTGAATAAAGTTATGGGAAAGATAAAAAGTTAAGATTATAGGTTATGTAGAGTGTAAGAGTAGGTGTAAGAAAAAGTAGAGATAAAAGAATAGTGTAGAATAGTAATGAATAGTGTAATGTAAAGTAGATATGACAATTAAAGTACCGGTAGTAAGAAAATACGCGTATAATAGCTATATCTGTTATTTTTACTTACCGAAAAATTATGAAACTGATATTTTTAGAAAACTTATATTTTTACGAGTCTAACGGTATATTCGGAATATTTTTACTATTCCGGGCTTCCGGACACGTTTTTCGAGAACTGTGTCCGATCGGGTTCGAAGGACACCCGAATTTCGCGAAACTGAAACTTTTATAAAACCTATGGTCATTACGGACTGTTTGAGCTAATTATCCCAACTTTGTTTTTCCGGGCCAAAGAAAACGGCAATGCCGGATTTAGATGGATACGGTAAACTAGGGTTTCGTTGACCTTTAGGGCTTCGTTTGACTTCCGGTTAGGGTTTTATGCTAAACCGATTCCGAAAATTTTAGGGGTTTACAGTAAGCTACATCAATTTTAAGGCAAATTCTATCATTTAGGCTCTCAAAATGGCATTTTTCTATTTTGGGAAAGTTTCAAATGTGTTATAACTCCTTATAAACAATTCCGTTTTGTTTGTCATATGTGGCATTTTGTTTGTCCTTTTATTTACTATTTTTGGTAGCTTTCAAGCTTACCCATAAGTGTATGCCTTAGGGCAAGAATAGTTTAGTTTTTATCAGTAATACAATTTTGAATTGCATTTGATCATTATCTTCACAAAATTTTGAAAATTCTTTTTTAATTTTTCGATTTTACATTCCATTTACCTATGTATTCACATAACCAACAAATAATTAAAGATCACATTTCAACATCGGTGCACAAACTAATAGATTATGATAATTTCCTATGTTTTTCATTGCATCAAATTGGGGGGGGAGGGGGTGGGGTGGGTGTGTTGGGGAAGAGAGAGAGAGAGAGATTATAAGCCTTGAAGTTTCAAAAATATTAAAGAGAGTGAATCAATAGTTAAAAAAAAAGAAAAAAGAAAATGTTAAGGTTTTAGCTAATTATATCCATTGTTGGATTAGTGTACTCGTGGGATAATGGCAGGTCAAGTGCCCATGTAAACCCTAAAAAAAAATTCGTTTTGGAAAAATTATTGTAGTAACTTGTGAGACCTTACCATTACGATCTCCTATAAGTATAAGACCTTACAAATATCAAATAATAACTAAAAAATGAGCTGGTAACCTGAAAAAAAACATTCGATAAGATCTAGTACCGGATCAAAATACAACTTTAAAACCATGAGGTAACAGCAAAGACCCCAAAAACAAGATCAAAGACCATAATTGTGTAGTTTCAGGATCGAAAACCTTAATTTAGAACCCAAACACAAATTGTGTGGATAAAACCCCAGTATCAGTCAATTGCATATATATGATCTTAAATATCAATTTCAAGAATTATCAGTAGTGATTTTGAAGCATAATGGGATATGAACAAATATGTTTTTTTTATTAATTAATAAATTTGTTCTCCGATTCATAAATATCAAATAGATAACTAAAGCTATTCATCACATACACATTATAGAAACTCTAGTATTATAGAAATGAGAAATAAAACTCTCCCTTGCCTTTCCAATACTATAGACCATATAGAGAAGTCCTTTTCACCTTTTACCTTTCTAAAAATAGAGATAAACAAATTTGAGATCCAAGTTTCAATGCGCAAGTACATAAAGTACTACAACATGAACTATCGCTCCCCTTTTCTTCCATCATGTAGCCACCCTAGGGAAGGAAGGACTAAAATAATATATTTCCTTAAATGGAACATTCATTCCCATATCACATAAGAAATCTTGAAAATCTAAACTTTAAACACAATCAAATTAACTTAAACTCACCTTCTCCTTTTTCTTTTTCTTTTTCTTTACCCCATCATCGAGACCTCCTCTCCTCTCTCTCTCTCTCTCTTCTTTTTCCTAGAAACCGTGGCCTTCCCCCTCCATTTTTCCTTCAAACCAAACATAACAATGACAACATCAAACATTTCACAATTTATTCCTATTCCATCAACAAGAAAGTGATCTTGAGAGAATCACGGCATTAAGGTCCAACCATAAGGTAATGTAAAGAACACTAACCATTCCAAGCCCTTTTTCCTTTGTTTTGTCGTAGTTTCTAAGCTACCCTCTTATTTTGTGCTTCATATGTTCGGATTTCTCAAGCATGGAAGGAGTGATACTAAATCACTCCTCAAATCCTATAGTGAAAATCTCATACTCTTAGCTAGTTAACAAATGTAAGTTGAAAGACAAAAGAAATAGTAAATATATACATGTTAGGGTTCGGTTCATCTGATGGGAGGAACAATAACACTACTTTTCTTGTAAATCCTTACTCAAGCACTTACAAAGAATAGAACAACAAAAATTCACCCATGACCCTAAACATAGGCCATGGTTTGCCATGGCTGCAAGGGATCCAAATTTACGATTTTCATCTTCAACATTCCTTTGTTAGTTTTCTTGAAGAAAATAAAGTTGAACACCATGGTTTGATCATTTAACAAAATGAATGAAATAAAGACTCCTTAAGTCACATAATGAGGCTCATGACACAATAGAAAAAGTATGGATCCATTTTGCATTCTTGTATCACATTATAAAATGATTAATTTAGGAAGTTGATAAATCACAAATCCACCATGCTTATACATGGATGTCACAGCAAGGGTTGATTTCAACGTTATGTTTGCTTTGTTCATTTAATCATTTTCACTTCACATATCACTAAAAACAAAGTAGTGGAGATGCTCGAAAGGGAAAATTTTTAAGTAAAAGCTTAGAGCCTTTACATCACAAATTTCGACCATGTTAGATTTTAGGATTCATTTTTCTCTAATGATAAAACTATAATATAATAATGGGGTCTAGCTTACTAAATGGAGTTTCAAGAAAGGATCAATATGAATCATGGTAATAGACATGGTATATCACAATTTGGTCAAGGTTGAGGATGTTTTCAAGTTTGAAATTTTCTTAATTCACATCTCCACTCATAATGATAAGTATAAGATGACAAATATATCAAAAAGAAGGTAGAAATAGGGGATAAGTAATCAGCTTTTCAAGTTTTGGCTATATTTAGAAAATAGGGTCAATATGGTATTCAAACGCAACATCATCCTATAATATCAAGATACTAGTTAATGGTATAATATCAAAGGAAATGGAAGTGGAAACACCAAGATATACTTATATAGGATTCATCCAACATGAGGAATTTTGAGAAAAATGGGTTCAATACATGTTTGGAGTCACAAAGGTTAGAAACCAGTAGGACCAATAATAAAAAATGAGAGAAAAAGAAGTAATGCACTTCAATATGGGTAGTTTTAGCCCTAAAAGAAAAATAAACTCACAATGTATGCATCCTTAATTCAAATAGACAAAGTAGTGATAAATTATATTAAAATGGTGAAATTAAGAATATAACTTGAAATTAGGCTAAAATGGGAAATGCGAGTGCATTATATAGCTCAAATACTTAGTGGAGTTTCTAAGGCTTAAATAGGAAATGAGTGTTTAAAACAACATTAACATAAAGAGATAACAATTGTGAGCATCATGGCTTTCCTATGTATTTAGTTTCTCCTAGGTAGGTTATTCATAGATCAGTTTTCCTTCAACCTCAATGAGAGGGCATAAATCTTCATCCTGTTTAGATTCCGGATTGTCCAAGCTTGTAATTGTTCATGTGTTTGAATGCTGCATTACAAATGATTGATAATAACTTACTTGTTGTGTGATAAGTTTTGGTTATTCACTGAACTCGTGGTTTATGCTCACACTCCTACAGTCCTTACAGGATGACGCTAAAGCCTTGGCTAATTGCCTCTAGGAGTTTAGCACCGGTATGTTTCTAAAGCTAAAAGAGTCTTGGAAACAGGGAGAATAGTTTTACTACTTATATGTATTAATTGATGTTAGAACATCAATTTTATTGTCTGATAACTTAGATAAGTTTCATAGTTTGTAATAGTTATTATTCAGACAATAAAATTTATCTATGGTATTGTGATTTTATTTATTTTCATCATTTCTTATCACACAACTAAAAAGATCCTATTTTATTAAACTTATGTCATTTTCCAAAGTAAACCTAGTAATAACATGTGTATGTGATACTATCTAGATCATTAGATTGTATCATAATATATGTGTTACTACTAGGGTACTCTTGGGATGTGACATAATACCTAAGTAACCACTAAGACTTATGGATTATGTGGTACAAGTAGATTAATAAATGTAACTCAATTGGTGAAACATTACAAAAGTCCATATAAATAACGAAAATAGAGGCCCATTAGCCCATTTGGGCTAACATAAGCAAATGGACACCTAACTAGGCCAGAAAATGGTAATGAGTAGATTAAACGATTTAGTAGGAAGTAAAGTCCCAAAAAAAAAAAGCGCCTTATGTATGGAATACCTAGATTGACTATACAAATGAAACGAATAAGAAACCTATATAAGAGGATCACATAGTAGTTGCTGAAATGAGGTAGGTGTAAAGATAGATTATAGCCAAGAAATGACCATAAAGGTAAAGAAACCTAACTTAAAAGACTTTTTATACAAAAATATTATGGTTTCATTAGCATTGATACAATTTATCATATTTGTAGATGAGCTAGATTATCTTTCTGATACCCCCAAGGACTACTACGATGCTTAATAGCAGAGATGGATAGGTGAGTAACTTTGACTCTATACGCATTACCTATTTGTGTAGTTAGTTGCACCTAAATAAAAGATGATAAATGGTTTGTGTGGGGATTGGGATTATGATTGTTGTATTGTTACTTGATTGACTAAAACAATTTAATTAAAGTGATAATCCAAAAGTGTGATATTATTACCTTGTTGCTTAGAAATTAAAGAGTGTTTGTAAAATTGCATCACCACTTTAGCCGAAATTAATCATATGAGACAAGTTTATTTAAATGACCCTGCATAGCACACCTACATAACCATTGCACTATTGTAGTCATCATTGCCACTTGTTACATTTCGAGCCTATGATGTGATTAGGATATCCAATGAATGAATGCTGGTTAAGCCTATGATATCATGAGGCTTGTGGGATCCATAGGAACTACCTGGTAAAGCGAGGAACACTACTCGTGGTTTCACTTAAAATAAATAATACTTTGGGGGTTTCTCAGCATACGATTAAATGAATGATTTTAAGAAAACTTGGTTTTGAAACAATGTACTAATTGATATTCTCTAATTCTCTTGGGCATTGGTGGCAAATGTTGAGTTCCGTAACCCCGATGAGAGGACATAAATCTCCACTCTGTTTGCATTTCGGTCATCCAAACTTGTATGTATGTAATTGTATGTTTGAGTGTTGCATTGCATATGTGTATTAATAAAACTTGCTATGTTATATAATGATATATGTTTATTGTCTGGTTATTTTACTAAGCTGTGGTTTCGCTTACATCCTTATAGATTTCATAGGTTTCAAGGTAGTCCTTAGCTAGTGTCCATGAGAGACATTGTCACGCCTCAAAGGGTACCAAAATGCGATAGTCCACCACACTCAATATTTAAACTTAAGTATGACATCCTTAGCCATCCCATAAGTTTACATATCGGGTGTAAGGTGTACATGCATAATTTTTAGGATCACACTTTGAATCGAATAGTCTTAAGAAGGAATACATTAGCATTAAGAATAGAAATCACAACAAGATAAATAAGTTAAGTCTTTACAAAAGTCAAGGAGCATACTCCTGCCAAAATAATAATAGAAGTCTGTCTAGTCTAAAACCATATTACAAACACTAGGGTTTATGTTAAAGAGATCTTCCTATAAGTCCACGCCTTTAACTAGGTCCTGACTTATTCAAAAGCTCTTTCATCCAAAAGATAATCTTGTGAAAAGTGTTCTCTCGGAACAACAAAAAATGGGAACACCACAACAAAACTATCGGGGTGTAAGCTAACATGCTTAGTGAGATTCATTTTCAAATATTTAATACTCAGCAACAGTATATAACAGACAAGTTATTGGCAACCATATGAAATGCACAAACACATGAGCATACAATACATAAGACCTGTTGTAATGGTTGTGCTATGGGTGTCTGGGGAAGGCTTATATGCATGTAAAAAGGGTTTGGCCTCCCCCATGTGGGATAAGTCCTTCACACCTTGTGATCGGTGGTGCACTCCTCTGCTGCCTAGGGTGGTCCAAGAGGGACCTATGGGCGTCCACCTTAGCTGGCCCAGGGTGTTATGAGTGCCACCAGGAATTGGTACCGCTGGGTGGCCCACATGGCAAACATCCAACCCTTTTTACATGCATATAAGCCTTCCCTAGACACCCATAGCACAATTATACGTAAGGTTGGGGACTTGATGTGCTTAATTTGAAAATTGAGCATGTCGGGTCATTACAGATGGTATCAGAGCAATGTTTATCTTGAACATTGCTTTTTGCATAATGAAATAGGTTGCATTTTAGAATCGGTGAGTTGAGTTCGGGAAAGCTTGGGAATCCGGTTTGTTTGTTTGCTTATTTATTGTTTCTTGTTGTTTGATAAGCCATTAGTTAGCAGTTAATAAAATTAATTTCTCACTAAATTAATCAACTTGGCTCAAATTTATTTTCTATTGATATTTGAAAATGAACCTAAATGAACATTGCATGATTTCTATGTGTTGGTTATATATACATGTTTCTTTTAAATCGATTTGGCTTATAGTATATTTGTGAATGCTATGAGATATATGTGTGTTTGATATAATGAATACATGTATGTTTATTATGTATTTTTGTTATAATTGTGAGAGTATGTTTAATTCTTGCTTGTAAAATGAACATTGCATGATTCCTATACGTTGTTTATGTATATATATGTTTCTTTTACATTGGTTTCTTTTATAATGTAATGGTGAATGCTATGTGATATATATATGTATGTGTGTTTTGTTTATAATATAATTGTGAGTGCTTGTTTGATGTTTGCTTGTAAATTGAAATTAATTCAACTTTGGCTAAATGTAAGTAGAACACAAATGATTTAGACACACACTAGGATTTATCCCCCTAAATCCTTTAAAATTTGAAATAGACTCTTAGGTGCTTGTGTGTTATGTATTAGATGTGTTGTTTTAATAAAATTTGATAGACTATAATAGGAATTTCCTTTCTTCCTCTCTTAAGCCTAATTTGTTGATATGTTGACAAATGAAGAGAATCAAATAGAAAAGAAAATTTGAAATATCAAATTGACCTTTACATATCAAATTTATATATGTGAGAGATATAAATTAAAATCAAGTGGAAAAGAAAACTCAAAAGGAAAAGAATGATTCCAAATTTCAATTAGATTGGGAAATAAATTTCAATCTACCCAAGTGTACTAATATGACAACATATTTATTGAAAATCTAATGATATAGCAAAACCGAAATTTTGAAATTGACTATCAAATCTAAATCAAATATAAGTTTCTTCCAAAATCAAAAGATTAAAATGAGATAATTAAAGAAATATCCTAAGTGTATCATAGGTAAAAGTGTTTAAGAAATTTCCAAAAGTCAATATCATGTCAAAATGGAAACCAAGATTTGAAATCCTAAAACACTGAATAGATAACTATTTATTATCGATTCCATATTCTCGATCCAAACAAAAAAAAAATTGATTTCATATTCTCGATCCCAAATAGAATCGAATTCCATATATATATATATATATATATATATATACGATCCAAAATGAAATGAAACGTCTTGATTACTACCATATCAAGATGGAAACCAAACATAACATCTTTGATCATTAAAAGAATTCGGATACTGTATGTTTCATATGCAAATTGACATATATATGCAAGTAAGAATGGAATAGCGAGTTTATAATCCTCATTGTCGAGTTGTTTTATTATGTCTTTTGTGTTGTGTCGTTGTGTGTTATCTCAAGGCGAGAGACACACTTGGGTCAGAGTCGTTTGTTGTTTTGTTTGAGTTTGAGTCTTCTTAAAAATTGAGTCAGTGGAGGGTTAAAATCGCTAAACTAATTCCTATTGCTCTATATATATTTTGAAGTTGCATGGAAAATCAGTTGAGTAAGTTAAAGAGACATTAAAGTTTTCAAAATCTTAAAATCAAAACATGAACAAATGATTTTCAAGAAAAGAATGAAATCAATGAAATTCGAATATCAAAATGTTTCTTGTAAAGAAAATGAAAAGAAAATTTTCAAATATAAGTGATTAAGGAAAAATGATTCAAAATCCCAATATGTTTTCCGAAATCAAAGATAATGAAAAATATCCAATAGAACTTCAAAATCCTTTTGACAATAATTATATACAACTAGAATTTGAAATTTATATATGTTTTCCAAATAATTCAAAATGAAGAAGTATAAGAACAAAATTCAAAGAAAATGATCAAAGTGAGCAATCGAAGTGTAATGGAACTGTAAAGATTAAGTAAAAGTCTTAAAATGATAAAAGGTTTTTGAGATAACAAAGTTTAAAAAAAAAGATAGGATATGTCGTCTATCAACAAAAATTAAGTGAATTTCAAGGACGAAATTCTTGTAAGGTGGGAAGAATGAAATGCCCCAAATCTTCACCAAGATTAGAAATTGAGTTTAGATAGATTAAATAAATGAAATGAATTATAGGATTTAATTAGACAAGTTGATGTAATTTAATTAGCTATTAATTGAGATTTGAGTTTCAAATTCCCTAAACATGTCATCAAAGTGTTGAGAGAATTCTCTAAATCCTTGATTCTTAGCCTAAACACTAATTCCTAAATCTCAGTAAAATTTGAGTTCATTTACTTGAATAAAAATATCAGTTCTTAAACCCGAACTCAAATTAAATATCTTTCATCCAAAATAGATTCTTAAATTAAGTTCTTATTTTAAGTCCTTAATTTCTAATCTATCGGTTCTAAAATTATCTTTTAAATACTCCTGGAACTATAGATATTGATTTGATAGTTTTAAACTTATACCTTATTCGAAAAATATATAATTTTCATTAAATCTTATCTTTTCTTTTTACTTTTCATCTCCTGCTCTCTCTCTCTCTTCCTCCTTTCACTTTTCTTCCTTTATTTCCCTTTTCCCCAACCGATGGTTCTCTTCCTCTCTTCCTTTCTTCTTCATTTTTCCTTCTTTTCTTCAAATTCTTCAACAAATCTCAAGATTGAAGCCAACTAGAGGATGAATCAAGACTAGGAGATGAACTAGATGGAGGAAACCGAGCTAGAGGATGAAGTTTCAACTTGTGTTCTTTTCTAAAAGCTAAGTTTTCGTTTTCTATTTCTCTTTGTTTTTACTTGTTATTTACATTGATAATTGATGAATTGATGTTGAAGTGGGTTGAGAGTGCTGTTTATTTATGTATTTGTTGGTTTAATGGTTGATGGAAGTTGGGGTTTGGTTGGAGGAAGAAGATGATGAATAGTGATTTGGAGTTGATGAAGTTTTGGAGATGTTTGGTGTTGTTTGAATGATGGGATGATCATATAACAAGCTTTAGAGTAACTTTGGAATAAGTTTAAAGAATTTTAAGAAGTGTAAAATGCATTTTGAAAACAGGGGATTTCGTCATTTTTTCGCTCCAGTGTACACAGCCCGTGTACATGGTCGTGTAGGCCTTGAAATTCTTAAAAGTTGCTCTCGGGTTATTTTTTTTACCCAACAAGGCCTCGGTACACGGCCGTGTACCTGGTCGTGCAGACTTCCCCTGTTTCGTAGCTGTTTGTATTTTAGCCATAACTTTTTCATCCAACCTCCGATTGAGGTGATTCAAGTTGCGTTGGAAAGCTTAAAAAGAGATATACAATTTTCATGTTTTGATTTTTTACAAATTCGAAACTTATCGATGCTTAAATTTTGATTCTTTCCAGCTGCAACACTTTTCAAAACAAAGTCAAAAACTTGTTTTTGTTTGTTAAATGTGTTTTGCTTAGGAAATGGATCTTTTTGAGATAAAATGAGATAGATAAGTGATATTTGATGTGTTGAGTGAATTAATTCATGTAATTAAACATGGGTTAAGTAGATTTATAGATTTAACAAATAATTAGATTAAATCTAGAAGTTAGTTATAAAATGAACTTAGTTAACAAACTTAAGTTCAACTTGATTAAATAGACTTGAATGAGTTAAAATAAATTAGATTGAGTTAGTTTAATTACTTTGGCTTAGTAATTAGATTAAATGATTAATTCTAATGAGTTTGACTTAATGAACTCAATTAAACTAAAATGAACTAGATTTCTTAAGCTTAATCCACTTGGCTTGGTTTTTGAATTAAATGGCTAAGGTTAATCCATTTGATTTGGTAAATGACTTAAATGACTAATTCTAATAAATTTGACTAAGGTTAAGCTAAAATGGGTTAGTAACAAATAACTGGGTTAAATGAATGTGTTAGGGTGATCTTTGAATAATATGGCGAATATGTTGTTTCAGATGTGTGTTACTTGGAAAATGAATGTTTTTGGTTTTATGAATTCTTTGTTAATGCTTTTGTAATAAAACACTATAAATAAAGAGAAAAGAAATTCTTTGACAGACAAAGGAGAACTGTCCATATTTTGGCGGGGCGATTTATCGCAGCCATAGTGGGGTTCCACATTAGTGTCTGATCAAATAGGATTAATAAAAGTTTGATATAAAGTGGATGATTAGTTTAGTTTAGTTTAGTTTCTTATACGAGTTCTTTTCTTAACAGTGGTGGATATCTGATTTATCTTCTGGATTATCTTCTGAAATTTCCTTCTGAGGCTATGTTTGGATTTCATATTCATGGTACGCAGTAACTAGCTTGTCTCTGTGTTAGGATAGGCATTTATGAAAACTATATATATTAAGAAAAACTTAATTGTGAGTGTTAATTTGTGTTTTACGTCGTTAAATCCAATCCCTGCCCAGGGTGGCATGAGTGCCTAGGGGCGCCCCCTCACAGATTGGGTGAGCCTGGGATGGAATTGGTATCCGGTTCAGGGAGCGGCACCCTGCTCAGATTGTGTTTTCTGTAAAATTATCTAGGAGATATAAGTATCCGAACTGCTTATATCAACCCCCTGAGCGTCAGGGTTGTTACTCAGGATCCCCTACTATCCTTGTTGCCCGGAGTTTGAATACTCCCATGTTGATTTGTTTACCTTAAAGAAAGATAATAACTTGTGATTATTGCATTTGCATTTAGTTAAGCTCGTGTGTCACTCCGTGTATGATTGTGTTGCTGTGTACTGGGCTCTGGCTCATTGTTGTTGTTGTTATTCTTTTTACAGGTTTTGTTGTTGATAAAGATGATGTTGATGAAGTTGATGATGTGGAGAATGTTGATGTTGTTCTTCTTATTATTGTTGTTGATATTGATGTTGATGTTGATGAGGATGGTGATGGTGATGATGATCGATGTGATGGTATTTGTCTCGGGTTTTGGGTGATTCTGAAGATATGAGAGAATGAGTGAAGTGTATTAGGATCGAGATATTACTTGTATTTTGCTTCTTCTTTTGTTTTGTTTTATAAGAGGACTGGATTTAATTATAAATTTGTATTTTCTTTTAAGGGCTTGTTAGTGCCCATGTTTTTGTAAATAATCTTTTGTAAATATTTATCAAAGTGAAAGCTTTTCCACTTTTAATAGTGGAAGTTTGAAATGCTTTTATGTAGAAACGTTTTTATTAAAGTTTATTTTTCCGCTGCTAAATCCAGTTATCTGAAAATCTAATTAAACGATTTCACAATCTAAAATTGAATAGCAATGTTCAACATAAACACCTTCTTTTAAGACAACCTTACGTATAATTCGTAAGAGTTATACGTGGTTGGGGACTTGATGTGCTTAATTTGAAAATTGAGCATGTCCGGTCTTTACACCTGTAAACCCCGGTTTTTCAAGTAACCAAGATAACTCAAGAACCGGAAACCAAAACCCTAAACCGGAATAGATTAAGACTAGAGTGAGAACTAGGAACCCTAATTCTGGTTTTTTCTTGGTTTCCAATTAAGAAACTTTTATGAGAAAAATTAATTTTGAATATAGTTCTTGATTATATTTCAAAACAAGAAAAGATCAAATTTTAAGAAAATTTCAATTTCGAGTCATCCCGAGACCCATTATAGAAAAGCGTGCCCTGGAACTAGAATTTAAAAAATTTACTTGTGAATACTCATTTGAATCGAAATAAAATAAGGATTTCAAAAACATAAATTTCATAATTTTCCGGCTTACAAAAAATACAGTTATAACCTTCTTATTCGGATTTTTCTTACTACCGGTAATTATGTTGTCTTGATTACTATTCATTACTATTCACAAGTACAACCTATGACTACTCATTGTACACCTTATATTTGCAACCCTTACCATCACTCAATCAATCTCTTTTCCAAAGACTTTTTGTCTCTTATTTATTACTACAATCTATGACATGTGATGTAGAAAGCTATCAAGACAAATCAATCAAAGAAAATCAAATCTTCCCCTCTCCCTTCAAATTTTTTTTTGCCAGCGTGAACCCCTCTCCTCCCCCCCCAACACACACACACAGACACACACACACACACACCAACAAGCTCCAATTTGCAATTTTTTTAAAAATTATTTTAGTCCCATTTAACCTAATTTCAATTGATATAAGCTACACTTTCTTTCTCTCACTTCATTCTTTCATTTTCAAACATTCCAAAAAGGTAAAAGCTCTCAAATTTCCTCTCCCTCTCTACCCCATGCCATGAGCCTTTAGTGCCCACACACACACACACAAAACTTGTTTCTTCTCCTTTTGTCTTCTATTTTACCTTAAGTAAATGAATCTTGCTTCATATATCCTTAAATCCTTATAATGGCAAGGATATTCTTGGATATTTCCAACTAAATGTCCCCATGAGCTCTTGCTAGGGACAAGGAAATATCAAAACAAGAATACCAAACCATCACAAAGTGGATCTAGCTTTTAAAGGAGCTTTCATGCCATAAGCTTTATGATTATTCATCAAAAAGTGTTTTAAACAAAAGATCTTTTATAAAAATATAGTTTTTATGTTTTCAAAACCTATTTAAGCACTTGATATAGTAGATCTACCATTTTACTACTCATATTCATGTAGGCATTTAAGATCTCATCATTATTTTGAGTTTATGTGCATTAATGGTCTTCAATGCTTTTGTCCTTAGTAAATAACCTTTCTAGTATATAGATCTATAGGTAGATGAGTTAATAAAACCAAAAAGGAAAACACTTTTCAAGAAATGAGCTAGTGTAAATTCGGATGACTTGAGAACTCTAGTCTAAAAACCCTTTTACCAACTTCTAAACATGTATTTTACAAGAAAAATGAAGTCTATAGGTGATAGATAATGTTTGGTAATATTTTTCATGAGTTTAAATGCGTTTTTACTAAAGAAAATATTTGAAACAAGAGATAAAGTCTAATAGAAGTTTTGAGTTAAAAGTCTTGAAAGCCAAATTCTTAATAATGGATAGATGGGTAGAACACACTAGTTTTTCAACTTCAAAAATGGTATTTTCTTAAATAAATGAAGTCTTTAGGGTATAGGTAAAATAAATACTTAAAGTTCTAAGTATAAAATGCATTTTTCTTAAAAGAATCAACTTGAAAATGAAGGCCTTAGGATATATTTAATATAAAGGTCAAAATTTCTTTACACAAAGTGGAGTTTTCCCAAAGAAAATCCTTATAATAAGTAAGTATAACCAAGTATAGTAAGCTTACTTGTTAAACAATAGCATGAAATGATTTTCTAAGAAAAAGATTATCTAAATTCTTTAAATCTAAATTTTATAAGAACTTAGACTCATTAGAGTTCATATCATGACATTCATGATAGGGAAAATCATTGCCATAGCATTTAGTTTCATTTTGTACTTAGGAATCTCAAGTGCATTCATGAAAACCGCATTTTCGGAATCAACATAACCGCTGTACAAACCTAATCCCTCATTTCTGAGGCTTAGATATTTTCAAAACTTGATTTAAACTTCATATTTAGAAAGCTCTTCCAAAGTAGATAGAAATCGATATAAAATTTGCGAAATTCCGACTTAAAACAACCAATTTATGGCCATTCTAAATCGGGACTTCGAAAATGACTTGAATTCGATTTCACTAAGTTTTCTTAGAGTTTTAGTATCCTAAGATGGTAGAATACTTATTAGGGTATTTCTTATGTGAATAGGTGAACCCGAGGATGTTGAATCTTTACCTCCGAATTATTATTACTAGAAGACAGGCGAACCTATGGCGGAGTGAGTTTCTCTTCCCGATTCATTTATTGTATGTGCTTGTTAATTAGTGCACTAGAATGTAGGCCAAATGAATGGAATGTGAATGATGGGGAATAATGGGAAATTGTATGTTGATGATGATGTGAGAACTCAAAATAAGAATATCGAAATTGGGTGATAGATTCTGATTGTGTAGTTAGTTATGATGGATTGTTTGAGAAATTGTTTGATTGCCTAAACAAAATGACTTAATCAACTATTTGGACTAATGCCAAATTTGACATATGCATATCATAATGGGAAGGAGCATTAGCATTGGTAGGTTAATCGTGATCCATAAACGATATAAAATTGGTAGGTTAATCGTGATCCAGAAACGAAATAATTGTAGCTTGACCGTGAACCATAAACGGCATAAAGTTAGTACCGCAGTATTCATTAATCTGCTAACCCGGGATGGAGGGCGCAAGTCCATCCACATATGATTTCCGACTGGTCATATGTTTGTTGAACTCATGTGTTTGGTGCATTCACTTGGTTGAATTGTTGTGACATGAATGTTATTGTGGAAGATTACACTCACTAAACTAGTTAGCTTACGTCCCTACAGTTCCTTCCTTTTGTAGCTACCCCATTTGTGGCTTAGGCAGCGTGACCGGCTGTACAAGTACAAGAGCTAGGAATTTCCCTTAGAAGTTGAATTTCTGTTTAAACTTCCATAGGAAACTTTTAAGACTTTGGATGACTGTATAAAGCCATTGAATATTCTTTTGCAGGGGAATGCCCCTTAGTAAATGTAATATTTATTTACGTTTCATGAGTTATATCCTACTGCTAATGCATGCCAAATTAAGCTTTTATCTCCATTTAGACTGTATTCTATTGTCGTAAAGGTACGCCTTACATCCATATGAGACCCCCGAAGGACTAAGGCAGTAATTCGGGAATCTTATATGGCATGTGGCGGGCTGTTACGTTTAGGATACCCTATGGGGCGTGACAAGACCGTCTGGAAATCTTATGTTAAATGGATTTATGCCCTCCATTCGGGGTTAGGTGTTTCAGGCCCATACAACCAACATTTAAATTCTTCTCACTTCTTATTGTGGTTGATATAGGTGCCCAGCCACCACTTTTAAATTTTACTGTGGTTGATACAGGTGCCTACCCACACACTTTTTCAATTCCGGCATATACGCCAACATTCGAGTTTACAGGCCCCTCGTTGCCCAATTATTATGCCTTCTTCCCACAAAGGTATAATAACCTATGCAATGTGACTCACTACGTGATATGCATGTACATTTTATTCATATAATTGTGGCATGTTAATTATGTAGATTAAGTGCGATCATAGAGAATTCCAGACAATCCAAGTCTATACTAGCTTATACAATGATTTTTCAACAAGTCTCGTCTCGATATACTTATCATTCATTCAATCAAGATTAGATCACAAATCATCATAATTTTATCTTTTTCCTAATTTTAATGCCACTACGATTACAAGCACATACATGAGCATAACTATTTAAGAAATGAACTCACTCGGCCATGGAGAGAAATCCACTAGTCGTAGTAGTCCTCGGGGAGCGGAAATCCATCCTCCAAATCACCTAAATATAGGGAATACCCTCAATGAGTATTTCTCATAAAGTTCTAATAAACTTAACAATTCTATTTACTAAGTTCATCAATTTTCACCTAAGTTGAAGTCCCAACTTAAAATGGTCATATCTAACTCATTTTAACTTGGAATTGTGATATTATATATCGATTTCTATCTACTTCGAAAGATATATCCATTTCTCAAGTTAAATCAAACATACAAGGCCATTTGAGGATCAAAAAGCTATTGTACAGCAAGGTTATGAAAATTCCAGTTTTGAGTTATTATTGAAAATTGTTACTTTTGTTCCATTTAACTTTTTAGATCAATTTATATTGGTTCTACACTTGTAAAGAGAACTTCTAGCCAAAGATAAAGAATTAAATGCTTATGTGCTCATCAAGATATCATCCAAATGAAAATTCTAAGAATCTACCTTTGTAAAATCATAAATTTTGAGTTGAAACTTTTTTTACATAAATGAAAAAATAATTTATCACTGAAAAAATAATTTTTTGTGGCTATTTTTACTACCTCCTTAAAATTTTTTACATAAATGAAAAAATAATTTATCACTGAATTTTTGCACCTTCCACTAATGTCATCTATGATGCTCAGCCTCTCCCATGTCTGAAACAACGCAAATGTATTCGTAAGGTAGTAAAATTAGCGACAAAAAATTTAATTAAGTATTATTGACCACTTCAACATTGAGGTACCAAACTGAATTTTTGTTAAAAGTTTATTCACAAAATTTGACATATGTACAATATTATATTTTTCAACATAAATATGTAAGTGTATATACTATAAATATGTTGCATATGTCATATATTATACATAAGGTAACATATGAGAGAGGTCTCGAGTTCGAATCCCCCATCCTCTGTTGTAATTGGCTTTAAAAAATACATAGGGTAAATGTTGTACTTGGTACCTGAACTTTGCAAATTCATGCAATTAACTATCTAAAGTTTAAAAGTGTTAATTTACTATCTGCGAATTTTTCATATTCATTCATTGTACCTAAAAGAGATAGTTAGTTGCAAAAGTAAGTAAAGTTTAGGCAACTAATTGCAAAATTTGGAAGAGTTTTCATAGTTAGTTCCAAGATTAGGCAAAGTTTAAGTACAAACTGATACTTTAAACTTCAAGTAGTTGATTGAAAAAATTAGCAAAGTTTAGGCACCAAATATAACATTTACCCTTATACATATATATATGGTATACATTACTACAATGTATGCAGGTGAATGCTACTTTTGGAACCTAAACTTTGTAAATTTGCACAACTAACTACTTAAAGTTTAAAAATGTCAATTTACTACCTCAACTTTGCTTATTTATGCAATTAACTATATGAACCTCGTCAAATTTTACAATTAAATACATAATTTATTTTTGCAATTAGGTTCCTTATCCAGTTATTATGATTAAACTCGAAAAGTTCATAAGTATTAAATTAATACTTTTAAACTTTAAAAGCAAATTGTACAAATTAACAAAGTTCATGTATCAAATATAACATTTACTAATGTATTTATACATATGCATTAACATAATGTCCGTTATTTATTTACATATTTGTTATATATTAATATAATGTATTTTATATATCTATATATGTATTAACATACTGTTTATTACAATAACAAAATATATATTATGATATTTTTAAACTTCTATGCTAGCTTCTGCCTTACATTGATTACCAAAATATCTTTCTTTGATAAACTTCTGATATCTTCTAATAGTTCTAATTATCTCCTTTGTTGAGATATGCATATAAGTTCTTAAAAAATTTCTAATAGCTTCTAGTTGTTGTAAATTGAAGGTTCTAATATAGTTTCTGTTTAAATTATTTTGCTAAATTTTCATGTTTTAAATGTTCTGAAATAACTTTTGTCTTTAATAATTTGTACTCATTGATAAACACATTAGGCATTCTTAACTCTTTTTGTTATCATCAAAACTCTTTTATAGGGAGCTCAACATACAACATATTTTTAATGGTTGTAGGAAATGTTATAGTAAGACAAATATATAGATATGTTTTAAATTTGGAAAATCACTATAGGAGAAAATCCCAATTTTACTTCTAGCACCTCTCTCTCTCTCTCTCTCTCTCTCTCTACCTTTGAGGTTCTTGCTAATCTCTCCTCTTCGAATGCAAGCATGCCAATTTGACATTTCATGTGATTAGCAAAAATCCTAAGTCTATCATGCAATTTAAGACAACAATGTTTTAATTAATTTTAAACAAGCCTTATGTAAGTAATTTCACCAAGTAATCTAAATAGATAAAAAACTCTTTCTACAATTATAATAATGTATAAAATATATATTTATAATATATATGATAAATATAACATATTTTTAATAGAATATACTTATATTATAATATATATATATATGTTTACCACAATACATGTATATGTTAATGTATATAGATGATTACAAGGAAATATGTTAGAAGTTTAGTTTTTGAAGATTGAAGACATTGGACACTATCAGAAGTTAGTTTAGAACTTTTGTCTAGAACTGTGACAAATTTTTCCAGTTTTATGTAAATGACAAAACAAGTTGGATTTTAGATGATTTGAAGACCCAACTCCACTTGTCAAACATATTTGGTAATATGTTTGATGCATTCCACAAATGTTGGATTAAAAATATCATGGGGATTTTCTACATCAACTTGATTTCATCTCATCAACAAACTTTAATTATCTTTGGAGTTTTTATTAATCTTATTATTGTTGGATCGATAATAATATTTTTCAGGATATTTTGTTAAAGATTAAGAGGATAAGAATGAGTAAATTGTAGGATGATATAGTCATATAGATGGACTTGATGCCATATCATATCAAGGAAATATCTCAACCACCTTATCTTTTTGAAGACTCATCCTTGCACAGTATTAGGAGAGTATCATGCATGAAGATATTATTGGTCACTATTACGATAATTTCTATAAAGACCCGACATGCTCAATTCTCAAATTAAGCACACCAAGTCCCCAACCACGTATAACTCTTACGAATTATACGTAAGGTTGTCTTAAAAGAATGTGTTTATGTTGAACATTGCTAAACCAATTTTAGAATTTATGAAATCGTTTAGTTAGATTTCTAAATAACTGGATTCAGCAGCGGAAAATCAAATTTTAATTTTTCGACTTATAAACTTCTACTCCTACAGAGCAAACCAGTTTTCTAAGAAACTAACTTTATAAAAACACTTGATGATCTACTCTTAGGGGTAGATATTTATTTATAATCAATTGGGCATTAACAAGCCCTTAAAAGAAAATACAATTTATAAGTATATCCAGTCCTCTTACAAAACAAAACAAAAGAAGAATAAAATACAAGAAATATCTCGATCCTATCATACCTCACTCATTCTCCCATATCTTCATAATCTCTCAAAACCCGGGATGAACATCATTGCATCAATCATCATCACCATCACCATCACCATCCTCATCAACATCAACATCAACAACAATAATACCTGTAAAAAGAACAACAACAACAAGGATGAGCCGAAGCCCAGTACATAGCAACACAATCACACACGGAGTGGCATGCGAGCTTAACTAAATGCAATGCATCAATCCACATGTTATTATCTTTTCATTAAAATAAACAAATCAACAATGGAGCACTCATACTCCGGAACAAGCCAATGGGAATCTGGGGGTCCTGAGTAACAGCAGCTGCTCAGGGGGTTGATATAGATAGACCGGATATATATCTCCTATATCTAATCGATAAAGAAAATAGCTTCATTTAGGGTTCAAAAGTCGTTGCCCGACTCTACTTAAACTCAGTCCATAACATGAGCCTAGTTCACAAGTTCTCATAAACTTTGAACTAAATCATGGTATTTCCCCCTAAGTTTAAGCAAACGTTACTCAGATACTATTCCCCCTATCGGCTACCCACTTAACCAAAAAGAATTCGCTATTGCATCATAGCATACCATTGCATCATGGTAAAGTCGTTGCATCATGACTTGGTTAAGCGCCTAACTAACATGTCATTGCATCATGACAGGTTTGTCGCTCCCCGGTTCCGGATTCAACGACGTAAAGCACAACCAACACTCATCAATTATTAAGTCAAGTTTAAGTTCTTAATCCATTTTAGATGGCTATCCTAACATCCAACACGCAAGTTACTGCGTGCCTTATATACGAAATCCAAACAGAGTTTCAGAAGGAATTCCAGAAGATAATCCAAAAGATAAATCAGATATCCACTTCTGTTAAGGAAAGAGCTCGTATAAGAAACTAAACTAAACTAATCATGCACTTCATCAAAATCATATAAAAACTTAAGTTATTTATCCATTCATCTCAAACTCATTTTATTAAATCCTATTTGATCATACACTAATGTGGAACCCCACTATGGCTGCGAATATCGCCTCGCCAAAATATGGACAGTTCTCCTTTGTCTGCCAAAGTAATTCTTTTCACTTTAATTATAGTTTATTATCACAAAACATAGCATACATAAAGCATTCATACATAAAAGCATTCATATTCAAAGCAAATAAAAATTTGAAAAAATATTCCCATATTATTCAAAGATCATCCTAATTCATTTATCTAAGCTAATTAATAGCTATTAACCCATTTTAGCTTAACATTAGCCAAATTGATTAAAATTAGTCATTTGATTCATTGACTAAGTCAAGTTGATTAAACATAGACAATCTAATTCATTTTAGCTTAGTAAAGTTCCTTAAGCCAAGTTGGACTTAGATTAATTACTAGCTCATTGCATATCTAAGATCTAGTCACTTAATCCCAAGTTAGCTTAAACCTATCCAAATTCATCAAAGTTAAACAATCTAATCCATTTTAGTTCATTTAAGTTCATTTAGTCAAGTTGAACTTAGATTCATTACTAATTCATTATACATGTGGGATCTATGTCAACTTGAACTCACCTTGACTTGAACTTAGCTAAATTAATTAACCTTAATCATTTAGTTCAAAAACTAAGTCAAATATGCTAAACTAACTCAATTTAATTCATTTTAACTCATTCAAGTCTATTTAATCAAATTGAACTTAAGTTTGTTGACTAAGTTCATTAAAGTTCAATAGCTAATCATAAGAACAAATAATAAACAAATCTTATACTTAGCATGAAGGAAATTCAAATAAAATTCATATAAATACATAACTCATCATTTATATACTTACCAAGATCATTTAGTTTCACTAAGTCATCACAACATCATAAATCAAGCAATGGAAATCATATATGCAACATAACTACTTTTAGTTTAATACTCCTAGAAATTCAATTATTTGTTGAATTTATAAATCTATCTAAATCATGCTTAATTAAATCAATCTATCAACATAACACATCAAACATCACTTATCTATCTCATTTTAACTCAAAAAGATCAATTTACACTTAACAATAAACATTTAGAAATAAAAAACAAGTTTTAATTTTTGTTTAAGAAAACACACAGCCGGAAAGAATCAAAATTTAAGCACCGATGCATTTCGTATTTGTAAAAACTCAAAACATGAAAGTTGTAGATCTCTTTTTAATCTTTTTATATCAACTTGAATCACCTCAATCGAAGGTCGTATGAAAAAGTTATGGCTAAAATACGAAGCAGTTGCAAAACAAGGCACTGAGTAAAACGAACACCGGCACTTCAAAGCCGGCGACGTAAATTTCAAAGCCGGCAGCATAAGGCTTAAAGCTGGCAGCGTAAGTCTCAAAGATGGCAGTGTTGGGTATTCTGTTCCCTTCAACACCGGCTCAAAGCCGGCCGTGTAGAAGCTCCAGGAGCCGGCGTTGAAGACAGAACAGGTTGCAAAAAGAGATTTTTTTACACTTCCTTTTATCAAAACTTCTTCAAATCACTTCCTAAGCTTCCTATATCAATTCCAACATTAAACAAACACTAATAACAACTCCTAACACTTCAAATCTCTTCCCATAACTTCAAACTACAATCAAATGATCACAACCCACAATTCATACTCTTCTTCCTCAAATCAACTCATATCAAACTTCAACTCAACAAATACAAATATAAACAGCACTTCAACTCATTTCAATATCAATTCATCAATGGAATAAGTAAACAACAAATAAAACAAAGATTACTTGAAATAGAAAACTTATCTTTTTAACACAACATGCAATTTCTTCTTCCTCTTTTGTTCTAATATTGATTCCTTCTTCTAGCTTGTTTTCCTTCATCTTGCTTCTCTTCTAGCTTTGATTTATCTTCTAGTTGGCTTTGATCTTGAGATTCAAGTTGAATTTGGAGAGGGAAAGAAGAAGAAGAAGAAAAGAAAGAAAGAAAAGAAAGAGAAGAAAAACGTAAAATGAAAGAAAGAAAGGCAGCAAAGGAAATAATAAAAGAAAAGAAAAAGACAAAGCTAAATTTATATAAAATAGAAATAGGGTATAGGTTTAGAACTATCATATCAATATCTATAGTTCCAGAAGTATTTAAAAAATGATTTCTGAACCGATATGTTACAAATTAAGATCTTATAATAAGAACTTAATTTAGGAATTTAATTTGGATACAAAGATATTAAATTTGAGTTCGGGTTTAAGAACTGATATTTTTATTCAAGCAAATGAACTCAAATTTTACTGAGATTTAGGAATTAGTATTTTTGGTCTAAATTGAATGTTTAGGAATCCTCTAAACATTTTTAGAACATGTTTAGGGATTTGAGGAATTTCAAATCTCAAAAACCAACTTAATTATTAACTAATTAAATTAAGCCAACTTGTCTAATTAAGTCCTATAATTTGATTCATTTAATCTATCTAAACTCAAATTCTAATCTAAGTGAAGATTTGGGGTATTTCAATTTCAAATTTTAAAGATCAAAAGATATTATGATAAGTTGCAGAGGATAGATGTTAAGTAAAAAATATATCTTCAATTGAAGATCAAGTTTTAGCTTTTTGTTATCTATGCCAACAAGAAGAACATTGAAGGGAGAGATACTCTCAACAAGTTTTTGAATATTGCAAATAGAAGATAAAAGAGGATCTTTTTAAACCATAGATAAGCATAAGTACCTACACATCTTATTTTGAAAAATTATCCATTGCATTCCGATCTTTATGCTACTATGCAAGCTCTAACGTTTTGCTCTTTAGAAACTTTCTCATAACTTACTTTGTAGTTGAAAATTATATTTTTTTTCCTCATTCAAATTCTTTGTGCTTGTTTGTGAGAGATAATTGAAAATGTTTAATCACTATAGTGAGTGAAATAGCTAATGTAGCTAGATAGGCTCGGTAGTGAGACTTAACTAAGTTGTTGGTTTGATTGTACTCTCAATTATTTTTGATATAGTGGAGCATAACCGATAAAGACAATGAGGTCCACATCAAAGAGCTGGAATAGAGGATTGACTCACAAGGAGGATACCTTTATATATCACTGTCTAATCTTCTTTCCCTTGCTCTTTTAAATTTTGTATGTTTGTACTATTGTTTATTTAATTTGTTGCATGCCATTATTTTGCAAAATTAAGAGGGATTGTAATCCCCGAGAATTTTCACAATAGTATGCAACTATAAAATAGAAAATGGGAATTAGATAGTGAACTTGGAACCCACTAGAATAGATCTATGAGTTGTATGAACTCTTTTATAGTTTAAAAACTCGAATAAAAATTTCTCTAACCTTAATTGATACCAAAAATAAGATTTCGTATCTTAAGCTGATAACTCAAGATATAATTAGAAGTAACATAAAATTTCAAACTTGATAAATTGCAAACCCTTAATAGAACCTATTGGTTATAAAACGATAATTAAGAGATGAACTATTAGGGTTATAAATATGCAGTAAATACTAATACAAACCAATAATTATGAGTCTAGACCTCGAATAAAAATTCAAAAACTCACTGTTATGCTTGTTAAGGAATTTTTAGTCCATTGAGACTTATACCCTAACTTGACAAATTGGACTCGAAAATTTTAATCGTGTAAACCAAAATACTAAAAATAATTAATCATGTAAACTTTAAACTTAAAATTTAAATATATAAATATTCTAGAAAAATTTGTGGAAACATAGATAAATTTTTAAAGATGAAACTCTTACATAACTGTTAAATATATACGCGTATGAATTAGAATTCGCTAAAATAATTTAACTAACTTAACTAAGCAGATAATTAGATAAAATAAACAATTAGATCAGTACAAAAAAAAAAAGATCAATCCCAAAGCCGGTAGATGGATCAAGATTTTTGGCTACTGCAACTAGAGGAAAACAGCCTAAAATTTACATAAAGTTGAGCAACAAAAGCAACATGAAAAAGACACCTAAACCAACCAAAAAACACTAGCTAGGATCTTCATTAAATGTAGGAAATTCTAGCTCAAACTAACTTGTACAGCAGCTGCAACATCTCTTCAAATTCCCGTAGAAGACAGCCCACACACACGCACATCTAAGCTCTATTTTGTAAAAATTGTAGGCTTTGTGAGTTGATTTTTTTGACTAAATAAACACCAATTATAAACCTATAAATAGACACTTCAAACACCAACAATTGGTTAAAAATTTGACAAAGAAATATGTCCAAAAAGATCATGCAAACTAACGTGAATAACATGCAAAAACTACAACAAACAATTTGACTTTTGGCCTCTATTTTCACACGATTTTTAACTTGATTTTTGTGAAACTTGATCCCCCAATTTACACCTATAATAGACTTAATTAACTAGCAAACAAAAATAATTAATGCTATTAAAAAATAGCCACAAATTTTGTACAAATCATTAAAAATTGTCCTCAAATTTGCATGGAAATTCCCACCTAAGAAACAACAGCTGAAAACTTGTATTAATCAAGTCCAAAAAACCCTCTTTTGTACCTTAATCTTAGCCTAACATTAGTGTGTGTGTGTGTGTGTGTGTGTGTGTAGGCTTAAGTTGGCTACAAAACTAACTCAAAATCTCCCTAAACACAATCCAAAAAGTTACCCCAAACAGCTACCACGAACTACACACATTTCTTCTTCCTTGCTCACTTGTTCAAACACTTCAAAATAAAAGTGTATCCCCTGTTTTTACTCTATAGAATCATCTAAGCATCAACCCTTGTCAAGCACAATCAAAACCTTGCTTTAACTACTCCAAACAACAACAAGAAACCAATCCAAACAGCCCTTGAATCCATCAATATACCAGCTGTAAACTCAAGTAAAATAACAAGTCCTTAAGATAAGTATAATGTTAGTTAGCTAGATTAATTTTTTTTCCTTAGTTACTCATCCTCTTATCTTTCTCTTATATCATTATTTTCATCAAGAAGGAGAAGCGAAACTCCATCTAACATCCAACCAAGATAAAGACTATACTAACTTCAAATCAATCTTATAGTAGATAATAGAAACTAGGAAAGTAAGTAGTTAAAGTGCAATGGGAGTTGCTGCCATGTTCAAGTTAGATGAATAGTGCTTGGAAGTTATGTAATTGAGCTATTATTGTGTTAACAACCTATGGTTGTTTAGGATTATGGAGATATTAACTCAAGGATTTAGACTATTTAGAAAAATTGGATCCAAAGAGGAAGAACTCAAATTTATAATTAACTAACTTTGCTAGATAAACTATTGCAAGCGTCATATATATTTAGTAAATTGTATTGATACATCTAGTACAAGCAAAAAATAACACCACCAATGAAAAGTACACGAAAAATCCTATGAAATCGACTACTCGTTTGTTAAAAACGGATAAGAAATGGATTAGATATTGCAAGAACAAAGTTTTACTTTTGTTGTCAGATTTACACGGAAATAGCAAACTATTTTGTTGTTATACGCCACCTTAGAGATCTTGTTTAGTGAAAACAACCCCATCAATGGATTGTACTCGAAAAATCCTATGAAAACGACTATTTATTCATAAAAAATGTATTAGAAATGAGTTAAATATCACAAAAACAAATTATAGTAAGTTGTCAAGAATCTACCCGAAAAATTACAGAATTAAAATATAATTTTAAAAATCTTACAAATTTTATTTCTTGAAAACAACACCACAAATAGAAAGTACTTAGAGAGTACTATCAAATCAACTATTTATACATCTAAATCGGATTAAAAACGAGTGAGATATTGCAAGGACAAAAACTCAACTAAAAATGTTAAGAACATCACACACAAACGCAAGGAACACTCTAGTGCTCACTCTTTGAGCGTTCGATGATGGCTCCTTGGGTGTTGTGTGTGCACTCAATGAGCGCTCTGTAGCCGCCTTAGAGCCACCCCATGCCCACTCTAGAAGCGCTCTATAGGCACCCCTGTTTCAGCCCGAGCACTTAAACTGTACTCTTAATTTTCTTAACATATTTGATCATATATATAGACCTATTTTGTACATATATGTGTATATCTTCTTATGAACAAAGTATATGTATACAAATAAATTTATTTTATCTCTTTATTCTATTTTATTTATTTCTCTTAATACCAAACATGTTATGACTTTGAAATTTAAAATTTAAGTGGGATAAATAGTTGATACATAGATATATGTACAAATAGGATTTAAATGATAGAATACAACCCTATAAATAATAGAATTTTTTTTTAATTATAAAAGACAGATACGATTGACAAATGAATGAATAATAAAATAAAAATTTACTACTAAAAGCAGTAAAACAGCTAAAGAATGGAAAACCTCGTAAAAATAAATACAAATATTAATTATGATCAAAAGAAGCAAAACGAAAATAAAATTCAAATAATAAATATCTGTTATCATAGGACCATTACCTTAAAAGACGAATATAGATAATAGAAATTTAATCAAATATCAATATAGGACACCTAGGCACTCATAGGAGTTTAATTATGTAATTTATATGTTATTGATGAATATTCTTATTCATCTCAATAGGTGATCTTGATACTATCAAGACTTTCCAGTTGATTGCTACATTAGACAAAATGAGCAAGTGAGTAACCCAGACTTATTACAATGTTTGTGCATGTAGCTTAGTTGCAATGTAATGGAAAGATAATACCATGCTTTGCTGTATGGATATGAAATTGCATGTTGTATGATTTGTTGGTTGCTAAGCTATACTACAGTAGTAATAGAACTCTTTGTGAATTCATTGCTTGTGTAGCATGATGATAGCTTATATAATGTTTGATCATCTTAAACTTGACTAATAACTATCGGTACCATAAAGGAAATGGACATGCATTGCATAAATTACATCTATTGCATAATTAAAATGTAGCAGCCTATTCCGTGTTAGTATTTTGATTCTTTAGTAATGCTTGGTTTTTCTAGGCAAGAGGCTATTAATTCTATAAGATTACCTTTGTTCTGTTGGTCCCATGGGAACTAACTGGTAAATGAAGGACACTACGATGGTATCACTTTGAAATATCTAACACTTAATGGAGTTTCTAAGGTTTAAAGACAGGAAATGAGTGGAAAGACGTGTTTACTACAAAGAGATAATTAAAGTGAGACGTGATTGTTTTCCTGTATGCTTCATCTCTTCTGGGTAGGTGAGTCATAGACAAGGATTTCCCTCAACCCCGATGAGAGGGAGTAAATCTGCATCCTGTTTGGATTTCGGGTTATCCAAACTTGTATCTGTGCGTAAGCTTTATTAACGCATTATATATGGTTGACAATAACTTGTTTGATATATGGTGAGTTATGGTTATTCACTGAGCCCGAGGTGTATGCTCACACTCTATAGTCCTTACAGGTTAACTGTCCGACCTTGGTTAGTACCATAACGAAGCTTAGCACCGGTAAAGTTCTAAAGCTCGAAGAAATTCAAGATAGATAGATTAGTTTATTTAGCAATAAGTAATAGATGATGTTTATCATCATTTTTATATGTTGAGGACATCCTTAAGTTATGGTTTGTATTATCTTATTTACCATACTATATGAAATAGCTATGAATTTCTTAATTTACATATTAATGTGTTATTGAAATGATATATATATGTATATGTCACGCCCCAATGGGTACCCTAAACGTGACAGTCCGCCACACTCAATATTAAAGCTTAAGTATGACAACCTTAGCCATTTCAAAAACTTTTATATTAAGTGTAAGGCTTACTTTCACAATTTTAGAGGACCATATGTAGAATAATAAAGTTTAAGGAGATATAAAAATATATTAAGAAAGAAGAATCACAATAATTATTTTCCATGGCATCTTTACAAACTTAGGACAACTCCCTAAATTACAAATCTATTAACATGCTAACACTAAACTAAACTTTATTCAGATTTCTAATATACAAGAGGGATTACCTGCCCACAGGGTCCACGTGGCCTTAACCATAAATACGGGAACTGCAAAAGATAGCTGTCAGGGTATAAGCGAATAGGCTTAGTGAGTAAATCCCAAAAATTCATACTCGAAGTAAATTATCAATCAAGTTGGTTATTCAAACGTATGAAATGCAACAACCACGTGAGCATACAAGACATATGACTTTCCGAGAATCATATGTTGAATGAATTTACGCCCTTCATTCGGGGTTGGGTATTCAGGCCAATTACAGCCACCACTTTTAAAACACTTTTATAGGTCTTACCGGCTCCTATACGCCATCAAAAATTTTGTAGTTATTACAGGCTCCTACTAGCCACCAAAAGATTTTTGTAGTTATTACAGGCTCCTACTAGCCACGAAAAACTTGTAGTTATTACAGGCTCCTACTAGCCATCAATTTAAGTAGTTCTTACCGGCTCCTACTCGCCACTTACATGATATACCAGTTATGTCTACCACCACTATTATACACTTATCCCACCAATTGTATAGTAGCGAATGCAATGTGACTCAACATATAAAGTGCATGAATAGTTTCCTTAATTAAAGTCTAGTAGTTACATTTTAACTTCTTTCAAGTGATCAACTAATTTCACACACTCCAAGATATTAATACACATACAATCTTTATTTCAAACAAATCGAATTTCGATATACTTAGTATTCTTTCAACATATTATTAGACACTTCCATTTTATTTTTCTTAAATTCTAGTACAACTAATTTTACAAGCACAATCAAGAGTATGAAAAAAATAACGGGAAATAACTCACGATGCCATTGCCGTCTATTTCTTTTAAGCGAATGAGTCGTTCACACACTCCACTAAATCGTAATAGTCCTCGGGGTGAAGAAATCCTTCTCGGGATCACCTAACCAAAGAAAATACCCATAATGAGTTTTTCTTGAAGATTTTCTTGAATTTTGACAAAACAATGTCAAAGAACGTCAAAGTTCGTATAAAAGAATGTTCCAACTTAAAATGGCCATAACTTAGTCATTTTAACTCGGAATCGCGCATATAATATACCGATTTCTATCTACTCGAAAAGATCTACCATTTCTAAAATTATTTCCCACAAACATAGCCATATAGGCCCCGAAAAAGTGGCGACAAAATTCACTACGGATTTCCAAGTAAAAACAACTTTGGTTCAAGAAATAAAAAATTTGTTTGATAAATACTTAGTTATCTATATAGTTGGAAAATTCTCTTTTTATAACTATATAACTCATATTTAAGCATGCTCAAGTGTCTTGTTGTCCAAATTATTTTTCTTAAGTAAAACAATGTCTTTTCGGAATTGTTTTTGTGAATTTCTTTGAAATGAATACCTTGTTTCCTTTATTTTCTAAAAAACGTTTTATGTTCATTTATCTTTTTCTAAGTGGCTATTGAAAATAAAATTTTCTACTTTCTAAGTTACACTAATAATATTTTTGAAGTTTTCTAGAAAATATTCTTTTCTTCATTTTCTTGTGCAAATTCCTTTGTTTACTTGTTTTGGCAAAAGTCTTTACTTGATATTTCTCATTCTCTTTCTCATGTCTCCTATTTCAAAAACAATTACCCATGCATGAAAATTTGGTTTCCTTATAAAAACAAAGTGGAACATTTAAGGACTTTTTGTAGAAAAACTAATCTCTATAATTCTATTATTTTCCTCTTGTAACTTTCAAAAGAAATAACTTTATTATTTTCAAATCATAAATTTTCTTTGCCTATTTGTTTGCAAAGGTCTTTATTTAAAATTTCCTTAGTCATCAACCTTATTCTCTTTCTTTATGAAAAGAACCATTTTTGTCAACAAAATATTTTCTTTTGGAAAGCAAAGTAGAGTAACAAGGATTTAGCTAGCTTTTAAGTAAAAATAGTTTCTAAATTCATAGTGAATTCTTTTTGTAACTTGAAAATGAGTTTCTTTTTGTTATCTTATATTTTCACATAAACTTGTTCCTAAGTGACAAAAAGTCTTCTTTTATTTCATTATCTTTAGAAAATAGAACTTTTGGATAACAATCTAAATAAACATGATTATGAGAATAATAAACAAAATAACATAAAGCATAAATAATAAAATCAAGTATTGGAGTCTTAGCTTTTTCAAGGCTCCGGGACTAAGAAATAAACTAGTCCCATAATAAAATAAAATAAATGAAAGAAAAACTTGTTTTGACTTGATAAGGACAAGTCTAAGACTAGAGACTAGTCTTAAAAAAAACTTGAAATAAATAAATTGCATTGAAGTAAATGAATTGCATGAAAGATAAATAAATTGCAAGATTATGAGCTTATATGCTCTAAATAGCATATATAACTATATAGATATAGTAGATAGTAGTAAACATAATGGAAATATAGGGAAACATAAAGGAACATAATAGAAACATAAATGATCACGGAGGAATTTTGATTATGAACAAAAATAAAGCATGAACCTATTGTTGTTTTCTTAACCTTCATGGTTTTAGAAAACATACACTAAGCTCATACTAAGTAGATGAACATGGAGACTTCTTGAAGAACTTTTACCTAGAGAGATGAGCTTAAAGAGAACTTCTTGAAGAGTTTCTTGGAGAGAAATTCTAAAGAGATTTTGAGAGAGTAATTTTAGTGTAGAAGTGGTGTGAAAGAGGAGGGGGGTATTTATAGGATTTTGAGGAGTGATTTTTGTGTGATTAAAATAAATTGAAATTGAACCAAAATTGAGGCATGTGGGCATGGGGGGGCGCCGGCCATTGAGTGTAGAGAGGAGAGAGTGATTTATTTTTTGACTTTTGATAAATGAAAGATGTAATGTGTAAGGTAGATGTGAAATAAAGTTATGGGAAAGGTAAAAAGTTAAGATTATAGGTTATGTAGAGTGTAAGAGTAGGTGTAAGAAAAAGTAGAGAAAAAAGAATAGTGTAGAATAGTAATGAATAGTGTAATGTAAAGTAGATATGACAATTAAAGTACCGGTAGTAAGAAAATACGCGTATAATAGCTTTATCTGTTATTTTTACTTACCGAAAAATTATGAAATTGATATTTTTGGAAAACTTATATTTTTACGAGTCTAACGGTATATTCGGAATATTTTTACTATTCCGGACTTCCGGACACGTTTTTCGAGAACTGTGTCCGATCTGGTTCGAAGGACACCCAAATTTCGTGAAACTGAAACTTTTATAAAACCTATGGTTATTACGGACTATTTGAGCTAATTATCCCAACTTCGTTTTTTCGGGCCAAAGAAAACGGCAATGCCGGATTTAGATTGATACGGTAAACTAGGGTTTTGTTGACCTTTAGGGTTTCGTTTGACTTCCGGTTAGGGTTTTGCGCTAAACCGATTCCGAAAATTTAGGGGTTTACAGTATATGTGTGCTTGGATAATATAATTGGTATATGTGTTAGACATGTGCTATTTTGTATGTGTATAGTATAATGAAATTAATATTATTGTATGATATGTATAAATGTGTGTATAGTGTGATAAATAAATGTGTCTTTTGCAAATTAATATGTATGTGTTATGTTTAGAATTTAATAAAATTACTTTTGAATTGCTTAAGATTAATGGCAGAAATTTTACAAAATTTAAGTCTACTTTTTAAGCCTAAATCAAACTCAAATGCATTTGAAATTAACTCAAATTGATCTTAGGTCAAATATACCCTTAAAGACAAATTTTGGATGAGTATTGACTTTATTTTAGACAAGTTTTGGACCTTTTTTGGCAACCTATTTCCCCATACGAATTTTCCTTTCTTTTCTTTTCTTTCTTTCTTCCTTTCCCATCCCAAAATCTTAAACCCTAAGCCAAGATCAACTACAAGCTTTTGGATTTAAACATCATTCCAAGCCAAGATTTAGTCATTGATAGATTCTCGCCCAGCCAACCCCGTTAGTTCCCGAGCTATATCAGGTACGCAGTAACTTGCTTGTTTCGTTGCTAGGGTAGGCATCACAACCAAATTACTTTAATTTAAGAAAACTCTACTAATTGATGAGTGTTGAATTTCCTTAGTTGTCGTTGAATCTAGTTTGGGGAGCGGCACCCTGCTTAGATTGGGGGCAGAGTACTTTCTTGTTAATGGATAGAATTATTTAGGAGATATGAGTATCCGAGCTACTCATATCAACCCCTGAGCGTCGTGATGCGTTACTTAGGATCCCCTAGTATTACGGGCTACGCCGAAAGGTGAGGCTTCCTAGTCTGTATGAATAGTAGGGACCACTTAAGGAGGAGGACGTAATACTAGATCCCTGTTGTCCAGAGTTTGAATACTCCCGTGTTGTTTTACTAACTAAAGATTGAGCAAGAAACAAATGATTGTTGCATGATGCATTTATTCTAAGAATGTGTGATACACTTTGCATTTGTATTCGTTACTTGAGTACTGGGCCTTTGACTCATATTTTATCCATTTCAGGTGATGACTCTGATGAGTTCTATGCAAGTATGGGGTACGGAACCAACTTTGAAGATTTTCTTAATGGTTTGGAGGATTAGAGTTAACCATGGACTCAATGGAACCCTATGATTGTAATAGATTAGATGTGATTTCTTTTATTGATGATGTAATTAAAGCGTTAGTTTGGGTTGTGTTTTGAAGATTTTGTTAAGGCTTTTAAGAAGCCTTTGGATGTAATATGTTATATATTATATATATATGTACTTAGCTATGTAGGAGTTAAGTTGTTTCCTTTGCAAAATGTGTTGGTAGTGCAGTAGTATAGCTTTGTTCAAGGTTTAGAAAAAAAAAAATTATGATTTTATTATATTATCTATACGAAATTAGATAAACAATTTCTCAAACAATTCTTTCAGACAACCTTATATATAATCTTATAGGTTATATGTGGTTGGGGAACTGTTATCACCTATTTCAAATATAGGGGTGATAGCGGGTCCTTACACTATATTTAGAAGATATTTGTACAGAAATGTATTTTTATCCATGTTCATCATTCTTATCAGTGCAACCGAAAAGATCATGTTTTGTTAAATTATGCCATACTCCAAAACAAACTAGTAATAGCATGTATATGCGATTCCATATGATGTTTCTTCAAATTTTCTAAACGCAAGTTTTGAACATCAGATAGTATCATAATATGTATGTCACCTCAGGGTATCCTTGGGGCGTGTAAACCCCCAAGTTTTTGGAATCGGTTTAGCATAAAACCCTAAACCGAAAGTCAAGCGGAACCTTAAAGGTCAACAAAACCCTAGTTTATCGTATCAAATTAAATTCGGCATTGCCGTTTTCTTTGGCCCTAAAAAATGAAGTTGGGATAATTAGCTAGAATAGTTCGTAATAACCATAAGGTTTATAAAAATATTAGTTTTTCGAATTTCGGATGTCCTTTGAACTCGATCGGACACGGTTCTCGAAAAGCATGTCCGGGAGCCCGGAATAATAAAAATATTCCAAATACACAGTTAGACTCGTAAAAACATAAGTTTTCCAAAAATATCAATTTCGTAATTTTTCGGTAAGTAAAATAATAAATATAGCTATTATACGCGTATTTCTTACTACCAGTACTTTATTAGTCATATCTATCTTACATTACACTATCCATTACTATTTTATACTATTCTTTTATCTCTACTTTTTCTTACACCTATTCTTACACTCTACATAACCTATAAACTTAACTTTTTACCTTTCCCATAACTTTATTTCACATCTACCTTACACATTACATCTTTCATCTATCAAAAGTAAAATAAAAAATAAAAAACACTCCCCCTCTTACTCACTATGGTCGGCGCCCCTATGCCCCCCTCTTCCCTCAATTTGTTTCAATTTTTATTTATTTTAATCACACAAAAATCACTCTACATTTTCCTATAAATACCCCCTCATACCTTCACTTCTTCACACATTCACTGCCTACAAATTCATACAAACACTCTCTAAATTTTTCTCTCAAAACTCTCTCAAAATATCATCCCAAAACTCTCCAAATAATTCTACAACAACTTCTACCAACAAACCAAAACCCATAACCACATAACCATACCAAAGCTTCCTTTAGGTAACCACTTCATATTTCTTTTTCTTCTTCATGTCATGTAACTTTACATGACCATAGTGTGAGTTTCCAAAGACTACAAGTTATGGAAGCTACATTATGTTCATGTATTGTTCTTGTTCATGCCAACCCATTTATATTATATTGTTATTTTGTTTTACTATTGTTAATATATATTATCTATATATATGTATGTATATACATAATCTTTAGAGCATATAAGCTCACTTGCAATTTATTTATTTATTCCATTGCAATTTATTTATTTATTCTTTATTGAATTAAGACTAGTCTCTAGTCTTAGACTTGTCCTCATCAAGTCAAAACAAGTTTTCTTCCTTTCATTTTATTTTATTATGGGACTAGTCTACTTCTTAGTCTCGAGAGCATTGAAAAAGCTAAGACTCCAATACTTGACTTTATTATTTACGTTTTATGTTATTTTGTTTACTATTATTCTCATAATCATGTTCATTTAGATTGTTGTCCAAAAATTTAAATTTCTAAAAATAACTACTCAAAAGAAGAGTTTTGTCTCTTAGAGTTAAGTTTATGTAAAGTATAAAATCTATAAGATAACAAAAATAAACTCATTCCTTTTCAAGTTACAAAAAGAACACACTATAATTTTAGAAACTACTTTTACTTTAAAAAGCTACTTAAACCCTTATTATTCCATTTTGTTTTTCAAAAGAAAATATTGGTTGATACGAACATGGCTCTTTTTATAAAAAGATAAACAAGATGAATGGCTAAGGAATTTTCAAGAAAAGACCTTTACAAATAGGCAAAGAAAATCTATGGTTTAAAAACAAAAAAAAAATAAAGTTATTTCTTTTCAAGTTACAAGAAGAAACCACTAAAATTTTAGAAACTACTTTACTATAAAAAGGTTTCTTAAGTCACATATTGATCTACTTTGTTTTTATCAAGAAAAAAAATTTAATACATGGATGATTTCTATGAAAATATAAGGCATGAAAAAGGAATGAGAAATTTTTAAATAAAGATTTTTATAAACAAATAGACAAAGGAATTTGTGCAAGAAAACTAAATAGGAAGGATAGTGCATTTTCTAAAATAGTAGAAAAATTAAAAATGGGAAATTTTATTTTCAAAAGTTACTTAGGAAAAGATAATAAAACCAACATAAAACGTTTTTAGAAAACAAAGAAAACAAGGTATTCATTTCAAAGAAATTTACAAAAACAATTTCCAAAAAGCTTCAAACCGACATTGTTTTACCCAAGAAAAATAATTGGACAATAAAACACTTGAGCATGTCTAAATATGAGTTATATAGCTATAAAAAGAGAAATTTTCAACTATATAGATAACTAAGTATTTATCAAACAAGTTTTGATTTCTTGAACCAATGATTGTTTTACTTAGAAAATCCGTGGTGAATTTTGTCTCCACTGTTTTGGAGCCTATATGGCTTTGTTTGATGAAAATAATTTTAGAAATGGGTAGATCTTTTCGAGTAGGTAGAAATCGGTATATTATATGCGTGATTCCGAGTTAAAATGACCAAGTTATGGCCATTTTAAATTGGGACTTTCCTTTATACGAACTTTAACGTTCTTTTGACATTGTTTTGTCAAAATTCAAAAAAATCATCAAGAAATACTTACTATGGGTATTTTCTTTGGCTAGGTGACCCCGAGGAAGGATTCTTTTACCCCAAGGATTATTACGATTAAGTGGAGTGTGTGAACGACTCATCCGCTTAGAAGAATAGACGACATGGCATTGTGAGTTTATTTCCATTAAATGCTATACTTGTTGTGCTTGTAAATTAGTTGCATTAGAATTAGGAAAAGATAAACCGATGTGTATGTTAAATAATTCCTTGAATGAATTATTAAAGAATATCGAAGCCGGAATTGTTCTAAACGATTGTTTTAGTATAGTATTGATTTGTATGAAATTCCTTGATCACCCTAAATTTAAAAATAATTATGCTATGATTTTATAAATAAATGAATTCATGCATACCACGAAGTGAGTCACATTGCATTTTGGGTTATTATCCTTGGGTGAGAAGGATAGTAAGCTCATGTCGAAAGCAACACTTGGTAGATGATCCGAAAGCGATTGCTTGGCGGCTTAATGGAAAATGCTTAGTAGAAGATCCGAAAGCAAGGTCAATCAAGTAGATTCGGAATGCTTGGCGATGAGTGCTCGCGAGTATGAAAACTTTTTAACTATAACTACTTGAATTGAGGTTATGTATCACCAAACCCCGAATGGATGGCGCAAATCCATTCAACATATAGTTTCTGGAAAACTATATGCTTGTTTGCCCACGTGTTTGTTGCATTACATTTGTTTGATTAATCAACTTGTTTGAATCTTGTTACAAAAAGTTATTTATGGAAATAGTTCTCACTAAGCCTTTAGCTTATACCCCAATAGATATTTTTTGCAGTTTCCCTACCTATGGTTAAGGCCACGTGGACCCTGTGGGCAGGTAATCTCTTTTGGATAATAGAAATTTAGATAAAGTATAGCAGAGTATTAACGTACAAATATCCATGTAATAGATTAGTGATCTAGGGAAATGTCCCTAAGTTTGTAAAGTCATTGATATGAATGAATGATTATTATGAGTCCTCTTTTCTTAAATATGTTATTTATAACTTCTTAAACTTCATAATTCCATATATGGTCCTAAGTTGTGAAAGTACGCCTTACACTTAATATAAAAGCTTTTGGGAATGGCTAAGGTTGTCAAACTTAAGCTTTAATATTGAGTGTAGTGGACTGTCATGTTTAGGGTATCCTTTGGGGCGTGACAGGGAGCTAGGGACATTTCAAGTTTTATATGGAAAAAGTTAAATTTTTTAACACAATCAAATTCATCCTTACCCCATACATGAACCCCAACACATATTAAATTTGATACCTTTTATACAAAAATTTGGTACATAAACTTTGAAACTATCAATATACTACACATCAAACATATTGCACTTATTTGTACCACCTCCTTAATATTATTTACTCTATTTGTAGAATAAAAAAAGTAGTTTATCATTGAAATTTTAAATTTTCCACTAATGTCATCCAGCATAGATAGTCTGCCTCTTCCATGTCCAAAAATAAAGCAAATGATGTTAGTATGATAGTAAAATTAGCTATGAAAAATTTGATGAAGTATTAAATTAATCACTTTAAAATTCTTGTATTGAATCGAATTTTTGTGCAAAATTTAAATACCAAATTTGATATTTTCCTTTGTCTATACAATAATATATTTCAACACATATATGTATAATATATGTATATTAAAATAATTGTATATTGTATAAAAATATGTTACGTATATCGTATATTATAAATATATGAATGGTATACATTACTATCATGTTTATATATATATATATATGTATGTATGTATTTAACGTATTGTTTATAAATATTTTCATATCTATTACATATCAAATAATGTATTTATATATATTTATACATATTAACATAATGCCTTTTACAACCATTAAATAAATATTAGATATATTAACATACACATGTATTATTGTAAACATATATGTTATGTATATTATAAATATGTTACTATAACATATATATTTGTCATATTTAAATAAAATGTATTTATATATATGTATTAACATAATGTTTATTGTAGACATTAAAAAGAAGGTATAATAATGTACACTTATTGTTATGTATATGTTATGAATATGTTATATATGTCATATATATTATGCATATATGTATAAAATAAATTGCAAATTATTCTCCTAAACTATTACCCAAGTGTTAATTCATCTCCTGAACTTTCAAAGTGAGCTTTTTGATCCATTAAACTTTTAAAATTTTGCACAATTAAGAGCACTTAATATTTCCATTAAAAAAAAGGGGAGCGTTTCAAATACTCTCTTGAACTTTCACAATACTTTCTCGAACTTTCACATATGTACGGATTCACCTCTTGAACTTTCATATAGGTGCGGATTTACCTCCTTTAATTTATTGAAAATGTTAATTGTCTTTAATTGTGCTAATTTTTAAAAGTTTAAGGGATCAAAAAGCTCACTTTGAAAGTTGAGGAAATGAATCCACACATTCTAAAAGTTTAGGAGAGTAATTTGCAAATTCCCCATATGTATATTATACATTAACATAATATATGGTTTATATATTGACATGATGTATGTTGCAATCACTATTACATATATTCAATATAACATATATTCAATGGTTGTAATAAAATTTTATATATTATAATCATATTATATATAATCACAATAATGTATGTTGCAACCATTCAATATATGTTAATAGTAAATAAATGTGTATATATTATTACAATAAATATAATTTATTATGAAATTTTAGATGATGCAGATCCATTATTATTTTAGTTATGCATGGACCATGGGCATTTTTCGATCCATTTTTTCATCATTTTTATAACATTGAACCTTTTTTTATTTTTTTTTCCTTGATAAATAAAATCGTTTATCCCTTACTTGTATCACTTTGTATAACTTGAATTCATTTTTTCTAAATTAGTTAAAACATTAATACCATAGTTAGACTTGATAGCTCCAAACATTGATCATTTTGAATTTAATTTGCTATTTATTATATGCAAGTAATTTTTTTTTTCTGGAAAATTCTTTTTTTCTTTTTTCATTTGCTCTCTACAACTAGTTAGCAATGTGCAATGTGTTTATTGTGCTGACATCCGTAAAAAATCAATATGATAATTTATGATACAATAATATTTAATTTTATTTTTCATTGTTTTGGTCATGTATAAATTAATATTAAATTGTATTATTTGACTTGGTAACACACATGCTTGATATTCATAAACTTTAAATTTGAATCTTAAAAAAAAAAAAGATTTGGTTATAGAAAAAACTAATAAATTTGGATCGACAAAAAGATAATCGTGGAAGTATTATTGCTTTAAAAATAAGCCACAGTACGTCCTTTAATATATATTACCTTACATACATTGTGAAATATTTGCTTAAGATTTAAAATTTTCTAAAAAGTTAAAAGGAACTTTCCCATTATTATAAATATAGAGTAAATGTATGGAGAAAGAAGAAAAGAAATATATATTCATCATTAGTCTTTGCAAGATTGTTTCTCCACATTCAACTTAAATTCTTGCTTCCTCATGTCTCCGCACCTTTCTTTCTCTCTAAAGATTATCTACAAATTGATGATCTTTAGAGAGAGAGAAAGAGTGCTGAGAAGTAGAGAGAAGAGTTGTATAGAGGGTAAAAATGCTTTTCACAATGGGCTCTTAACATCAAGAGAAATTCATTTAGTGTTCATGGTGTAAGTTTTTTCATGTATCTTGTTTTGAATGTATTTAAATCATGTACTTACCTTGTTATGCTTTTGACGATTGGTTATACTTTCATGTTCTTTTCATCCTCATACAAGGTCTTAGTTTCTAAAGGAAGACTTTTATTTTTATTGTCTAATTGAGTAAATCAATGTAATAGAGAATTTTCGATAGTCTTTTTTGTTACAATACATTTTGTTTTCATCGCTTACACAATCTATGTAGGATAGGTTTAAAAAGGTATAATTTTTTTTTTATTTTTTGTCTTTTTAGAGCACCTGAAGAAATTAAGTACTTAAATAGGGTTCGCTTGAAATTAATTACAATTTTCTTGCCTCAAAATCACACTTTACATACGTGATTTTCATTAGCCAATGAAAATTCTATGTCTTCATTATTTCATGAACAGTATTTGGAAACCTATCTTTATCGTCTTTGCTAATATCAATTAGAGAAAGAAAGAGATTATGAATCTTGAAGTTTCAAGAATGCTATATAGAGTGAGTAAATGGTATCGAAAACAGATGTTAGAGTTTTGGCATATTGCATGTAATGTTAGATTAGCATGCTCCCATTCGAAGAGGACAGATCCACAAGAACTTGAATATTAAAGAAGGAGAAGTGTAGAATAGATGTAAAATTGGGAAGACATTTAGGGTTTTGAATTACGGATTTCTTCTATGATGATTTTCAAATTCTGGCTAGAGGGGAGAGAAAGGGTGAGAGAATTTGTATAATGGTATGATACAAGTTTAACTTATATCATTTGTTTTACTTACTAGTTTGATATTCTACAATTTCGTCAAATCACACTTGTAAAATGCGATTTTTTTTGTAGAAAATGTAAATTGCACCTTCAAGATGTAATTTTACATTTATTTTGGTAATTAATTTCCTACGTTATTTTTTTTTTTTAAGTATTAGTAGACATGTATAACCTAGGTAAGTTTCCATAACGTAGAGGATATAAATATGCTTTTTGCAGTTGTAAAAGACTTGAATATAATAATACATATAAATAATGAGGAGAAGATTTAGAATTTTTTGTTCATAAAATAACTCTCAATCCTTAATCTAACATACACATAATAAGGGCAAACATAATAAGACAAGTTCTTTTATGTTATTTCAAATATGTAAATTGAATAGAACCAAAAATTTCAACTTAGCTTAAATTATTGGTTGTGTAAATAAAATAAACAAATTCCCTTATAATATTCGAAGTTATAACTTGAACTTGAATAAAGATATATATGTCAAAAAAGTGATAGAAGAAAGATAAAAAAGAAACAAAATTGGAATGAGATAAGAAAAAAAAGATGTAACATCCAAATAGTTGTAATTTTTTTTAGCTTAATCAATTTGATTCAAATAAGTTGAATAAATAGAATCAATTAAAAATTTAAGATTTTATGGAGTTTAAATTATAGAATCATGATTTTACTAGAGTTTACATAATGAGAAAAAAGTGATTTTATATATAAATTCCTAAAGAAATAGATTGTACTAGAGTTTACATTATGGAAGAATTTTTTTTATGAAAAAAAATCCACAATATGCCCTTTAATATATGTCACGCCCCGAAGGGTACCCTAAATGTGGCAGTCCGCCATACACAATACTAAAGCCTAGGAATGACTACCTTAGTCACGCAAAGGCTTCTATGTCATGTACAAAGCGTACATTACAACCAAGGGAACGCATAGAAGTAGCGCAATTTATATTGATAATAAATAAGTAACAAGGCAAAGAAAATACTTATCATAAAACATACATATTGCATTTCAATTCTTAGGGGCATATTCCTCTATTATCTTCAAATAAATACACATCACTAATCATATAGGTCATTACATATAAAAAATCTTACAAAATTACTTCATCTTATGATTCTATTCCCTTCATAGAAGCTTAATCATCCTTTCATGACTTCCTTAATGTCATGATCTTTAATTTAAGCCACGATTATACCTGTTTCAACAAAATCTATAGGGGTATAAGCTACAACTAACTTAGTGAGATATTCCTTTTCATTCGCACCATATAATAAAACAAGTTCATTTAGATTTTCACTCATATGCTATGCAAACAATGCAACAATCACATGGTTACGCAAATATATATAGTTATCCGGAAACCATATATAGAACGGATTTACCCTCCATATCAAAGGTTAGGGAATCGGGGTTGAAGGTCCTCGACCTTCTGCTGCTAGTCCCCAGGTCCTCACCCACAGCGTCCGGTTAGCTCGGCTCCGAATCTAGAGTTGCTTTCCCCGAGCAATTTAGATTCTCCAGGAAGGAACATGGCCGTGGCACCGCACGATCACCGCCAATCCAACTCTATGCGTAGGAGTAGCAGCCTTCCGAAATAGATGTGACTCGATGGTTGCTATGCGTGAGCGTTTTAGTTTTCTTAAGCCAAACCTTATTAAGATTCATTAGGGGCGATCAATCAATTTAGCAAACAATAACCAATCATACAAGTAAGTAAACAAAAATTATTTAAACAAGAAGTTCGAAGTTGCGATATTCTTAATTCTCATTTCACGCATAAACATAGAATCACATATATACACATAATCCCGAATTCTCCAAATATATATCCATTTTTATCTTTTCTTAGTATACTAATGCTACTACTTTACACGCACAAGCAAGGTAACGAATTTAGGAGGAATAACTCACTCATCCATTTTGCGATCTTCTTAGTCGTAGTAATCCTCGAGTAGGGTAATCTCGTATCTTTCATCACCTAGACAAAAGAAATACCCGGGATAAGTGTAAACCCCGAATACTTCTATCATAAGATATGACCCTAAATTAGAAATTATGAAGTCGACTAGTAACCTTAAGAGTTAATTAGAAGCCCTAGTTTAGATAGATACTCTAAATTTGATCGGTTTGGAAATCATAGACTTTATAAAAGGACTTCTTTGAACCAATTGTTTCCAAAAACAAGATTTAGTATTATGAGTTAATAATTCAGGTTAGGATCAAAGGAAACTTCCAATCCTAAACCCGAATCTTTGTCAAACAGATAGAATATATAGGAAAACCTAAATATGAATATTAAGTGATTACCCTAGTATTCGATAGAGACCGGGAATTAAAACAAGGTATAGTAATGAATATATATTTAGATTGGAACCCTAAAATATGAGAGTTTTAGTTAGTAATAAACTACTTTGATAAGATTTATAGTGAGTATCCAAATCTAATATATATAACTAGTATAGCCTATATATTAGTAGTAATATTACGTAAATGACTCAATGGGGTTTTAGTTAGAAAATTGTGATTCCAAGATAAACGGTTAGGATTATAAATACCCAATAAAACATAAACTGATGTATAACTTGAGATCTGGACCTCAAATCTAGAATTGAATCATACTAATATTCGAATTAGGGTTTTCTAAAGCCCTTGGAGCCTGAAACGAAAATTGACCCGAAAAGTTTTTAAAACACAAATCGCATAGGATAAATTTTTCTTAAACAATTAGATACGTATTATTAAAGTTTAAAATTGTACTTTTTGTTAAACTAAACATCTTGTTGGATTCATTAAAAACCTTTGTATATATATATGTACATGCATAAGTTAAAATATATCCTAATAGTGTATTAAACTACCCGAAAACTTAACTAAATAACATCTAACTATTATATAATATATATATATACACTCTTGGATTGCTGGAGACGATTTTGCGTTGAAGTGAAGGGCTGTGATTCTCTTGAGGGATGTGAGCCGGTTTTTCTCCAATAATTTACCAAAGGTCAATCCAAATCCTCTACAAAGCCAATGGAGAAGGGACAACTCACCCTTGTATTAATGACAATCAAACAAGGGAGGCAATGAACATCAAACAAGAGCAATTTGTATCAGATATCACGGAGAAATGCGGCTGAAACTCACGTTCGTTATATATATACAACCGAACTTGGACGATAAGGCAAATGGACTCCAAACCTTCTCCAACTTTCCAGAACCCATCTACATATCATTAGGAGTAGAACTAACCTAAGAAACGATTCTAAAACGCTCGGACAAACCCAGTTCGAAAATTTAAACAAAACCTGGGAAAAACGCTCAAGAACAAGCTTAAGGTGAGTCAATCTTGTTCCACGAGTATTCTTTCAATTTTAAGAATTGAGACTGACTTATAAACATCTTAGGAAGCTAACCAAAACAATTAGGAGCTTCGGATTCCTCGGAGAAGCTACAACGAAGGTATTTTTCCTAAACCCTAGCCGAGCTTGATGATTTGAGATCATGAATAACATGTTGTTTTTAGGTTATGATTCTTGGATATTTAGGTTTATTAAGTTATTAGGAGTCTTTTGGAACTAAAATCACGATGTTTTGACGTCGGGATTCGTCGGAAATGGCCATGATTCATCGGAGAAGACGATGAACAGTGCTTCCCGATGAGCCCAGGCTAGTTGTACGGGCGTACAACCCCTCAACCAGTACTTTGTACGGGCGTACAACACCCGTACACCCCTCAACCAGTACGTGGTACGGGCGTACTTAGACCTGTACACCCCTTAGTAAGCACTCCGTACGGGCGTACTCAAGCCCGTGCACCCCTCGGCCAGAAGAAAGAAAAACGAAATTAAGTCTACATAATTATATAATATTTAATTATTTAAATAACTTTAGAATGTTTACTATTTTTCCTGCATTTAATTATTTTCTGAAATAGTAATAGTAATATTATAATATACTAGTATTAAATCCGAAATCTATTTACTTATTTATTTATTTAAATTTAAAAATAAAATTATTTTCTGAATTTATTAAATATAGAACGTTTAAATAGTCAATCTATTTCCGAAAATATTATTATTATTATTATTATTATTATTGTTATTGATACTATAATTAGTTGTGATACTATTTTTGATAATAATTATTAATGTTTATGAAAAGAGAAAAATAATTTCGAAAATAGTTTTAATAAAGTTAATAAACTCTTTTAGTAGATATGTTTTCTTAGTAAAATAAATATAATATACTCTATAAGAAAAATTTACTAAATAATTTAAAAGATAATGGAAAGTACGAGAATTTAGAACTTAGAGTTATGTCGAAAGAATTAGCTAAGAATAAAACAGAGACCCAACCGACCAATAGGATCCTTAAATATTCATAGAAACTAAAGTTGTATAGTCTGAAATTTTAATATTTATATTATTGATCTTAATAGGTGACTCGGGTATTGGGGAGGACCTACCTGAAGATTACTACGATTGAATAGGATGGGAAGGTGAGTGACTCAGTCTTATTACATTGGTTGTGCTTGTACTAGTAGTGAACATTAAATAAAAAGATAATAAAAATTGGTGATTTGTTTTGTGAAAATGTGTATTGTATTCAATTGATTGTCATGTCACTCTAAAATAAGTGATAATAAAAAAATTGCGAGTATCTTGATAATGTATGTAGTAGCCAGTGAGTGTCTGTATTGCTTGATCACCCCTAAATTGACTAAAAACTACTGGTACCTTAATGTAAATAAATCATGCATTACATACTATGCATAACAAGCATTGAGTAAGTGGTAGCCTACTACGTGTTAGTTCTCGGATCTCTGGTAAGGCTTGAATTATCTAGGCCAGAGGGCTAGTAGTTAATTGCAAGATTACTTTTGTTCTGTTAGTACCATAAGAACTACATGGTAAACGAAGGACGCCGCTTATGGTATTACGTGAGAATAACTAACACTTAGTGGAGTTTCTAAAGCTAAACAGGAAATAAATAATGAAACATGATAAGTATAAAGAGATAACTAAATTGAGATTGTTATTTCCTGAAAGCTTAAGTCTCTCCTGGGTAGGTGGACCATAGATTGGATCCTTCAACCCCGATGGGAGGGCGTAAATCTTCATCCTGTTTGGATTCCGGGTTATCCAAGCTTGTAATGTTCATTTGTGTGATTGCTGCATTTCATATGATTGATTAATAACTTGTATGCTATGTGTAATAAGTTATGGTTATTCACTGAGCTCGTGTTTTAGCTCACACTCCCACAGTCCTTTCAGGTTCACTCTGCGACCGTGGCTCATTACTAGCAGGAGCATGGTCCCGGTAAGAGAATAGGAGCCAGAAGTTTAAAGTTTAGTATAGAATTAGAGTATCTATATCTGTAGTAGTTTTATGATGCATTTAATATGCATTAGAATCATCAGTTAAGGTTGTAAGGAATTCTGAAACATGTGATCTGTAATAGTTTGTAATAGTTGTTTACTAATTTACATCTTATATATGTTTGTTTATTCCATCCAAGCAACTAAAAGATCCTGTTTTTAGAAATCATGTCATTCCAGAAGGTAATCTAATAATGTTAATCAAGTGGTCCTTGATTATTATTATTAGAATACCCTCGGGCGTGACAATAAGTCTTTCATGAAATTTCTACTCTTGGATATTCTAAACTTTTCTTAAAAATCGCGGTAAAATCGTATAAGAGGAAATTCCAACTTAAAATAGCCATAACTTGCTCATTTTAACTCGGAATCCTGCATATAATATACCATTTTCTACCTATTCGAAAAGATCTATCCATTTCTAAACTTATCTTTTTCATAAAAGGTCATTTGGGTTTCGAAAACATCAGGTACAGATTTAAAAAGAATTATTTCTAAACTTTTGCAAATCCATTTTCTAACTCAACTTTCATTTTAAAGAAAATCCTTTTGTAACAATTATATATATATATATAAACATATATTTGATAAATACTTTGAGTATATAGGTAAGCTCACCTTATATGCAAAATTCTAATGGTAGTGTCTCAACAAACAATTCATTTTGAGTTTAAAACTTTAACTTTGATAATTTCTTTTCAAGTATTTGGAAGAAACTTTATATTTTCATTATAAATGAGTATATTCTTCTTTTATTTCCTTCATTCCTTTTTCCAAAACAAGTAAATTTTCCTTTAATCTTAGTCTTTCATAAATTCCACTTCTAGTAATAAAAGATTAATTTTATCGAAAAGTATATTTAGGTTGTTGAACACCTTTATAATTTTGTATTTAAGATGGTTTTAGAAAAGAATCTTGTCTTCTTATATCTATTTCTAAAATATAAGTTTTTTTTTCTAAAACTTGTTCTTTTATTTCTTTTGAAAAGAATCATCTTTATTGATAAAATTCATTATTGTTAATCTTACTTTATTTATATTCTTTTGAAAGCGAGTTCCTTTCTTTTTAGAAATTTGAAAATCATTACTTTTCCTAAGTGGGTTCATAACTTTATGAGTTGATTTTTGTCTTAACTTTGAAAACAAGTTTGTTTTCTTAGTTTCATTATGAAGTTTAAAAGAGTTTAAATCTTAAGCTTTTTGTAAAAATTTTTAATATTAATAAATTATTTACTAAAGCTTAGGTTAACATAATATACAAAGAAAATATTTATTTCTTATGTTTTCTTAGTAAAACTATATTTGTTATTTAAGAAAACTTGAGAAAATTTGTATTACTCTATTTCTATGTTGTTGGTAATAACTTCATGATTTTGTGATAAATCACATAATTGAAAATCTAGTTTTGAGTTTATAAAATAAAATTCTATTTTTTAGATTAGTTGAGACATTAACATTATGTTAATGCAAGTATCATGAGCATATAAAGACAAAAGAAAATACTAGAAACAAATAATAAGCAAGAAAATAAAATATCAAGTATTGGGAACCTTAGCTTCATCAAGATATCCTGGTCAAGTATTGGAGCCTTAACTTCATCAAGGCATCCTGGGACTAAGAATGGACTAGTCCCGAAAGATTAAAGAAAATAAACAAAAGATTGTTTTGACTTGATATGGACAAGTCTAAGACTAGAAAGACTAGTCTTAATAATAACATAAAATAAATAAATTGCATAACTTGAAAGTAAATAAATAACAAATGAGCTTATATGCTCTAAATAAATATATATACATAATATACATAATACTATATATATAAGTTAGATTAGAAGCAAATAATAACAATAATAATAACAACATAATAAAATAGAAAGCTTATATACAAGAATAAAACATGAACATGTTGTTGCCTTTACTACTCATATGAGTTTCAAAACAACACCATAGTTATGCTAGGTTACATGACATGGATAATTAAATGGTTGAAAGAAACTTTTACCTAAGGTATTTTTGTGGTATAAAGATGGTAGTGAAGGTATGGTTATGTGGTTATGAAGAAATGGTAGTTGTATTGTATAAAGGGAAATTTTTGTGAGTATTTGGTGAAAGAGAGTTTTTTGGTAGAGGAAAAGTTTATGGAGAGAGTTTGTATAGTGAATTTAAGAGAGTTTTGGTAGTAGAATGAATTGTGTGAAAGAATGATAGAATAATGGGGTATTTATAGAATTTTTTGGAGTGAATTTTTGATATAATTAAATAAATTGAAAAAGAAAAATAAATTGTTGGAAGAGAGAGGGGAGGGGGCGCCGGCCTTGATGTAATAGAGGGGGAGTGAGTTCATTTTTGAGTGAAATTTGTAAGAAAATAATTAATATGTAAGGTATGATTTGATAAAAGGTGTATTGAAAATATAAAAAGTAAGAAAATAGGTATGTAGGTAGTAAGAAATAAGTGTAAGAAAAAATAGAGATAGTGAAATAGTAATGAATAGTAGAAAAGTGCTATGAATAGTAGACTAGACAATTAAAGTACCAGTAGTAATAAAAATACGCGTAATAATGCGATATCTGTAATTTTTAGCTACTGAAAAATTCTAAAACTGATATTTTTGGAATCCTTGTATTTTTACGAGTCTATTGGTATAAACGGAATATTTTTAATATTCCGAGCTCCGAGACACGATTTTCGAGAACCGATCCCGTTTGAGTCCGAAGGACACTTGAAATTCACGAATCTGATATTTTTATGTTACCCTATATTATTACGAACTATTTTGAGTTATTAGCTTAATTTCGTTTTCTAGGGTTTGAGAACGCGAGATTACCAAATCTTAAACACTAGGGTTCGTTATAGGCTTTGTTGACTTTAGGGTTCCGATTTGACTTCTGGTTTCGTCGAGATATTCGTAAGATCGTATAATTTTCGAGTTTTGATCGTTTTATATTTTTAGCTCGATACCTATGGTTTATCTTATTTTATTTACTATAATTTAATAGTTTTTTTTTAGTTCTCGGGATCGTTTAACCGAGTCTAGGGTTATCAGTTGACTCAGTTTGACTTTTGGTGAAAATTGAAAATTGTGATTCTAAAATTTTACCGAAGGATTTAAGATTTTATCATTCCGTTGTTAAGCGGTATTTGGATCTATCATTTCGATTAGCGTTTTAGGAATTTGGTAGATTATTTAATTGGTGTACGGACTTTGATTATACCGATAGTTGGACTTTATATTTTGTTTCAAGGGTTCTCGTTTTCTCAAAATCCAGAAAGCTCGTTCTTTATCTTATTAAGTTTTAACTTGATTCGATTTTTAGGGTTTCGTTTCCAATGTTTTGACTCAGTCTAGAATTTGGTTTTTTTATCTTGAGTCAATTTTTCTGGGATTTGAATTTTTGATTTTAGACTTCTAGGATTATTTTTAAGAATTATGAAATTTTCGGGGGTTTACAATATATTTACCTTGCAAAAGTTGTAGAATATTTGTTTATGATTTACGAATTTTTAAAAGACTTAATGTCACAAACGGTAAATGAATTTTTGTAGTATTTAAATTTTGAAAGTAATCAATTTAGTATATGAACTTTGAAATCGATATATGTAGTACCTTAATCTAAAATAACTTTTCATCCAAGCTAACAATACCTCCACTAAGTTCTTTCAAATATTGAAATGATTCATTTCAAATTTTTTCAAATACGGAATTGATCAATTCCAAAGTTTATGTGGCAAATAAATCAATTTTAAAGTTCAAGTACCTAATTGCATATTTAGTCAAAATTTAGGTATCATTCTTGACATTAACCCATTTCTAAAAAGTTGATAGGAACTTGATTGATTTGCAAATGTGTCACTTAATATGTCATAGATTCTCAAAAATATGCTTCCACTTGTACTTTTCAAGTAAAATTAGTTTTAGTGATATGCAACAGCACTGGCCATACAACTAGTAATGAGTAAGAAAGTAATGTTGTATTTTGTTCTCAAAGAATACTCAAGCTAAGTACTAAATTATAGTGTTTCAAATCTAATCTAAGCAAGCCAATTTTAAGATTTTCAAATTTTGATATATAAAAAACTGCTCCTAAAATTATTACAAATTAGCTTAAAAAAAAAACTACACTGACTAAGCACATTACTTCGATAAACTTCTTCAGTGCATAAGTGTATCATCATGTAATGGTATAGTTTGGATTTCCTTTCATTACCTTATAATTATAATCAAGTTTATTTATTTGGATTTTGATTAAACCAATGAGAATTTGCTTCTCTTATGAGTTCCAAAAATTCTAATTACAACATGGATGTTCCTTTCAAGTAAGTTATCTATAATTATCAGGTAAATAACACATTACATTCATATCATGTTAATTTAATTAAATTTTGTAGTTCAAACATGTGTCCATGTCTCAAACTACAATCACATTAAGAGCATTATAATATCCTGAATCATACATTTACCTAATTTTTGGTAATCGCTAAATGGAAAATAATGTTTTGTAAAAGTTTTAGAAAATGTCCAAAATATCATCCCTATTTTTGTGAATTTAAATATTGGTAATTACCAATATAGTTAATAAAGACATAATCAAAGTAAAAATATATAAACATATACAAGCTCTATATCAACGAAATATTTTCAACAAGATATGACCATACTAGTATGATTAGTACATAAACTAGGGACTAAGAGCAATTAGTATGATAGTAAACTAGGTCCTAAGAATAATTCAAAAGGTACAAACAAAAGTTAAAACCCTATAAATTTATAATAATAATAAAATATAAATAAATTCAAATTAAGAATAGTTTAATTATTAATTATGCCATAAAATATCAAAATATTAATAACTTAAACCCTTAATGGATAAATTACAACTTACAATAATAGATATTAAAGCTAAAAAAATGAAAGTATTAAACTAAAGATTTTAAGTATACCATGGTGTTCAAAATATTTAATATAATAGATTTATGAGTTTTCATCTAAAAATATTAATGAATAAGTATTTATCATACGTATTAATTAGACTATAAATTACCAAATTGCTCCCCTGAGTATCAAACTTTATAAATTCTCATTATTCTTTGATCTCTCTCTCTTTCTTTTTCTTTTCTCTCTCTTTCTCTCCCCATCCCTCTTTTCTTTCCTTTCTTTCGTTCTTTCATTCTTTCTCTTTTCTTTCATCTTCTAAGCGTTTTAAAAAAATAAAACTTCAATTAACTTCAAAAACCCATATCTCTTCCATATAACCATTTTCGATTCCGGAAGTTATATTGTAATCGTGGCAATGCACTCTTTAATTTAAGACTAGATAAGGTAAGGTTTCATTCACTCTAAATCATGCAAATATGATACTGGATGTAGAAATTTTCATAATATTAGAAGTTCACACATTAATCTTTATTACAAATATATTTACATATGTATGTACCTATATAAAAATATGTCAAGTTAGCATGTGTGTTCCATGCTTTGACTAGCTAATATTACATTTCATTTTAAAAAAGATAATAAATTGATAAATAAAAAATGCTAGGTAATAGAAAATTGAACATAAACTTAGACGATTCATTTCTAAAGTTCATTAGCCAACAAATAGAAATTTAGAGGCAAATTTCTAGAAATAAAATATATGCAATATGGTCAATATCGAATGAAAATCTATAAATCTAGAGCTCAAATTAAGACTATGATACATAGTCATGAAATTTAGAATTTTCTAAACTTATATGACATAACATCTTAATTTGGCATGTTTGGCTCCAAAATCTTAATTGAATAAGAGGAAACTTTCAAATTATTTAATCGTGTAGACTTTAAATTTTAGTTTTCAACCTAAAAAATATAGAACCCTAGCCATCGGGATATCTTTGGTATAATACTTGCAACTTCTCAAAACATTAAAAGTTAAGCATACTTATGACCCAAGATGAGCGACTTCCTGGAAAATGAGTGGTAATTGACCACCAGCGATAATTTGAAGAGTATAGTTCCAAGGCAATAACTGAAAAGGTCAGGAGTGAATTGTCATTGTCATGCCCCAAAGGATATTCCTAACGTGGCAGTCTGTCACACTCAATATTAAAGTTTAAGTATAACTACCTTAATCATGTGAAAGCTTCGATACTAGGTATAAGGCATGCTTTCACGATCACAGAGAACCATACTTTAAAACAAGTAGTTTAAGGAGATATACATGATAGCGATTAAGAATGGAAGTCATAACATTACAACTTGATTCATAATATAAGAACTTACAAAAATCAAAGGGGGGATACGCCCATCAAAATATACACTTTAGTCTATAAACTAATTCTTTGAAAATAAATACGAAGGAGTTTTTGTAACACCATGAATTATACGTCTATTTAATTTTTGGCAATTGTTAAATAGATAGTAATGTCTGGTAGAAATTTTAGAAATGTCCGAAAAACCATCCCCGTTTTTCGTGAATTTAAATATAGGTAATTACCAATATGGATAATAAAAGACTTAATTAAAATAAAAATATAAGTATAAACTATACCTATATCAAATAAAAAAAATTTTCCGTAAGACATAACAATAATAATATGATTAATATATAAACTAAAAACCAATAAAGATAAGTAAAATAATAAATTAGATCCCAAAAATAATTCAAAAGATACAAACAAAAGATAAACACTATAAATTTATAATAGTAGAATATAAATAAAGTCAAATTAAAAACAACTTAATTATTAACAGGTCATAAAATACCAAAACATTAATAATTTAAAACCCTTAAAGAATAAATTATAATTTACGATAATAGTTAATAAAGCTGAAAAGTAAAAGTCTTAAATTCAAAATTTTAAGTATACCATAGTGTTCGGAATATTTAATATAGTAGGTACGTAAATTTTCATCTAAAAATATTATCGAATGAGTATTTATCGTACGTATTAATTAGAACCCGAAAAAAATGAAACTTGCCCAATAAGCCAAAAAAATTTCTATAAATTCTCTCCCTCTCTCATTCTCTCATCGCATTCTCTCAATTCTCTCTCTCTCTCTCCTATATTCTCTCTCTCCGTCTGGCAAAAGTCTTCCCAGAAGACTTTAAAAAAAAAAATTTCTTCTCCGAATCAGAGAAGGAAAAGAAATATAAAAGAAAAGAAAAAAAAAAAGAAATCTTCTCCGACCAGGAGAAGAGAAGGAAAAAAAGAGAAAAAGAAAAGAAAAGAAAAGAAAAGAACAAGAAAAATAATAAAATAATATAAAAGGAATGTAGAAGCTCCTCCGATCTTCAAAAGCTCGTATCTTTCACATACGACAACCGATTCCATTTCCGGAAGTGGTGTTGTGATCGTGGCAATACGCTCTTCAATTCAAGACCACACAAGGTAAGGTTTTGACCACTCTAAAATTTGGCTATTATGATCCTGTACGTAGAAGTTTCATAATATTAAGAGTTTTAATATTAGTTTTTATTATAAATATACATATTTACATGCTTATATAATGATAATAATATAAAATTATGTCATGCTAGGATGTATATTTAGACTAGTTAGTATTACATTTCGCTTATCAAATGGATAATAAATTGATAAATAAAAACACTAGATGATAGAAAATTGATTTTAATATTAGATAATTAATATTTAGAGTTTATTTATTATTAAATAGAAATTTAGAGATAAATCGCTAGAGTTGAAATATACCCGATTGGATCAATAATTGATCAAAATCTTCTAATCTAAAGCCTAAATCAAAATTCTGATTTCATAAACATGAAAGTTATAATATTTTAACCCTATATAGACTAAAACCCGAGTTTAGCCTATTAGATCTGGAAACTCTAATCGCGTAGGTGAAAAACCTAAATCTATCCGATTCCGTAGATTTTAGAATTTAGTTTTCAACTTGAAAACAATATAAGAAAAATATAGAACCTTGACTATAGAGATATATGTTGTATAATACTGAAAAATTCTCGAAACACTAAAAGTTAAGCGTGCTCATGACCTAGGATGGGTGACCTCCTGGGAAATGAATAGCAATTTTCCAAAATGAGTAATATCTCGATAAATATAATTCAAAGACAATAACTAGCGGTTTAGAATTGAATTATTAGATCCTTAAAGTATATCAGTTAGCAAATGATGATTGAAAAATAAATCGCTAGGATTGAGATGTTACCGTTAAAACTAGATATTAGGTATAATTTACATAAATAAGACTTAAACTAAGATTATACAAATTTTATAGTTTAACTTACGAAGCGTAACCTTTACAAACTTCAAAATGACTAATTATGTGTTAAGGTTAGATTAAGAATGTTAAAACTCGAAGTTTAAAACATAAAAACACAATAGGTTTCTTTATATGAATAATAGTATAGTAATAAGTATCCGTTATCAAAATTCTCAGGGGAGATAGATCCATCTTTAAGTGTTCTTATAAACTTCTATGACCATTAAGCAAGGATAAACAGGTGAGTATATTTTAATGACCTTCATATCTGCTTGTGCTTGCAGGTTTAGAGTATGATATTTTGTTAATAAATTAAATGATTCAAGTATGGGGTTGGGAAATTTACACTTGTGGTTGCTCGTGTTTGTTATCTGTGTTGAAAATACTATACATTATTCTGAACGTTAAGTATTGAGTGCTGTTTAATCATTTTGATCTTTGCGAGTGTCTGATAATTGTCTGATCGCCAAATAAATGGAGTTAATGACTATTGGCGTGATAATTATAATATTGATCATGCATTGCACGATTGCATGTAGAAGGCCATCACCACTACACTTTGACTCGGATGGGCCACACTGTCCCGTGAGGACGGTGAACATGGAGGACCGAAGTGGTATATGCCTAGTGTGTACCATGGGCCTTGTTCTGGGAATGGGAACTAAGTCGTCCTGGGGAGACGGCCCACCTCCTAGGATCGCACCGGGTCATTGTTAAGGATATCTTGCTTCAATGGGATGTTGTTATATGTATATTATTTTCTATATATGAAAAACTCCTTAAATAAATTTGATTCCCGAAGTATTAGCAGTCCGGGTGCTGATGTGTGGATGTACCCCAACCCCGGATTCGGAGGGCGTAAATCCGAATATATATATGGTTACCGGTTGGTCATATATATTTGTTCATTTGCTTGTCTGCATTGCATATGCTTATTTAACTTGTTTGCTTTTGCTTGAACGGTATGGAGCGAAGGTATACTTCACTCAGCTAGTTGTAGCTGACTCCCCAACAGTTTGCTTTTGCAGGTAAGTTGAATACATGGATGGGACAGGATTTGAGTGCAGAGCATGACAAAGATCAAGTTGTATGAGACTGATAGAAGATTGAGAATTTGATAGGTTAAACCTAGTTGAGGGAATAAACATGAAAATGTAGTCTTTTTCTTAACCTAAACCTTGTTGATATTTTGTGTTAAACCTAGGTTTACCTTATCTTGTCATTTGGTAGGATATCTGATTCTCTGCGGTCTTGTGATCTGTGGAAGTTTCGATATCCAATAAACTATTTTCATAATAAACCTATATATGTATAATACAATAAAAGGATAATTAATTAGAGTCTTGTAAACTCTGACTTGCAAGGCGATCCTCATGTTGCGGGTGCACACGTGATATGACGATTTAGGGCAATCCTACTAAGCCCCACATAGGGTCGCGACAGTTTTCCTTGGAAGTCTAAGTCTACTTCTACGCCATGACTTCTTTCAAAAGTTCTTAGATGCCCAAAGGTCAATACTTGTGTAAAATATCCCCGAAGCTTCAACCACAAAAAGGGGAGCTGCAAAAAGTATCTAAGGGGGTGTAAGTTTACTTTCTTAGTGAGAAATGTTTCCATAACAATGTATTCATTACAACAAATTTCAAACAAGTTAATTTAAGCAAATATATATAATGCAACAAACACATGAGCAGCCAATATACAGGATTAACCAGAAATCGTACGTTGGATGGATTTACGCCCTCCATTCGAGGTTAGGTGTTCCCAGCCCATGCGATCAATGTTAGCAAATAATTAATTTTTGTAGTTCTTTCATGCTACTACTTGCCTTTAAATGTAGTTCATACGGGCACCCATGCGCCAAAATTATTAAAGCAGATGTTCAGGCCCTTGCGTACCTCACTACTATACTCTTATCCTACTCAGGGTATAGTAATGAATGCAATATGACTCACTTAGTGATATGGATGTGTCACGCCCCAATGGGTACCCTAAACGTGACAGTCTGCCATACTCAATATTAAAGCTTAAGTATGACAACCTTAGTCATTTCCAAAGCTTTTATATTAAGTGTAAGGCTTACTTTCACAATTTAGAGGACCATATGTGGAATAATGAAGTTTAAGGAGATATAAAACATATTAAGAAAAGAGGATTCACAATAATTATTTGTTCATGGCAAAGACTTTACAAACTTAAGGACAATTCCCTAAATTACTAATCTATTATATAACTATTTGCATGCTAATATCATGCTATACTTTATCCAGATTTCTAATGTTCAAAAGGGATTACCGGCCCGCATGGTCCACGTGGCCTTAACCATAAATACGGGAACTGCAAAAGATAGCTATCGGGGTATAAGCTAATAGGCTTAGTGAGAACTATTTCCATAAATAACTTCTTGTAACAAGATTCAAACAAGTTGGTTAATCACACATATGTAATGCATCAAACACGTGGGCAAACAATCATATAGCTTTCCGAGAACTATATGTTGAATGGATTTACGCCCTCCATTCAGGGTTTGGTGATACTCAAAACAAGTAGTTTTAATAATAGAAAATTTAAGCTTGCGAGCACTCATCGCCAAGCATTCATTAAAAACTTTTAAACTTGCGAGCACTCATTGCCAAGTATTCCGAATCTACTTGATTTAACCTTGCTTTCGGATCAACCGCCAAGCATATTCCATTAAGCCGCCAAGCAATCGCTTTCGGATCTTCCACCAAGTGTTGCTTTCGACATGAGCCTACTATCCTTCTCACCCAAGGATAATAACCCAACCATGCAATGTGACTCACTTCGTGGTATGCATGAGTTCATTAATTTATAAAGTCATAACATAATTATTTTCAACTTTAAGGTGATCAAGGAATTTCACACAAATCAATATTAAACTAAAACAATCACTTAGAACAATTCAGGCTTCGATATTCTTAGAATTCTTTCAAGGAATTATTTTACATGCATATCGGTTTATCTTTCCTAACTCTAGTGCAACTAATTTACAAGCACAACAAGTGTAGCATTTAATGGAAATAAACTCACAATGCCATTGTCGTCTATTTCTAAGCGGATGAGTCGTTCACACACTCCACTTAATCGTAATGGTTCTGGGGTAAAGGAATCCTTCCTCGGGGTCACCTAGCCAAAGAAAATACCCACAATGAGTTTTTCTTGAATTTTGACAAAACAATGTCAAAGAACGTTAAAGTTCGTATAGAAGAATGTTCCAACTTAAAATGGCCATAACTTGGTCATTTTAACTCGGAATCGCGCATATAATATACCGATTTCTATCTACTCGAAAAGATCTACCCATTTCTAAAATTATTTCCAACAAACAAAGCCATATAAGCTCCAAAAAAGTGGCGACAAAATTCACCACGGATTTCCAAGTAAAAACAGCTTTGGTTCAAGAAATCAAAATTTGCTTGATAAATACTTAGTTATCTATATAGTTGAAAAATTCTCTTTTTATAACTATATAACTCATATTTAAGCATGCTCAAGTGTCTTGTTGTCCAAATTATTTTTCTTAGGTAAAACAATGTCGGGTTGAAGCTTTTCGGAAATTGTTTTTGTAGATTTCTTTGAAATGAATACCTTGCTTTCTTCGTTTTCTAAAACGTTTTACGTTGGTTTATTTATCTCTTTCCAAGTAACTTTTGAAAATAAAATTTTCTACTCTCTAAGTTATATTAATACTTTTTGAAGTTTTCTAGGAAATATGTTATTCTTCATTTTTCTTGTGTAAATTCCTTTGTTTACTCGTTTTGTAAAAATTCCTTACTTGATATTTCTTTTCTTTTTCTCATTTTCAAAAATAATCATCCATGCATGAAAATTTGTTTTCTTCATAAAAACAATGTGGAAATTAAGGACTTTTTGTAGAAAAACTAATTCCTATAATCTTATTAACTTCTTCTTGTAACTTGAAAATAAATATCTTTATTATTTTCAAACCATAAATTTTCTTTGCCTATTTGTTTGCAAGGTCTTTACTTAAAAATTTCCTTAGTCATCCATCTTCTTATAAAAAGAACCATTTTTGTATCAACAAATATTTTCTTTTGGAAAAAGGTAGAATAACAAAGATTTGAGTAGCTTTTTAAGTAAAATAGTTTTAAATTCATAGTGAATTCTTTTGTACTTGAAAATGAATGAGTTTATTTTTGTTATCTTTATTTTTATGTTTCACATAAACTTATTCCTATGTGACAAAAAGTTTTTTATTTAGTTATTTTTAGAAAATAAGACTTTTGGACAACAATCTAGATGAACATGATTATGAGAATAATAATAAAAAAACAACATAAAGCATAAATAATAAAATCAAGTATCGGAATCTTAGTTTTTCAAGGCTCCCGAGGACTAAGAAATAAATATCCCATAATAAAATGAAATGAAAGAAGGAAAAGCTTATTTTGACTTGATGAGGACAAGTTAAGATAGAATAGTCTTAAAAATACTTGAAATAAATAAATTGCATGAAGTAATAAATTGCATGAAGGTAAATAAATTGCAAGATTATGAGCTTATATGCTCTAAATAGTATATATAGCTATATATATTATAGATAGTTATGAATTATAAAAAAAGAAACATAATGAACATAAGAGAAATAAAGGAAACATGAACATAAAGGAATTATGAATATGAACAAAAAAAAGTATGAACCTATTGTTGCTTTCTTAACCTTCTGGTTTTAGAAAAACACATTAAGTTCATACTAAGTGATGAACATGGAAACTTCTTGAGAAACTTACTTAAAGAAGCTAGACTAGGAAGATCTCTTGGAAGGAACTTTGAGAGAATTTGAGAGAGATTTTGTATAATAACTTTGAGAAGAAGTGGTGTGAAAGAAGTGAAGGAGGAGGTAAAATTATAGGATTTTGAGGATGATTTTTGTGTGATTAAAATAAATAAAATTGAAACAAAAATGAGGGAGAGGGACAAAAGGGGCGCCGGCCATGCCTTGAAGGGGGGGGGGGGGGGGGGGGTGGGGGGTGGGTTGGTGGATTTGATTTATTTTTGTGACTTTTTAATAAATGGAAGATGTAATGTGTGAAGTAGATGTGATATAAAGTTATGGGAAAGGTAAAAAGTTAAGTTTATAGGTTATGTAGGGTGTAAGAATAGGTGTAAGAAAAAGTAGAGATAAAAGAATAGTGTAGAATAGTAATGAATAGTGTAATGTAAAGTAGATATGACAATTAAAGTACCGGTAGTAAGAAAATACGCGTATAATAGCTATATCTGTTATTTTTACTTAACGAAAAATTACGAAACTGATATTTTTGGAAAACTTATATTTTTACGAGTCTAACGGTATATTCGGAATATTTTTACTATTCCGGGTTTCCGGACACGTTTTTCGAGAACTGTGTCCGATCGGGTTCGAAGGACATCCGAATTTCGTGAAACTAAAACTTTTATAAAACCTATGGTTATTACGAACTATTCGAGCTAATTATCTCAACTTCGTTTTTCAGGGCCAAAGAAAACGGCAATGCCGGATTTAGATGGATACGGTAAACTAGGGTTTTGTTGACCTTTAGGGTTTCGTTTGACTTTCGGTTTAGGGTTTTATGCTAAACCGATTCCGAAATTTTAGGGGTTTACAGGATGAGTGATATGGATGAATTCATTTAATTAGATTCTTTTAGCATGATATTAAATATCTTAGAGGGGATCATAGAATTTACAGAAACTCTGTTGTAATACTAAATAACCATTTGATTATCAACAATTCGGGCCTTGATATGCTTTGTATAATTTCAACCAATTGTATAAGGCACATGCACTTTTTTATTTTTATCTTTTCCTATTCTAGTGCCACTATACTACAAGAAAAAAAAAAAAAGAAAAAATAAGTATGAAGTTTAAGTAAATAAGCTCACTTGACCATAGTATAGAAAATCCACTATCCAAAGTAATCGTCGGGGTAAGGAACTTCTCATTCCTCGTCACATAAACAAAGAAATACCAAAAATGAATATTTTAGAGGAGTTCTACTTAAACTATTAAGTTATATTTCATTATTTTCATCAAAAATTGGATTTTGTGAAATTGCAATTTCAAACAGCTATAACTTGCTCATTTTAACTTAGAATTTCGCATATTAGATGTCGTTTTCTACCTACTTGAAAAGATCTATCTATTTTTAACATTTAAAACCATTTGGATTCTAAAATGGGTCGGTACAAGATTAATCACAAAAATTCCAGCCCTTAAATTGAATTTTTCTAAGTTCTACATCATCCAAAAATCCCCAAACAAACATTTAGATATTGATATAGTTGAAAAACCTTTTTAGTACATATATGAACTCACATTGTCACGCCCCTGAGGATACCCTAAACGTGGCAGTCTGCCGCATATATATTAAAGCTAATGAATGACAACCTTAGTCATGCAGGAGCTTCGATGTCACATGCAAGGCGCGCTTCCAAGATAGGAGCAGACTCACAGGGGTATTACATTTAAGTAGATAATAAAAGCAAGTAAGAACTTATATAGATAAACATAAAGCCTTCATTTAAATAATAATTCCTTACATCATCTTAGGGGCATTCCCCCGTCTTAAAAGCCTTTCAACAAGATAATAGCAACTATAACACAAGTCTACTATAGAGATTTTCCTAGAAGCCTATGTTCAAAACTTAAATACATATAGCTTCTCCCAAAAACTTCTAGTAGCTTAAGCTCATACCTGGCATACGGGGCTCCTTAAGGCCAACCAAAAGTAATCCTACTGTAACAAAAAGCTATAAGGGTATAAGCAAATCTAGCTTAGTGAGATAATTCCATCTACATGACATTTCCATAATTCAAACAAGTATTCAAACAATCATATGAGAATGCACCAAACATATGAACAAAAAATACACATGATTAACCGAAAATCAAGTGTAGCATGGATTTTACGTCCTCCATGTCGAGGGTTGGGAGGTTACAGGCCCATACGACCATCAATATTTGCAGATTTACTGGCTCCTGCTCACCCTGTAGACTTCCTGGCTCCTACTAGCCCATATAGACATTTCAGCTCCTACTAGCCACCACTACCATTTTCTCTTTTCCCCACACAAAGAATAGTAGTGAAACAAAGTGACTCACAATTCTGATTATGCATGAATTAATTTCAATATATATTTAACCAAATAATGTTGAGTTTAAGTTAAAGGTGATCAACACAATTTTCATCATATCAATACAAGAATCACAATTTATTTATCAAGCCTTCTTTCGATATTCTTAGTCTTATATTCAACCAATCATAATTCCAAGTCACATAATAAATATTCATTTATCTTTTCTTAATTACTAGTGCTACTACTTACAAGCACAAACAAGGAAATAACTTAGTAAAGGATTAACTCACTCCATGTTGGTAGATCCTAATCGAAGTAATCTTCTGGGAAAGTGATCTTGGGTCCTCCTTCACCTAAACAAGATGAAATACCCAAAATGAGTCTTTCATGAAATTTCTATTCTTGAAGATTCTAAATCTTTCTCAAAATTGCGGTAAAAATCGTATAAGAGGAAATTCCAACTTAAAATGGCCATAACTTGCTCATTTTAACTTGGAATTTCGCATATAATATACCGTTTTCTACCTATTCGAAAAGATCTATCTATTTCTAAATTTATTTTCATCAAACTAAGTCATTTGGGTTCAGAAAAAGTGGCGAACAGATTCACCACGAATTTTTATAAACTTGTTTTCCTTCTTTTATCCAAAGCTCATTTTGAAGAGATATGTAATATAATAGCTTGTAAAACCTTTAAAATGTATAAACATATGTTAAGTGACTCATATTGAATGTATGAAGTTTAATGAAGTGTCTCAAACTATGAAAAGTAAAGTCTTTTAAATATTTTTAGAAAGTGAGAACTTTTGAAATATTCCTTTTTATTTTTCTTTGAAAATATCTTAAGTTATTTCAAATGAGTATTTTCTTTTCCTAAGTTTTATTTCCATAATCTCTTAAATTCCTAGGAATGATTTTATTTTTTAAGCTTAGTTTTTCAACACTTTTTGCAAGTAATAACAATTCTATGTTTAGAGAAATAATTTCTTTGTTTTTTGAGATTATTCTATTTTGATGAAAAGAATTTCTAATACTTGATAAAAAGTGAAGTTTTAGTAAAACTTTTGTTTATTTCAAAAAGTTTTTTCTATGTTTGTTTATGAGTTCATCTAGATTTCTTAGAAAACTTTGTTTAAGAAAATTACTTCTTATTTCTAGAAAAGAATCTTTATTTTCAAGAAAATATTTCCTCATTTATTTTGTTGAGACAAAAATCATTATGTTCATGCATGAATATGAATCATAAAGTTATGGAAATATAAAGAAACATAATAACTTGAAAGAATAAGTTAATAAGGAAATAAATCAAGTATTGGAACCTTAGCTTCATCAAGGTATCCCGAGACTAAGAAAAGACTACTCTCTAAAAGAAAAAGAAAATGTTTTGACTTGATGAGGACAAGTCTAAGACTAAAAAGATTAGTTTTAAAAACAATATGAATATAAATAAATTGTAAAACAAATGAGCTTATATGCTCTAAATGATATATATAGCTACATAGATATATTAGATAGTTATAAATATAAAAGCAACATAAAGAAATTAGATTATGAATAAAAAAAAATTATGAACCTATTGTTGCTTTCTTTAACCTTCATGGTTTAGAAAACACACACTAAGCTCATATTAAGTAAATGAACATAAAGAGGACTTTGAAGAAAAAATTACCTAAAAGAACTAAACTAGAGAGAACTTCTTGGAGAGATTTCTTGTAGAAATTTAGGAGTAACTTTAGTGTAGGAAAGGTGTGAAAGAAGTGGAAGTAAGAGGGGGTATTTATAGGAAAATGTGGGAGATAATTTGTGTTAATTAAATAAATAAAAATGAAACAAATTGGAGAGAAGAGGGAGAGGGGTCAGCACTAATTAGGAGGAGAGAGAGAGTGAGATTTATTTTTTTGATATTTTTGATAATTAAAAGTAAGATATGAAAGATGTGAAGTTGTATTAGAAAAGAAAATGTGTAAGAAATAGAGGTATGAGTTGTAAGAGTAGGTTGTAAGAAAAAGAGAGATAGATAAATAATGTAGAATAGTAGTAAATAGTGTAATGTAAAGTAAATATGATAATTTAAGTACAAATAGAAAGAAAATACGCGTATAAATGAGATATCTGATATTTTTAGCTACCGAAAAATTATGAAATTGATATTTTTGAAAATATTTTATTTTCACGAGTCTAACGGTATATTTGGAATATTTTTATAAATCCGAGCCCCGAGACATGTTCTTCAAGAACTGTGTCCAATCGGGTTCAAAACAAGTTGCAGATTTACTAAACTGATCTTTTAAGCTTTTTTAGATAACCACGACTATTACTTGTCACGCCCCGAAGGGTACCCTAAACGTGGCAGTCCGCCGTATACAATATTAAAGCCTAAGAATGACCACCTCAGTCACGCGAAGGCTTCCATACTATGTACAAGGCGTCTAACACATAAAGGAGACAAATCGGAATGATACATTTTATGTGATACAATTGATAACAAGTAAAGGAAATACAATCCACTATACTCCAAATACAAAACACTATTACTTCAAAATATAAATCATCAAACTTCAATTACATTCATCCCAAGACTTCACTACATAAAACTATTACAAAGCGAATCATAAAGCTTAGCCAAAACTTCAAGCATTCTCATATCTTTCGAATCCCGAAGTCATTCTCGACTTCAACCATCTTGGTCCCCACTTAGCATTCTTGGAATAACCTGCTCATTTAAAAACTATTAGGGTATAAGCTACACTAGCTTAGTGAGAATTCCCTTAATTCCGTACCATAACAAGCAAGTTATTAATCAATCATATACTATGCATGAACAAACACGTGAGCAAGCAATTATGCATGGGTAACCGAACCTACACACAGAACGGATTTACGCCCCTCCGTATCTTGGGTTAGGAATGGTATTGAGTCTACACGACCGCTGCTAGTCCCCAAGCCCTGGCTCTTAGCACTCGACTCGGCTAGGTCATACAAGGATGCATCCACATGCGCCTTATACCCAGAATGAGCTCTGATAACCGGTCTCCATACTTAAACGAATCCTCGGACCATAACGATCGACCTGCGTAGGAGTAGCACGCTACCAAATGCAATATTCTGATGCGATGCGATCAATTTACTTTTGCTTAGGTCAAAATATTATACATTCTTTAGAGTGACAGGCAATATCATACACATAAATAATATAATCATGCAGTTATTGTAAATCCCCGAAATTTATCCAAAGCTAAGACCTAAACCCTAATCGAAAGTCAAAAGGATTCTAAGTCAAACCAAACCCTAGTATTACCGTAACCGTTTAACTCCGGCATTGCGTTTTCTCAAGCCCTAGAAAACGAAGTTGGAAAAATTAGAGTAATAGTTCGTAATAGCTATAGGTTTTATAAAATATCAGATTGAAGATTTTCGAGTGTCCTTTGAACCCGATCGGACATAATTCTGAAAGACGTGTCCAGAAGCCCGGAATCGAAAAATATTCCGAATATACCGTTAGACTCGTAAAAATATAAGATTCTAAAATATCAATTTCGTAATTTTTCGATAACTAAAAATCAGATATCGCTTTTATACGCGTACTTTCTTACTACCGGTATTTAATTGTCATGTCTACTTTACATTACACTATTTCTACTATTCTACACTATTCATCTATCTCTACTTTTTCTTACAACCTATTCTTACAAACCTTACACCTACTTCTTACACATTTCATTTCCAATACAACTTCACATCTTTCATCTCTTACTTTAATTAATCAAAAGACAAAAAATTAAATTTTCTCTCCCCCATACCCCCAAAATAGCGCCGGCCATCTCTCCTTCATGCCCAATTTGTTTTGATTTTCAATTATTTAATTAACACAAATTATCTCCCACATTTCCTATAAATACCCCTTCATACCTTCACTCTTCTCACACCTCTTCTTCTCTAAAGTTACTCTCTCAAAATCTCTCTCAAAATTCTCTCAAGAGTTCTGCAAGAGTCCTCTTAATGTTTAGCTTCTTTAGTAAGAAAATTCTCAAGATTCTTCATGTTCATTTACTTAGTATGAGCTTAGTGTGTGTTTTCTAAAACCATGAAGGTTAAGAAAGCACATTAGGTTCATGCTTTGTTTTTTGTGTCATAATCAAAATTCCCCATGATCTTTATGTTTCTATTATGTTCCTTTATACTCTCTATAATTCCTTTATGTTATTTCTATCTAATATATCTATATAGCTATAAATATTATTTAGAGCATATAAGCTCATTGTATTACAATTTATTTAACCTTCATGCAATTTATTTACTTCATTCCAAGTTATTTAAATTCAAGTTAATTTTAAGACTAGTCATTCTAGTCTTAGACTTGTCCTCATCAAGTCAAAACAATTCCTTTTCTTTTCGGGACTAGTCTTTTCTTAGTCCCGGGGTACCTTGAAGAAGCTAAGGTCCCAATACTTGATTTATTTACTTAAGCTTTCTAATTATTATGTTCCTTTATATTTCTATAGTTTATGATTCATATTCATGCATGAACATAATGTTTTTGTCTCAACAAATAAATGAAGAAGTATTTTTTTCAAAGAACTTTCCTAAATTAAAATAGAAAATGGATGAACATGCATGGAAATAATTATTCTTACATAAACAAAGGTTTTATGAAAACTCATCTTTCATCAAGAAGTAGAAATTCTTTTGGAAATCATTACAAGAAATAAAAATATCATTTTACTACTTTTGAATCCAAGTTTTGAAAATGAAACCACACCTTAGGAATTTAAAGAAGTTAAATATTCATCTCAAAAACTCAAGAGCTTTCAAAAGTAAAATAAATATTCCATAGAATCTCAAGTTCAAAAGACTTAATTTTACAAGTTGAGACAATTTCATTTACTTCATACATATGTTATGAGTCGTTACAAAAATGTATATACCTTTCAAAAAGTTTACAAAGTAATTGAAATATTTCTCTTTCAAATAAGCTTTGTTTACAAGAAGAAAAACAAGTGGTTACAAATTCGTGGCAAATCTGGTCGCTACCTTTTCGGAACCTAAACGGCTTAGTTTTGTAAAAATAAGCTTAGAAATGCGTAGATCTTTTCGAGTAGGTAGAAAACGACATATTATACGCGAAATTCCGAGTTAAAATGAGCAAGTTATGGTCATTTTAAGTTGGAATTTCCCCTTATACGATTTTTCTACGATTTTAAGTAAAGTTTAGAATTTTCAAGAAGAAGAATTTCATAAATACTCATTTTGGGTATTCTTCTTGATTAGATAATCCCGAGGAGGAGTGTTCGTACCCCGAGGATTACTACGATTAAGTGGAATTTCCGAACGACCCATCCGATTCAAGAACGGTGTCTTCATGGCCGAGTGAGTTACTTCCCGTTGATTTTTCTCATACTCTTGATTGTGCTTGTAAAATTAGTTGCACTAGAATTTAAGAAAAATAAAAAGGAAGTGTATGATAATATGTTGAAAGAATACTAAGTATATCGAAACTCGATTTGTTTGTAATTAAGTTGTATGAGAATTAGTATCTTGAAATGTTTGAAATTGATTGATCACTTGAAAGAAGTTAAATGTAACTACTAGACTTTAATTAAAGAAATTACTCATGCACTTCATATGTTGAGTCACATTGCATTCGCTACTATACAATTGGTGGGACAAGTGTATAATAGTGGTGGTAGACAGAACCGGTATATCATGTGAGTGGCTGGTAGGAGCCTGTAATAAACTACAAGTATTTGATGGCTAGTAGGAGCCTGTAATAAACTACAAGTATTTGATGGCTAGTAGGAGCCTGTAATAAACTACAAGTTTTTGATGGCGTATAGGAGCCGGTAAGATCTATAAAAGTGTTTTTTTTTTAAAGTTGTGGCTGTAATTGGCCTGAATCCCCAACCCCGAATGAAGGGCGTAAATTCATTCAACATATGATTCCCGGAAAGTCATATGTCTTGTATGCTCACGTGATTGTTTCATTTCATATGATTGAATAATAAACTTGATTGTTAAATTTCTTCGAGTATGAATTTTTGGGATTTACTCACTAAGCCCATAAGCTTATACCCCTATAGATATCTGTATTCTCAGGAACACCTATTTTTGAGCTTGAGGCCATCCCGTATTCGGATACGTTTTTGAAAGCTTTTGGAGGAAATCTACTCAAAGACTTAGATTAGAATTCCTTTGAAATCTTTAAAGAAAGTTAGGAGGTTTATCACGATCCTTGGATTCAGCGGGGGAATGCCCCTAAGAAGTTATTATCAAACCTTTGATTATTTATGATATAATTTTATTTCTGAATTCTTGTATGTTATTCTTTACCTGCTTATACTATGCTTCCCAAAAGCGTCTCCTATTACCGTGTTAGACGCCTTACATATAATACTAAGGCTTTTGCATGGCTAAGGTAGCCATTCCTAAGCCTTGATATCATATGTGGTGGACTGCCACGTTTAGGGTACCCATCGGGGCGTGACAGTTTAAGTTGGTATCAGAGCGACAAGTTTATAGAAATAAAGGTAATAGGAATAAATCTAGAATAGAAAGGCCTTAGATAAGATTAGACGAGTTTAGAAATTCTCAAAAAGGAGGAAGTCATGACCTCCCTTATCCTTCAAAGTTACCTTTGGGAAAGTTAGGGTTAAGACCCAATATTTAACTCAAGAGGCCTTTGTGGATTACCGATTTAAAGTAAGAGCCTATGTAAAGAATTTTCTCCATTAGAACAGACTTAGAAGTTCCTACGATATAGAATGTCTCACGTATCTTTACAACCACACCTTATGCTCCAAAAAGCTACGTTCTTCTTCCGAATTAATAAGTGTTAGTGTTCCCGATTTTCGAATTTGGAATTCCATAAGACGATTATATACCAAAGCCCACGATGAGCCAGAAGATCATGGACGAATCAAGGATACTTCCAACCAACGTAAAGCCAGTCAAGAATTCGAATGACCTAATAAGAATATCCCAAAACAAAGACGATCTCGTGTAAGAAACCTAATCAAGGAAGAAGTGACGGACATATCCAATAAGGAGCATAGAGCACAGACAAAGTTTGATCAACGGGAGCCAAGCAAGCCTAGAAATCAACCTTCCCAGGAAAAAGAATGATGGATCAAAGCAACTTGAAGCTGTTCGTAACTAAGATGGCTAAGGACGACTTGAAGAAAAGATCGAAGAAAGAAGGAAGGACTCGCATGAGCAATTCCAAGTGTCCAAAAAGAATTCGGTAACCGGATCAGCCTAGGATATAAAATCGATTAGTAGATTAATTTATGTTTTGAAAAAGTGCTTGTTGAATTTTTTAAAATTCTTTGATTTCTTTATAGGATTTATTTCCTTCTATATTGAATATTTTAGGTTTAAATATTTTGGTTTAAACAAATTTCCTTTCTTGATTTAATTGATTAAATTTCTCTTGTATGATATTTTCCTTTATATGTTTATTTCTTTGGAAATTTCCGCAATTTCCGTAACTTAATATGAAGAAGACTTAATAATCTAGTATTTACATAAACGATTAAAACAGCCGACCTAGAAGAGGACGACCGAGAATGAGGCAGGCATCAAATAACCCGCCTGAAGAAGTGAACCAACCAGAAGTACCCCCTGCGGCTCCTGCCCCAGACCAGCAAGGCAATCTCCAAGCCACTCTGGGTCAATTAACACAACTTCTTAATGTGTTGGTTCAACAACAACAGAGGAATATGCCACCTCACCAGCACAAGCACCACCCCAGCAAGCACCCCAAGCTGTACATGGACCAGCAGCACCTGATGCTCAATCACATACAGCACCCCTGCCGCCTCCGCCACCACCTCGACCATACAGAACTTCACTCCCAGACTTTATCAAAAGTAACCGTTACTTTGACGGAGCTTTTGGGAAACCTGATGAGGCTGAAGATTGGCTCGCGCAGGTGGAACGATCTTTTGCTGCTTATGAAGTCCCTTATCATCTCGGATAAGCTATGGTACTTACATGTTGAGATTCAACGCCCGCATCTGGTGGGAGTCCAAGAGTAGGGAATTGCCGCCACCCATCCTGGGACATGTTTCGGAATGAGTTTCTGGAAAATTATTTCCCTGGAAGTTTAAGAGTAAGGTATAGTGCGGATTTCTTGCACATATCCCAGAGAGGAAAGTCCATAGAACAATATGAGACGGAATTTAGCCGACTCCTGCAGTACGCTCCGGATTCTTATAAGTACAGTGAGGAGCTGAAACGACAAGTGTTCTTGAATGGGTTAGATGAGATTTAAGGATGCGATTAGAAGAGTTTGACATTCGCACCTTCAGGGAATTGGTTGAAAGAGCACGAATTGTTGAAGGGGCCAAGAAAAGGAAAGCCGGAACCTTTGAGAAGAAAGTACATGTGTTTGGAAGGAGATTTCAACCAGGAACGAGCTCCAATTTCCCTTCTAAGAGGTTTAAACCAATTAGCAATTTTAAGGGAAATTTTAGTGGACAAAGGATGATTCCAAGATCAGCAAATTGTTGGAAATGCAAAGGAGCGCATTACCCGAAGAGATGCCCCCTTCTCCAGAACAAGTGTTATTTCTGTGGTGACCCAAGCCATAAGATTCCGGATTGCCCAAAGAAAGCTACTACGACTTGTTTCGTATGCAAGCAATTGGGACATTTTGCTAACGAGTGCCCCCAAAGGAATCTCCCAGCAACCGACCGTTGGATCCTCAGGAGGACTTGCCCCAACAAGAGGGAAATGGAAGCGGAAGTCGCTCGGCATCATCTATGCATGGGCTGAGAATTTATAACCTTGAAGGGCAATGGGTCTGCGAGGAGGATGCCGATGAAGGAGTAGAGTTGGCTGCCCTGGACCACGGAGGGGAGTATGACTATAGCTTGGTTACAGGTTAGCTTCAATCCCTAATATATATATGCCTGTTTTAATATCTGTGAGTATAAAGTTATGATGCATGTTGGAATAATAGATATCTAGGAACCTTTTTAAGGACAATAAGACTAGTAACACGCGCGTCTTGAACGCAGGAACCATACAAATAGGGGACCTAACCGCTTATACCCTCTTCGATAGGTGCAACACATTCCTTTATTGCCACTAGTGTAGCCTTGAAGACCGGTTTACCCATCACCACAATCACAACAAGCTTTCGTATAAAAACCCCCACCGGTAGTGTGGTGACTACCAAAGAAGTAATAAGGAATTGCCCCATGAAGATACAAGGCCATGAAGCAACTACCGATCTTATAGTGATAGAAATCAGCAAGTACGAAGTGATTCTTGGAATGAGTTGGTTGTCCATGGTGGAAGCAAAGGTAGATTGTAGAAATAAAAAGGTGGAATTCATGGGACAAGATGGAAAGAAAGCTACGTTTTTGGGAGAATCCGCAAGAAGTTTGGAGTTAAGTTCGTTCGAGCTAATTGAAGAAGTTGAGGAAGGAGTTGAAAGTTATGTGGGAAGTACGGAGGAGGATAAGGAAAGACCCAACATTGACGACATCCCCATCGTTAATGAATTCTCTGATGTTTTTCCAGAAGAATTGCCTGGGTTACCCCCAAACGAGAAATCGATTTTGAGATCGATTTGATGCCAAAAACAGAACCTATATCCAAGGCACCTACCGAATGGCACCTGTTGAGCTCAAGGAACTTAAGAAGCATTACAAGAATTGCTTGACCAAGGATTTATTAGACCAAGTGTCTCACCTTGGGGAGCTGTATTATTCGTGAAAAGAAAGATGGATCTATGAGGTTGTGTATTGACTATCGAGAACTCAACAAGGTCACTATCAAAATAGGTATCCATTGCCAAGGATTGACGATCTCTTTGACCAGCTACAAGGAGCAAGTGTTTCTCACGCATGATTTAAGATCTGGATACCACCAGCTAAGAATAAAACCAGAGGATGTGTCAAGACCGCTTTTAGAACTCGGTATGGACACTATGAGTTCATGGTCATGCCATTTGGATTAACTAATGCACCAGCTGCTTTCATGGACTTGATGAATCGGGTGTATAAGCCGCTCTTGGATAAATGCGTGATTGTCTTCATTGATGATATTTTGGTTTATTCTAAAACACGGGAACAACACAAAGAACATCTGAGAATGGCATTACAAACCTTAAGGGAGCACAAGTTATATGCCAAATTATCCAAGTGTGACTTTTGGTTGGATCAAATATCTTTTCTAGGACATGTTATCTCAGGGAAAGGAATATCAGTAGATCCGAAAAGATTAAGGCCGTAATGGAATGGAAACAACCAAGGACGGTGACGGAGATTAGAAGTTTTCTTGGATTGGCTGGCTATTACAGGAAGTTCGTGCAAGATTTCTCAAAGATAGCTAAGCCCTAACTCAGTTAACCCAGAAGAATGAAAGATTCATTTGGAATGAGAAGAGGGAACAAAGTTTCAGGAGTTAAAACGAGTTGGTATCTGCTCCAATTTTAACCTTACCCGATCCAGAAAAGCCATATACCGTCCATAGTGATGCATCAAGAAATGGCTAGGATGTGTGCTGATGCAAGAAGGGAAAGTGATTGCTTATGCTTCACGACAGTTGAGGCCGCATGAACAAAATTACCCGACGCATGATCTTGAGTTGGCCGCAGTTGTTTTTGCTCTCAAGCTTTGGAGGCACTACCTTTATGGACAGAGATGCGAGATTTATACGGACCATAAGAGCCTCAAGTATTTATTTACAAAAGGAATTGAATATGAGGCAAAGGAGATGGTTGGAGTTAATCAAAGATTACGATCTTGGAATAAATTATTGCCCTGGAAGAGTGAATGCGGTAGCAGACGCTTTGAGTCGGAAGAACCATGGAGAAGTTGCAGCCATGCTCACAACTCAAAAGGAACTCATAAAGGAATTCGAGAAAATGAGCATCGAGTTTGTGGGCAAAGTGTGGAAATGGAAATTTCCCATTTGGTAATGGACCAACCCTGATCGATAGAATCAAAGAATCTCAACGATATGATGAAGTCATACAAAAGTTGAAAAGTGAGATACAGGGAGGAAGGTATGACGATTTTGAGATAGATGAGGAAGATGTAGTAAGAATGAAGGGAAGATTATGTGTAAAATGATGAGGAGATGAAAAAGGAAATAATGGATGAGGCGCATAACTCGGGATATACCATGCACCCCGGTGGTACCAAGATGTACCAAGACCTTAAGAGTCGCTTTTGGTGGAATGGTATGAAAAAGGATGTAGCTGAATTCGTAATGAAGTGTCCCATATGTCAACAAGTAAAGATTGAACACCAAAGGCCAGGAGGACTTTTGAAACCATTGGCCATACCAGAATGGAAATGGGACCAAATTACCATGGATTTCGTATGTGGATTGCCCCGAACATCGCCGGATATGATGCCATATGGGTGTGGATCGACTTACCAAGTCAGCGCACTTCATCCCCATCAACATGACCTACTCAATGGAAAAGTTGGCCCGGCTATATGTAAGGGAGATAGTGAGACTACATGGAGTTCCACAGGGATTGTATCGGATCGGGATCCTCGATTCGTGTCAAAGTTTTGGACGAGCCTTCAGAAATGTATGGGGACCAAGTTACAATTCAGTACGGCTTACCATCCTCAAACCGATGGACAATCAGAGCGAACTATCCAGACTTTGGAAGACATGTTAAGCTTGTGTTATGGAATTCAAAGGAAGCTGGGAAGTACACCTACCTTTGGTAGAGTTTGCTTACAACAACAGCTATCATTCAACAATCAAGATGCCACCATACGAAGCTTTATATGGAAGAGGTGTAGATCGCCTCTATTCTGGGATGATGTGGAAAATTAACAATTGGACCAGATCTCATCCAAGACGCCTCAGATAAAGTCAAGATTATTCAGCAAAGGATGAAAGAGGCCCAAGATAGGCAGAAAAGTTGGGCGGACCAAAAACGACGAATCCTTGAGTTTAACGTTGGTGATCACGTGTACCTAAAAGTGAATCCAATAAAGAGTATTCATCGTGTACGGGCTCAAGGGAAGCTAAGCCCAAGATATATCGGACCTTTCGAAATCCTCGAACGGGTAGGAGATTTGGCTTATCGCTTGGCATTACCGCCAAACCTGTCGGGAGTACATAATGTCTTCCATGTCTCAGTGCTAAGAAAGCATATCCCCGACCCTGATCGGATTGTGGAGCTTGAACCGTCAGGCTGAAAGAGAATTTGACTTATGAGGAGCATCCAGTTCGAATTCTGGATCAAAAGGTTCAAAAGCTGAGAAACAAGGAAATCCGATATGTCAAGGTATTATGGAGGAATCATTCGCGAGAGGAGGCTACTTGGGGCCGAGGACGAGATCCGAAAGAAATATCCAAATCTCTTGAAGAAACAGGTACGAATTTCAAGTTTTGAGGACAAAACTTTCTTTAAGGGGGGTAGGTTGTAAATCCCCGAAATTTTGATCCAAAGCTAAGACCTAAACCCTAATCGAAGTCAAAAGGATTCTTAAGTCAAACAAAACCCTAGTTTACCGTAACCGTTTAACTCCGGCATTGCCGTTTTCTCAAGCCCTAGAAAACGAAGTTGGAAAAATTAGTTGTAATAGTTCGTAATAGCTATAGGTTTTATAAAAATATCAGATTGAAGATTTCGAGTGTCCTTTGAACCCGATCGGACATAATTCTTGAAAGACGTGTCCGGAAGCCCGGAATCGGAAAAATATTCCGAATATACCGTTAGACTCGTAAAAATATAAGATTTCCAAAAATATCAATTTCGTAATTTTTCGATAACTAAAAATATCAGATATCGCTTTTATACGCGTACTTTCTTACTACCGGTATTTAATTGTCATGTCTACTTTTACATTACACTATTTTCTACTATTCTACACTATTCATCTATCTCTACTTTTTCTTACAACCTATTCTTACAAACCTTACACCTACTTCTTACACTTTTCATTTCCAATACAACTTCACATCTTTCATCTCTTTTAATTAATCAAAAGACAAAAAAATTAAATTTTTCTCTCCCATACCCCAAAATAGCGCCGGCCATCTCTCCTTCATGCCCAATTTGTTTTGATTTTCAATTATTTAATTAACACAAATTATCTCCCACATTTTCCTATAAATACCCCTTCATACCTTCACTTCTTTCACATCTTCTTCTCTAAAGTTACTCTCTCAAAATCTCTCTCAAATTCTCTCAAGAGTTCTTGCAAGAGTCCTCTTAAGTTTAGCTTCTTTAGGTAAGAAATTCTCAAGATTTCTTCATGTTCATTTACTTAGTATGAGCTTAGTGTGTGTTTTCTAAAACCATGAAGGTTAAGAAAGCAACATTAGGTTCATGCTTTGTTTTTGTTCATAATCAAAATTCCTCCATGATCATTTATGTTTCTATTATGTTCCTTTATACTTCTTATAATTCCTTTATGTTTTTCTATCTAATATATCTATATAGATAAATATTATTTAGAGCATATAAGCTCATTGTATTACAATTTATTTACCTTCATGCAATTTATTTACTTCATTCCAAGTTATTTAAATTCAAGTTAATTTTAAGACTAGTCATTCTAGTCTTAGACTTGTCCTCATCAAGTCAAAACAATTCTTTTCTTTTCGGGACTAGTCTTTTCTTAGTCCCGGGGTACCTTGAAGAAGCTAAGGTCCCAATACTTGATTTATTTACTTAAGCTTTCTAATTATTATGTTCCTTTATATTTCTATAGTTTATGATTCATATTCATGCATGAACATAATGTTTTTGTCTCAACAAATAAATGAAGAAGTATTTTTTTCAAAGAACTTTCCTAAATTAAAATAGAAAATGGATGAACATGCATGGAAATAATTATTCTTACATAAACAAAGGTTTTATGAAAACTCATCTTTCATCAAGAAGTAGAAATTCTTTTGGAAATCATTACAAGAAATAAAAATATCATTTTACTACTTTTGAATCCAAGTTTTGAAAAATGAAACCACACCTTAGGAATTTAAAGAAGTTAAATATTCATCTCAAAAACTCAAGAGCTTTCAAAAGTAAAATAAATATTCCATAGAATCTCAAGTTCAAAAGACTTAATTTTACAAGTTGAGACAATTTCATTTACTTCATACATATGTTATGAGTCGTTACAAAAATGTATATACCTTTCAAAAAGTTTACAAAGTAATTGAAAATTTCTCTTTCAAATAAGCTTTGTTTAAAAAAAAAACAAGTGGTTACAAATTCGTGGCAAATCTGGTCGCTACCTTTTCGGAACCTAAACGGCTTAGTTTTGTAAAAATAAGCTTAGAAATGCGTAGATCTTTTCGAGTAGGTAGAAAACGACATATTATACGCGAAATTCCGAGTTAAAATGAGCAAGTTATGGTCATTTTAAGTTGGAATTTCCCCTTATACGATTTTTCTACGATTTTAAGTAAAGTTTAGAATTTTCAAGAAGAAGAATTTCATAAATACTCATTTTGGGTATTCTTCTTGATTAGATAATCCCGAGGAGGAGTGTTCGTACCCCGAGGATTACTACGATTAAGTGGAATTTCCGAACGACCCATCCGATTCAAGAAAGGTGTCTTCATGGCCGAGTGAGTTACTTCCCGTTGATTTTTCTCATACTCTTGATTGTGCTTGTAAAATTAGTTGCACTAGAATTTAAGAAAAATAAAAAGGAAGTGTATGATAATATGTTGAAAGAATACTAAGTATATCGAAACTCGATTTGTTTGTAATTAAGTTGTATGAGAATTAGTATCTTGAAATGTTTGAAATTGATTGATCACTTGAAAGAAGTTAAATGTAACTACTAGACTTTAATTAAAGAAATTACTCATGCACTTCATATGTTGAGTCACATTGCATTCACTACTATACAATTGGTGGGACAAGTGTATAATAGTGGTGGTAGACAGAACCGGTATATCATGTGAGTGGCTGGTAGGAGCCTGTAATAAACTACAAGTATTTGATGGCTAGTAGGAGCCTGTAATAAACTACAAGTTTTTGATGGCGTATAGGAGCCGGTAAGATCTATAAAAGTTTTTTTAAAAGTTGTGGCTGTAATTGGCCTGAATCCCCAACCCGAATGAAGGGCGTAAATTCATTCAACATATGATTCCCGGAAAGTCATATGTCTTGTATGCTCACGTGATTGTTTCATTTCATATGATTGAATAATAAACTTGATTGTTAAATTTCTTCGAGTATGAATTTTTGGGATTTACTCACTAAGCATAAGCTTATACCCTATAGATATCTGTATTCTCAGGAACACCTATTTTTGAGCTTGAGGCCATCCGTATTCGATACGTTTTGATGTTAAAGCTTTTGGAGGAAATCTACTCAAAGACTTAGATTAGAATTCCTTTGAAATCTTTAAATTTGAAAGTTAGGAGGTTTATCACGATCCTTGGATTCAGCGGGGGAATGCCCTAAGAAGTTATGTATCAAACCTTTATTTATGATATAATTTTATTTCTGAATTCTTGTATGTTATTCTTTACCTGCTTATACTATGCTTCCCAAAAGCGTCTCCTATTACCGTGTTAGACGCCTTACATATAATACTAAGGTTTTGCATGGCTAAGGTAGCCATTCCTAAGCCTTGATATCATGTGGCGGATGCAGTTTAGGGTACCATCGGGGCGTGACACAAGCCATCTTCTTTGGCGCATATTCAATTCTCTTTGAGTGAAGATATATTTCAAGCTTTTGTGATCGGTAAAGATTTGCACTTTCACAAATAAGTGATGTCTCCAAGTTCAATTAGTATCACTGCAGCAAGCTCCAAATCATGAATGGATAATTTTCATGGAGTTTCAATTGTTTGAAGCATAAGCTATTACTCGGTTATCTTGCATCAAAACACATCCTAATCCTTGTATAGATGCATCACTATACACAACGAACTCCTTCCCGCTAACTGGAAGTGCTAAAACAGGTGCAGATACTAACCTCTGTTTCAACTCTTGAAAACTCTTCTCACAATCTTCATTCCAAGTAAACTTCACATGCTTTCTAGTCAACTTTGTCAATGAAGAAGCAATCTTTGAAAATCCTTGTACAAATCTTCGATAGTAGCCTGCTAAACCCAGAAAACTACGTACCTCAGTAACATTTGTAGGTTGTGGCCAATCCAAAATAGCTCCAATCTTTTCCGAATCCACAGATATTCCTTCCTTTGTAATAATATGACCAAGGAATGCCACTTCTTTCAACCAAAACTTGCATTTACTAAATTTGGCATAAAGCTTCCTTTCCCTTAGCCTTTGAAGAACTAGCTTCAAGTGTTGTTCATGCTCCTCTACACTTCTTGAATATACCAGTATGTCATCAATAAAAACAATGACAAACCAATCCAGATAATCTTTAAATACTCTGTTCATTAAATCCATAAATGCAGCAGGGGCATTTGTCAAACCAAAAGACATAACCAAGAACTCAAAATGTCCATATCGCGTTCTGAAAGCCGTCTTGGGAATATCTTGTTGTTTAATCTTGAGTTGATGGTATCCAGATCTTAAATCTATCTTGGAGAACACTGCAGCATCTCTCAACTGGTCAAATAAATCATCAATTCGGGGAAGTGGATACTTGTTCTTAATTGTCCTGATTTAGCTCTCTATAATCTATACACATTCTTAAGCTTCCATCTTTCTTCTTCACAAATAATACTGGAGCCCCAAGGAGAAATACTCGGGCGAATAAATCCTAATGTCTGCAACTCTTCTAACTGGCTTTTCAATTCTCTCATTCTGCAGGAGCCATTCGGTATGGAGCTTTAGATATTGGTGTTGTTCCTGGTATCAAATCAATTCCAAACTCAATTTCCCTATCAGGCGGCAACCCCGGTAATTCTTCAGGAAAAACATCAACAAACTCTTTCACCACTGACACCATATCCACTCCAATCTCTTCACTACTCTTCTCCCATAACTCCATAGTATACATACAAGTCGGTCTTTTTCTCTCCAAGACATGTGTCACTCTTCCACTCTTCAACTCAAAACTCACTTCCGCCCTCTTACAATCTATGGTAGCCTTATACAGATTTAACCAATTCATTCCCAAAATAGCATCAAAATCAGTTAAAGGCAAAACCAGCATATCAATGGGCATGTTTATATTAGAAATCACAACATCAACATTTCTACAAACACATGGTTTCTTAGTTTGCACCCCAAGAGTAGTATTAACACTCATCATTCTATCAAGCAACACTTCAGAATACAAACCACACTCATTCACAAAGCTTTCAGCTAAACACGCATGAGTAGCACCGTATCTATCAATGCATATGCAGTATGATTTGCAATCTTTATGGTACCTGCTAATGTATCCTGAAGGAGCTTTCTCATACTGTTGTAGGGCAAACACTCTAGCAGCAGTTGTTCCTTTTCCTACATTAGGACCATCGGTTCTAGGCTTCTCCTTACAATTCATCACATGATGTCCTCTCTGTTTACAATATGCACAGAATATAGGCTTCAACTTTGGATCTTTACAATCAGAAGCTCGATGACCTATATTTCCACATGCAAAACATGCTCCTGGAGCCCATTTACACTGAGCTAAATCATGGGGTCCAAAGCATCTAGTACCTCTTGTCAAGAGGAGTAGAAGACATAGAAGTCTTCACAAATTGTCCCGAACTAGGCTTCTTTCCCAAATATGGTCTTTTACCTTTATCAATACTGTCATATCTTGGATAAGGAGTGTATGAAGTTGTAGATCTCTTTCCCAGAAAAGTAGCTCTTCTATCTCCTTGAACCTTATTATCATCTGATAGTTGCTCTAACAGTCTTGCCTTCACTACAGATTCTGATAAGGTCGTAAGTTGAAACTTCTTAACTTCACTCTTCAATTCCATATTCAACCCATCTTGGAATTTTTGAACTTTCATTTTTCGTCGTTGTATTCGTTCCCGCAAACCTTAGCAACCTGCAAAACTCCGCATAATACTCATCCACTTTCATATTCCCTTGTCTCAAACTCAACCATTTAGAAATCATTTGTTCCCTCACGGTCGATGGAATATATTTCAAGAAGAAAGCATCTTTGAATGTATTCCAGAGAATTGGTCTTGCAAATCCTTCACTATTCAGCATCCACCAATTATATGCATCTTGCTTCATCATATAAATCGCCAAATCAACTTTTCTATCATCGGGTACTTGGCAAGCAGCAAAAGCTTTCTCAAGTTCTATTATCCATCCTTCAGCTTTAATTGGATCCATGGTAATACCATCAAACTCAGGTACTAGCTTGACAAAGTCATGCAGCTTCACTTGATCATATCGGTCTCCTACTTGTACATTAGGTTCTTGCCTCACATTTGATGGATTATATTGTTGCATGAATTGTTGTTGTTGTTGATACTGTTGAACCATTGCAAACATATCCCGGAACAAATTGAACATAGTACTTGTATCTCCTACTGGCATCTGAGGCATAGGAGGATATGGAGGCATCGGAGGAGGCATTTGAGGTGGCGCTTGTGGTTGTGGAGGATCCTGGGTAGTAGAGGCTGAAGCTGGTGATGGAGTCGAAGTCGAAGCTGGGATAGTAGAAGCTGTAGATGCTGAAGCAGTATACTGAGGAGGAGGCATATTCTCCCGATCTGAAGTCTGTCTAGTGATTCTCCTTGACCTATCCATCTTTAAATGACATACAATATACACATGACATATGATAATTAATGCAATGTCAGATTAATCTTGAATTTAGTTAATATTAAAAATAAAACAACATTCAAGCATAACACACCATTCAAGCAATCCTAGACTCAAGCCATGCTAATCTCACCGTATCTAAGGTCAAGTCTCCTATTTTAAACAAACAATTTTACATAAACAGGCTCTGATACCAACTGTAAAGACCCGACCTGCTAATCCTTAAGACTTAGCAAGTTAAGTCCCCAACCACATATAATACTTTCGTATTATATGGAAGGTTGTCCTAATCTACAGTTATGTGAATTGTTTGTTTAAAACTACTAAAACTTGTTATAAAAGCTTTTACAAAAGGATTACTCACTTGAGTAATCTATTTACATAAAATAGTTTAAGGAAATATTTACATCCTTGTGTCCAGCATAGGACACAACAAAATATACATAAGTCTTACAAAATGAAGAAAATAGACTTTAAGTCTTTTAATACAACCCAGGCTTAACTAACAAGCCTCTATTCCCAAAATACAAAATACATTTGTTAAACGAACACATGAAATAAAACTTTCTTCAAAAACTTCTCGCCACAGGGTCCTACTCATCCCACTCGTCCATAAACTTCTCCCAATCTGACCCGAATCCCATATCATCATAACAATCATCATCAACACCTGAAAATAGCAAAAGTGAGCCAGAGGCCCAGTACACAGCAACACAAACAAAAGCGAAGCCATACACACCTATACCAATGCAATGCAAAAACAATTGCTTCATTATCTTTCTTTAATATTTCTTAAACAAATCAACACTGGAGTATTCAAACTCCGGGACAAGCTGAGGATATCTGGGGTCCTGAGTAATGCTCACAACGCTCAGGGGGTTGTATAGGTAGCCCGAATACCTATATCTCCTAGATAACGTTACATTGCAAATAATAATCTCATCCAGGTTATATAGCCGTTACTCAGCTTCACTTAACTCAATCCATAATATAAAGCAATTCACATGCTCCATAAACATTGAATTAGATTATATTATTTCCTCTCAAGAGTAAGTAAATGTTGCTCAGTTATACATTCCTATCGATTATCCGCCGAGCCTAGTCATTGCATCATGACTATTGGCCTAAGCGTCTACACTAACCTATCATTGCATCATGATAAGTTACCGCTCCTCGAACCGGATTTAACGGTGAAAACACAAGCAATTCAAGCAATACTTAAGTCATTTAGAACTTATATCAAATTTAAGTATGCCTATCCTAACAAGCATACAAGCAAGTTACTGCGTACCTGTATTAGCTTGGGAATTAATGGGGGTGGCCAAGCGAGGATCAATAACTGTTCAACAAGAATTATCACAATTCACACTTAGTTTAAACTCATTTCAACTAATCTCATACATAACCATACAAATACATTCAAATAAGTTATCACAAGATCCTAAAACAAGTAAAGATAATCAATAATTTATTAAATCATACAAATATCCTTAAATCATGCTTAATTATATTACTCGATCATCATAACACATCAATTATCATATATCTATCTCATTTTAGTCTAAAAGATCCATTTGTTAAAGCAAATACACATAAAACAAACAAAAACAAGTTTTTAACTTTGTTTGGAAAATATATCAGCTGGAAAGAAACGAAAATTCGGCCTTGATAAGTTTTTATTTTGTAAAAACTCAAAACACAAAAGTTGTAGATCTTTTTAAGCTTTCTAACGCAATTTGAATCACTCAAATCGGAGTTCGTATGAAAAAGTTATGATCAATTTACAAAACAGTATCGCGTCAGGGAAGAAATCCGCGAGCGCTACACCCTTGGCAACGGGGTGTTTTGAAGGCCGTTTTGACTCAGGGGAAGTGAAATTTTTGATCCGAGAGCACTACACCCTTGGCAACAGGGGTGTTTTGGACACTACACCCTTGGCAACGGGGTGTTTTGGAGGCCGTTTCAACTCAGGGGAAATGATATTTTGATCCGAGAGCACTACCCTTGGCAACAGGGGTGTTTTGACAGGTGTAGTGATAGTTATACGAAATTTTTCAAACTTTAACACTTTTAACTTGAAAAAAAAAACAACTTTTCTCAACTCCTAACATGTCCTAAACCTTATGCAAACTTCATACAACACTTCAAACACTTCTAATACTTATCATACTTCAAACTCCAAATCCACACTTCAACTACCCAAATTATCTTCTTCCCAAATTCAACAACACCCATACTTCTTGCTACACATAAAACATATACTATAAGTTCTTGTAGCCTTAATATACTACTTAAACTACCATTAACATATAGAACACATCATTTCTCATATTTAGCATAAGCACCTATTATCAAGAAATCACATATATGCATAAGATTAAGACATGAAAGACAAACTCACCAATAGAACTTTAGGCTTTAGTTTAATGGTCCTCTAGCAATCTTTTGGTGGTAAAAGTGATGGAAAATGAAGGGCTTAATCTTATGCCACCTTGGAGGAGCTTTTGAGAGGGTTAAGAGGTGTTTTGAAGCTTAGAGAAAGGGTTTGGCTAAGGTCTGAAATTTTGCCCGAAAATTTAAGTTTGAAGAGTAGATATTATCTACTTGTTTGACTTTTGAGGCATTTGTAATTAAGGCAATTAATGACTTAACCTTTTGTTACTTAATGACATTGTCTTAAGGCCTTAATGAGTGTTTAATAGCTTTATTTTTTGCCTAAAAATTCTGCTACATAAGGACTTAGTTACATGCATTCCTCCACTTAATTCAACACATTCAAATCATAAATTACACATATGAATACAATTAAAATTTTATGAACTAAATATTTAATAAATTCTAGAATATTTCAATATTTTAACATAATAATAAAAACATAATTCATCATGAAAAAAAAAAATCATATTCATACATATCAAAAGTATGTATAAATTTATTAACACACATATAGAATATAAATTGGGAATTTCATGGTTATTTCAATAACATTAACTATTTTAGTGGTTCGTCACAGTTAGGTACGGAGTGAGCAGTTCGATCGTAATGAGATTAATCCTTTCAAATTGATGATACAATCATAAAATTTTCTTAGAAAGAAAAACTTTTATCATAAACTGTCATTTCAAAAGGTTCACTTTCACAATAAAAAATGAAGGGTAAATATTTTGAATAGTATACAAATTTTGATAAAATATGCAATTAAGTAATTAAACTTGATACTTAGCTAGATAAACTTTTCACATGCGTTTATTCTTCCATCTATTGTTTCGTCGGGAAAAAAAAAAAATCTACGTATGAAATTGTGCCCTACTATTTTTTTTTTTTTTAATTTCAAAACAATTTAAATCATGCTTCAACCTTACCTGACATTTAACCCCAATTAATGTAAGATGGTTAGGGAAAGTAAGGGAAAACTTTACTTTGGCTAAACTAATGTTGGGTTCAAACGAAAAGTAACAAGGAAATCTTAGGTGAAAGAGAAACGAGATCCTACCTAACGCATACACTTAAATCCTCGTCGATTGGAAACCTTATTGGTGAAGTTGGAACCTTAAGAGAGCAATTGAAATGCCAATATGCCAAGACAAAGCCTTCATCAGTCTTAATTTATAGAATGGGAGCTTATAGTTCACGAAACATTCTTGCAGTGACAGACCCAAGAAACCTTAAAGTATTGTAGATTGTTAGAGGGTTCACGTGTGGAGGTCAAAGCGTTTGTGAAGCGGAGGATTTTCGTCCCAACATGAATGTATCTGCTCACTACTCTCATTCCCAACTTCTTTTGCTAAGAGATAACGTTAACAGAAGTTCATTGTTGTCATTTGAATTTTTTTTCCCCCTTGGAAAATTACTTTCATGTTTTCCACCTAGGGTACAAATAATATTTTTAAATTGGATGCATGAGATGTGGTTGTACACTTGTTGACAATTCACCCATATGGAAATTTTTCAACAGTGTTATCTCGGTATCAGCAGTCTATGCAAACAGTTTGTCTAGATAATAAAATGGTTAAATTTAAAGTTAAGATACCTAATCATATCAATTAACACATTTACTCAAAATTAAATATCTTCTTTGCTCCTTTAGGTCTTTTTGTTTGATCTAGCTCATTCTCCATATCATCACAACATTTTGTTTCTAGTCACTTTTATTTATTTATTTTTTATTGTTTTTTATCCAAATAACAAAAAGAATAAAAACTTAAAAACTACGATTTGGTTGGGTTACGCTCTCAGTTTTTTTTTTAATCCATATCGAATCACTATACTCAGTGCATTATAAAAGATATAGTTTAGGGAAAAAAAAAATCTATCCAAGCAACACGTTTTTAAATTAAAAAAAAAGGATAGTTTTATAAATATTTAATCTTTATAATCTATATAATTTAAGTCAAAACCCTTTCATTCGTCACATATTTTTAGCATACAGTTTTATATGATAATTATTAATCTCTCTAATATTATTATTTGATCATTTTATTTAATGAAATAAAATCATCATTGCATTTAAGAATATTAACTAAAGAAAAGAATCATTATTGCTGTTTAAATTTACTAATTCTTTTCAAGACACATTTTGCTATTTCCTTTTCATACCATGAAAATCACTTCCACTATTTTATACATCAATTCTTCTATCTTTACAGGTTCGAAGATGGTGTTACCTCTTCTAACCATCCTTTTTGTAAAGACCCGATCCACCAATCCTTAAGATTTAGCAAGTCAAGTCCCCAACCAGATTATAATATTTTCTATTATATGTAAGCTTGTCATAAATCTAACAATTTATGTGAATTGTTTGTTTAATCCCACTACAACTTGATATAAAAACTTTTTACAAATGGATTACTCACTTGAGTAATCTATTCATATAGAGCTTTTAAAGAAATAATTTATAATTTTGTGTCAAACACATGACACAACAAAACTTACATAAGTTTTTTCTACAAAACAAGAAAAAATAGACTTTAAGTCTTATATACAAACAAGACTTAACTAACAAGCCTCTATTCAAAATACAAAATACATAATTGAATCAAACAACTTGTTCAATAGTTTTCTTCTTTGCCATCTTGCACTCGATTCCTACTCGCCCCACTCATCCATAAACTTCTTCTAATCCGACCCATAGCCATATCATCATAACAGTCATCATCACCTAAAAAATAGCAATAGTGAGCCAAAGGCCCAGTACACAGCAACAACACTCAAAAGCGTAGTGACAATCATACCTAGACTAATGCAATGCAACACTATGTTTCATTTATCAATCTTTTTGTATTCATTAATCAAATCATCATTGGAGTATTCAAACTCCGGGACAAGCCATGAGATTCTAGGGATCTGAGTAATGCTCACGACGCTCAGGGGGTTGATATAGATAGCCCGAATATCTATATCTCCTAGATAACGTTACACTGAAAAGAATAATCTCATATAGGTTATATAGCCGTTGCCCAACTTCACTTAACTCAATCCATAATATAAATTAATTCACATGCTTCCATAAACATTGAATTAAATTATACTATTTCTTTTCAAGAATAAGTAAATGTTGCTTAGTTACTACATTTACTATCGATTATCTGCCGAGCTTAGTCATTGCATCATGACCATTGGCCTAAGCGCATACATTAACATATCATTGCATCATGATAAGTTACTGCTTCTCAGACCGGATTCAACGGTGAAAACACAAGCAATTCAAGCAATATTTAAGTCATTTAGAATTTATATCAAATTTAAGTATGCCTATCCTAAAAACATACAAGCAAGTCACTACGTACCTGAGATAGTTCGGGAATTAACGGGGTTAGCTGGGCGAGAATCTATCACTGTTTAAAACAACATTAAATTTCACACTTAGCGTAAGCACTAATTAACTAGTTGAAAATACAATTAATCAAAGAAATTCAAATAAATTAATACAAAGTCATAATAAAGCATCTAAACATCCTATTATATCATAGAACACTTAACAAATACTTAATTGATTATATATCAAACTTCGAAAAATTTTGAAGAAGTTTTTAAAATTCAAAAGCGCAGGGGATACGTCGGCATTCAAAGCCGACGGCTTTGAATCGGTATTCAACACTCTGAAAATCAACATACAACGCTGGCAGCATTCAAGGGTACGCCGGCTGTCTTCATTCTACGCGGCGGCTTTGAACCGGTGCAGAATGCAAAATTCAAATTTCCAAAAGTTTACAGAGAGGTAGAAACCGGCAGCGTATCCATGTACGCTAGTAGCTTCTCACTCTACGCGGCGGCTTTGGATTCCCAGTAGCCGGCGTACAATGTGAAAAAAATGAACGCCGGCTGACTTTTTCAGCGAAAGCCGGCGGCGTTCAAACGGCTTTAACAAATTTAACTCTATTCGCTTCCAACACGCCTATAAGCCGACGGCGTAGAAGCCCCAGATGCCTGCGTACGACCAAAATTTAGCCTATACGAAAATGTTTTTGATTTCCCATGTTTTATTACAACTTTGTTCACTTTCAAAAATTCTCAAACTTAGTATAAACTTCCCAAAGATTGTTATATGTTCATTATATTATTCAAACAACATAAACTCCAACTCAAAACATCAAACTCTCCACCCAAATCATCATACACAAATCATACTTCAAACCCCATATCACTACACCCAACATTTAGTCATCAACCATTTGCATTTCTCAACACTTCTAATCTCTTATACTACATATACAACTAACTCCTATAACAACAAAACACTTCTCATACAACCACCAAAGCATATAAGTCCTCAAACACAAATTTAAGCTTAAAACCTATTGCTAAAAAACAATGAACTTGCATATTTTGAAGACATGAAAACATACTTACCAATAGAACTTTAGACCTTGGTTTTGTGATCCTCTAGCATGCTTTTGATGGTGGAAATTGTAGAAGATGAAAGGCTTATCTATATAGATCCAGGGAGAGCTTTGGAGAAGAAGAAAATTGTGTTTTGAAGCTTTTGGAGGCTTGTTTAGGAGGTCTGAAAATTGTGCACGAATTTTGCACTATTTGAGTTGATATTATCTCAAGTTTTGACTTTTGAGGCATAAGAGGTTAGGGGGATTTAATGACTTATCACTAGCTAATTAATGAACTTGTCTTTGGTTAATTAATGTTGTGTTTAAGCTCCCTTTAAGGTGAAAGAATTATGCTATGATAAGGCTTATGTACATGGATCTATTTACTTATTTTAATACATTCCAAATATAATTCTTACATGTTAATGCAATTTAAATTTTATGAACTAAATATTTAATAAATTCTAGAGTATTTGAATATTTAACACAATAATAAAACACATAGTTCATCATGAACACAAATCATATTCAATACATATCAAAAGCATGTATAAATTCAATAACACACATATAAAATATAAGTTGGAAATTTCATGGTTATTTCACTTTTATCCTAGTTGTCGTCGTGACTCATCTATACTGGTTAGAGATATGGTTACAAATATGAATGCATGCTGGAACAATGAGACATGATTAGGTAATCTAAGGCCACTACAACTCAAATGTTGTAGATAGAATAAGCAGATGATTTTAGATAAAGACCATTAGAAGACAGATCTTAATCGTGAGAAGGAGGATTCATGACTACGGATTAGTCCATGTAAATTTGGATTGTTGTACACTGCTTATGTATAGCATAAAGGGAAAAATGTATTGTAATGATTCTTGGTTACATCTTCTATTTTTAGGTTTTTATTTTATTTATTCTTTATTTTTATTATTGTGTTGCATTTCAATTCAATTATGTTAAAATTATGTATGACATAGAGGAAAAAGAATAGATTGTAATGATTCTTTATTTCATCTTCTACTTTTAAGGATTCTATGTTTTTTCATTTTCTTTTTCATTTAAATGTATATTGCAAATTTTAATTACATTAATATTAATACATTTTCTTAATATGAGTTTTATATTTCAATATTCTCAACATTTATTTATTCATTTTTCTCAATTATAATTAATTTCAAAACCTTTTATTGTTGCACATTTTTCTCAAATAGTTTTTTATATTAATTTTTAGCCTATATAATATTATATTTATTAATTTTAGTTAAAGAAACAAATTTAATATTGCATTTATGACTATTGGCTAATGAAAGAAATAATGATTTTTTTTTTTTTTTTTGCCAAATATTGCATTGAGGAAGCTATATAAGAGTTCGTACAAGCTAGAAACAAACTATCCAAGCTTAATCAAGATCCAAAAGGGGAGTGCGAACAACTGCACTCGATCCTACTAAGTTATAACATGAGCTTATTAGCAGGTTTTTGACAAAAGTAGAGCAAAGATTAAAGAAATCTAAAGGGATAGAATCAGCAAAAAGAGATTCGTCCTAGCTTTAGCGAGCTTCTGAGCTAAGTCATGCGCGACTATATTGCTCTCTTTAGGTGTCCATAATAGCTAAACCGATCTATCATCTAGATGAGTTGTCTACGAAGAACAACAAAGTTAGGTAAATAGTCCATACAGACTTGGGGTGCAATGAGCCACTTTAAAGCATTTTGGCAATCCGATTCAATAGTGATATTCATTATTTGCAATTCTTTTCCATAGTGTAGATCCTAGTAGATAGCCTAGATTTCTACTTCCAAGGGAGTGCTTGCATGAATCAGTTTTCCAAAGCCATTGATTCAATGGCCATTGTTATTACGAAAACAACCACCTACTCCACAGACTTTACATTCTACATCTAGGATTGCATCAACGTTGAGTTTCACATGATCTACTTGTGTGGGGAATCCTTCCTCGATGGGAATTTATTTAATGGCTCATCTTCATTGTAACCCAAAATTTCTTTGTGATTGTTTTTAAACTTGTTTAATTCCTTTGTGATAGTTATCTTTTCTATTTTTCTTTATGTTGTGAAAATCACTTCGATCACTATCTATCATTAATTCTTCTACCTTTATAACTAGAATGTGGTGTAGCGTCTTCTAACCATCCACCTGCCTTAGGTGTTAGTGTAGCCCATCTATGCTAGAGGTATTAACGCAATTAGATCCATTAGGTTACTTCAAGGTGGTTAAGTTTTCTCGATGAAGCGATATCAACTCATGTTTCTTACTAATAAATTCTTGGTTTGATATATATTGTTTACGATGACTATACTTTTTCTTAGGTTTAGAATTCACCAATTTTTTTAGTTAAGGATTCACAAAGGCGAATCTATAGATATTAATATAATTATTAAGTAATATTTATGAACACTAAAATATTTTATTTTATTATGTCTTAATAATCAAACAACTAAATTTGATTAATGTATCCTAAGATATCCAATTTTAATTAATGTATCCATTTTCTTATTGTCATGCTTTTTATTTTAAATCAATTTTTTGTTTTATTTTAATTCATTAAGAGAATTTAAAGGAATAATGTTGAAAATTTTAAAAACAATAAAAAAATGAAATAAGAATATTAAGAATAATGGAGATTTTTTTTTCAACAAGAATAATAGAGAGATGAACAATTAAGATTATTAGAATTACCATTTTATAATTATAAACATTCAAAAAGGATAATGTTCATCTATAATATTATTGAAAAAGATAATACTTTGTTGTCACATTTGCAATACACAAATGAATTTGTGGAATCTGATTACGAGTTTTGCTTATTTCGCATACTTAGAATTATTGTTAGAAACAATAATCAATGATTCCGACTTTGGAGTGGAATTTAATTATACCGTTGAGAAGTCAAATTTCATATTCATGATTCCATTTTACTTTTATTAATGTTTTCTAATTTCCTTATCTCTTTATTTTCCCACATTTTTTATTATCTATTTTAATTGTTTAAGGCTTTTTTGGTAAATTACATTATATTGAATGTATCCAAAAAGAGAATGAATTTATTGTTATATAATTCATTTGCTCCATTCTATTTTATTTCATTATTCTGTGTGGTAAACATGACATAAGGTTTTTCTTTTTCATGTTGACATACACACACACTTTACCAATCCTTTTTTTTTTTTTTGTTAATAACACGTTTCAATTCTCACTATTGCTAATTCCATAACAACTCAAAAATTTAAATTATTAATCTATATATTAAATTTGTAATAATTATTATTTTCAATTATCATTAATTAATAACAATTCCATTAATATCTATGGAGTTTTTAAAAAATTGTTTTTTAAAGATGTATTTTATATTAATTAAACTAATAAAGCATGTTTTGGTTACGTTTTAAAATCTATTAATACCATTTTTTATTAATAATTTAATTTTGAATCATTTATTGTCTCATTATATTTACTATAAATATTAAGTTTCAATGACATTAATACCAATATTTGTTAATTATCTATTAGAAATGAATTTATTTCAATCTAATTACTAAAACATTTATCAAATTTCAATGCTATCTTTCATTTACTCTTTGAATTAAAATAATCTTTCTTTTCTCAAATGAAAAAAAAAAAAAAGTTTTCAGGAAAAAAATTGGACTTGTAGACCCTATGAAATTATGATAGTGAGAATTTTTTTCTTTCTCACACATTACCTTTATTATGCTCACACTTGCAAGTTCTTTACAAATTATAGAAAATGTTAGACTTACATTACATATATATACAAATAAAAGATTAGTGATAGGGATGTTGATTTATAGTAATTTTTTTTCTTGCAATATGGTTCTCATATGATATATCACGTAATAAATAACAAAAAAAGAAACCATAAATTTCTATAGATATTTGAACTACCTTTAACTTTTTAAGGTTTATATATATATAATTATGAATAATTTTACAACTTAACAGCAAAATCAAATAATTCATATAATTAAATTTTTTAAAATGTTCTACAATTATTTATAAATAAAATCTTCACAATTTAATTGTAAAATCAACATAATTTTCTAAGGCTTTTATTATTTTAAGCACAAGCATCCCGCATATATCATTTGCTAGTATACTATAAACAAGTTTAATCATAGTTATATTCAAACTTAAAGTTGATTCAAAATTTATTAGCTAAAGTTTTACTTAAATTTGATCGAGTTTAGAATTTTTTAGTCCAAACTCAACTTAAAAGTAGCACCAATTGAGCTTTGATTTGATCGATTAAATTAGACAAAAATCGATCTCTTGAAGAAATGTGAAATACATTTATTTCTAGCTGATACTAATATCTGACTTCAATTAAAATACAACTAATTTTTAAGTTTAATGTAGTTCAATTGAGCTAATATGGTAAAGTTCAAATTTGAAAAAAAACCTTACTTTCTTGGTTAAGAACTTGAAGTGAACTAGTTTGGCTTCCTCTACGAATGTTCAAACATAAATAAAATAATCAAATAGATATGTAATAAATAATAAAGAAAGTAGAGCCATAGAAGTCGGTTTCGCATAAATTAAATTACACGTCATTAACAGACTACACCCGCACAAGCTTCCAAAAACTGATGATTTGATTTTTCCAACCTTTCCTTCATCAATGATTTTTACTTTTCTTTCCTTCGCTATCAAATAAGACACTGTGAGACATTATGTGAACTTTTTTCATATATAAACAAGCAAATATAAGGTCGAATCGATCTCTCCACACACACAAGCTTCCATGGCGAAAGAAGTAAAGATCCTAGGCTTTTGGTCCATCCTTTTTAGTAAAAGAGTAGAGTTAACCCTTAAATTGAAAGGTATAGAGTATGTGTACATTGAAGAAGACCTTTTCAACAAGAGCAACTTACTTCTTGAGTCCAACTTGTCCACAATATGATTCCAGTACTTATCCATAAGAGAAAATCAATTGCTGAATCCCAATTGATCTTAGAATACATAGATGAGATAGGGAAGAATAACCTCTCTTGCCTGAAGACCCTTTTGACAGAGCCAAAGCACGTTTTTGGGCTAAATTCATTGATGACAAGGTAAGCACTTTATCCAAGCTAGGGTCTATTTGGTTGTCTTATAAAGATTATTGACATCTTATTATTTTTATTATTTTTAAGCAGATTTCTTATGAAAAAAATAAATACAAACAAAAAACAGACATTTTTATTCATAATCAGATCAAACTAACCATATATAGATCAAATATAGATAAGATACAAATATGAATCAGATTCAGATATGATATAAATGAAAATCAGACAATTCAAACAGATACTTAGTCTAAATTAATTGATCATGCTATCAAATGATCTCCTTCTGTTGCGAAGATGTCCTATATTGGAATATGCCTTTATTATTGTCATATCTATTTAATCATGCATCCTGATGGGTTTGTTTGGTGGATGTTTTACACGTGAGAATAGCGTTATAAACAAAACCAATTGAGCCAAATAGTATTGATTCACAATTTAAAAATTTATTTTTTTAAATTGATCATTATTTCAAAAATGCCTACATTTAAATGAAATTTATATTAAAGCTCGAACTTCCACAAAATAAATAAAGCTCATATATAATGTTTATTCATTATTTGACACAAGAAATTATCTAATGAAGACATAAGTCACACCACTAGCTTATGGTTTGAAATGAATTGACCTAATATCCATTTCTTAAACAATTAAAATGAAAAGAATGAGATTGCTTGATGGGGTATACTGGGTTTAATATTATTCTAGTGCCATTTTTAAATTGAATTGATACTAAAACCGATATTGATATGATACAATGAAAACTAATAGTTCGTTTACCTAACATGAGCATCTATTCATTCCTTCCTCGTTTGACATAAAGATTATATACAGTGTTCACTTAAAGGAATGATAATTCATAATGAATTACTATTAATGAACAGCAATTCATATCTCCATCTATGAATTGTCATTCAATGTATATTTTTCAATTTTATGATAAATACCTATATCTTATTAATAAACCTATACAATTATCTTCTCTTGTAATAAACACATGGGACATTATAAATATTCTATCTTTTACTCTAATAATTACTTGTTTTACTTTTTTAAGTAGTCATTATAACCCTATTACATTCACTTTAAATTGGAATTTCATTCCCCCCTTATTTCATTCAGCGAATTGAATGTGCCATGACATTTTTACTCATAAACTGATCAAACCAAACTAATATTAATCGATATAGCTATGGTACCAAAGAATTACATATGTTGATTTGATTTTGAAAAAAAAATCTAACAATCCAAATAGGCCCTAAATAGCATTATACCATCACCACTCAAGCCTTAATCTAAGCAGGAGGTTAGCAAATTAGTCTATCTTGAAGTTAAATCGTCAATACTTAGTTTTTCTTTTTCTTTTTCTTTTTACTTAACAAACCTAAATTACAAATACAATTAGCAAACTAAGAAGGATGGAGTATAATTTATTTGATCTTCTATTACCCTCTACACTTGTGAGCTTGAGTTTGTTTATTTCTCCTCCTACTTCTCTTCTCATAGCATTTGTACACATGTCATTATCTGAAAATTCCTACCACCTTAGACCAGCATACTTTTTACGCGTGATCAGCCACTACTGTATTTTACTTCATCAATAAAGAGAAAGAGACCATCTCTAAAGGAAAGAATAATACATCTTGGGTTTGGAAGATCAAGAACTGCAATCGATCACTAACTGCTCGTCACTTTATTGTAATTGCAGTTTCATTACAATCTTATTCCTTATGAATAGCTATTATAGCATTTAGTTCACGAATAGCGATTCCACAGTGAATCTCTATTACATAAAACAATGAATAGTCATTCTTTATTTAAATCTATGAATATCAATTCTATGCTGAAACTGTCTTTTTTTCAACATAACAATTTAAATAGAACATTAATAAAGAAAAATCCTATTACAGCTCCATTTCATTCCTCTCCATTTCATTCCTCCGTAATAGAAATTCCGTTACAGCCTTATTCATTTAGTGAAGTGAACGAGTCATAAATCTTGTTCTTTGCTTTGAATTCAGCTGTGTCCACGTTCAATCTATTTTCCTACAATTTTTTTCGGTGGAAAAGCTATTTTTCTACCTTGTATTATATTTTAAATATATGAACTCTTAATATATAGATTCAAACTATAACAATACTAGGCCAGTAAATAAAAAAGAAAAGAAGAAAATCTATAACAATAATCATTATCTAAATTTGGGGTTTTCTTGTTTTATAAGCACTATGCAAGTTTGAAGTTGCTAAATGCTGTACCGATCAAGAAGAAGGATGTGGAAAGTTAGAAATACGTGAGATATTTTTTTTTCATATGTATGTGGTGAGAGATAAACTATAAAGTAAAATATTAATATAAAGTTCTACACTTCACTGGACAAGATATGAAAAGAAATTATTCTTAATCTTTAAACTTATGGCTTGCTAACTTGGAATATGTGGGGCAATTCAATAAGAATGTAATAAGATTGTAATGTTTTATATTTATTACATAAAGAGGATAATTGTTTAATTGATATTTTCAAGATAGGAGTACGATAGAATTTAAAAATAAACCATCAAATGATAGTTGATGGGTGCAAGACTATGAATTACTATTATTATTACTTAATACTAATTTATATAAATTATTATTTCCGTTAAGTGATATATAATAATAGTAATTTTACTTAGAAAAAAAAGGAATTGGATAGCTATTCGTGTGAAGCGACGGACTCTTAGTTTAGAATAAATCAAAGAAAGTAAAAATATATAGATAAATTTTTCTATTTATATTATTCCAAAATGAATGAGGCTGAAAACACATGTTTGTTATTATACTTATATAATATAAGAAAACACAATTCCATATAATTATATGCCATTTCATAGCTCCCACAATATGGAGATAAAATATTTTTTTTTTCTGTTTTTTTTTTCTGAATTGGGTTTTTACACGAGGTAAGTATAGGGTAGTTAAAATATGAAGTCTTACTCGTGTAAGGTATACGGTACTAGATTTTGCACCCAAAATCTAAATTATAACATCCTGTACCCACTATATACCATATAAATAGAACCTATAGAACATAGAGTATTTTGTGGAATTTATAATTTTTTTTGTTATAACCCATTATTTTTTTTCTTTCTTTCTTAAATTTCAATTTTATAATAATATATATAAATCCATGTAATAAATAAAATTACTTTATTATTGTAAATTTACTATAAATAACATACAAAGAAATAAAATATTTTTTCAATGTCGCAACTTCTATGATATTAAGGGTTCATTTATGCACTTGTAACAAACACATGTGCTACCTATTTATGCAATATCAAATGAAAATTTAAAAGTCGTTGTAAAATTCAAATATAAACTTTCAAGGTGGTTTTGTATTAATTAGTCTTAATACATATATATTCCTTCTATATAACTTTGAAATAAGCATATATAATTAAAGTTCTTTCAAAATTAAAATACTAAATTCTTTTAGAATTAAGTAGTCGAAGTTTGTCTAAAATAAAAGTATCTAAAAGATAGTCCTTAAATAAAAGTGATCACACTATAAAAATTGGTCTATATTAATTTTATTATATGAAATTTTTAATAGGATAAGTATATGGTGCCTTGAAATTGAACCGACTATATATTAAAAAATAAGGCACATGATAGATAATTTTATAAAGACCTTATATCCGTATCTTATTCTATGACAACAACTTCTAGAAAATATGCACCTATATTGTATCATGTGACCCTTAATATTTATATAGATCCTAGTCAATCGAGTAGAGTATGGGTAGGTATAATGTACAATAAAATTATCCACGCACTCCTAGTTTTTACTATATATTATGGTTCACCCTTTCGCATCAATTTTGTCCACTCAATTCCGTTAAAAAATTTTCCAAAAAAATTGTAAAAAATAAAAAAGAGAGAGAATTTACTTTTCTATTATGTTCAGTTTAATTCACTTTCCAATTTTAGCTTTTATACCCATTGTTTCAATACAATAACAAAAGATATTGAAAAGACAATCCATCATGACAATATGTCTGAAGTTGAGTTAAGATGAAATAGCTTTTCAAATAAACCATTCTGAAAGGATATAAATAAGCCATAAACAAGTCAAATCGAGATAATAAAACATCAAGTTTAAGCTTGAATACAATCCCAAATTTGAGAACATGAGCTTGACTTAAATTTGATTCTATTTAAAATTTTAAGTTCAAATTTAACTTATAATAGCATTCATTGAGCTCAAGTTCAATTAGATTAAACTTGTCTAGAGTAGATATTCAAAATCAGTTTGAACTCGGCTATTATGTAAATTTGATTCGAGTTCAATGATGTTCACACAATAACAAAGTTAAATATGATAAAATTTGAATATATAGACTACTCGAGTAGCTCAATAATTCACATATCTTATGGAGCAAGTTTGGCTAATTCATGCCCTTAGACATCCATAAAAGAGAATAGGCATAAATAAAATATAGATAAAAAATTTGGACAATCCAAATAGCCATCCAAACAAGTAGAGGTAAAGAAGAGTTGCTTTCACTTAAAATTACACGTCATTTTAGCGGACTTTACACACGCTCTTTCAAATCAATGTCTAATCCTTTGAAAAAAAAAAAAAAAAACATTATTGATTTTGCTTCTCTTTCCATCACTTTAAAAAATACATCATGTCAACGTTCCTCGTAAAAACAATCAAATATAAGATTGCAATCACAAAAACGAAAGAGCCGTTCCATGGCAGAAGAAATAAAGGTCCTAGGCTTTTGGGCAAGCCCTTGTAGTAAAAGAGTGGAATTAGCACTTAAATTGAAAGGCATAGAGTATGAGTATATTGAAGAAGACCTTTCAAATAAGAGCAACTTACTTCTTGAGTCCAACCCTATACAAAAAAAGGTTCCAGTGCTTATCCATAAGGGAAAGTCTATTGCTGAATCCCAAGTGATCTTAGAATACATAGATGAGACATGGAAGCACAACCCTCTCTTGCCTCAAGACCCTTATGAGAGAGCCAAAGCACGTTTTTGGGCCAAATTTATTGATGAGAAGGTAAGTTCTTTATTCAACTAATTATGAGCCAATTGACCATGGTATCAAATTTTATTTTCATTAGGGTTTTCCTACACTGGAGTATGTCTCTTGTGATTTGTCTACCTATTAAATCATGCTTTACGGTGGATTTGTTTGGTCAGTACTTCTCATATGAAATACGATCTTCCCATGTAAAAATATACTTATAAACAAAGCAAATTAAGTCAAGTACTATTGAATTTACTATTTGAAGATATTTTTATTTTATACTTAACTTAAAGTATTACATAAAACTCAAATTTGACTCAATTAATGTTAATTAAAGTTGGTTGGGTATGTGTGTGTATAGATATTTTTAATTAAACTTTCCGAAAAGCTCGAACTCTACAAACTCAATGAAGTTCCTATACGATCTTTATCAGACGCAAGAATCTATGTCTAGTGTATGATAGACAAAGGGTACGGTTCGGTTAGGAATCAGGAACCAGGATCCAAACCGAAATCTTCATTGGTGGCTCTAGAATCAAAACCAGAATGGTTGGATGGTTCTAAAACCGGCTAAGGAATCACCGGTTTTTGGTTTTTAGACGGTTCTAAGCCTAAAACTAGGTGGAATCTACGGTTCCATTAAAAAAAAAGAAAAGAATTATGTAAAAAAAAAATTTAAAATTATATTAAATATATAATTATTAATGTTTACACTATTTCATATAAATAGTAAAATTTATTACCTATTTATAATATTTAATATTTTATTATCAATAATATAAATAAACATAACTTAAAATTATAAATAATTTAGTTTATATAAACTTCTCCTAAAAGAAAAATTCAATCTTTAATAACATGAAATTATTTTTTATATTACAATTTTTTTATTATCCTCTAGAGTATTTTACGATATGATATTACTAATTATAATTGATATTAGTTGTATTTATATATAAATAAATATGCATTCTAACAATATTTTAAAAAAATTTGGCTAAATAATTTAATACTTTTAGGCCCAATAATTAATTATTTTGAGTTTAAAATTTATTTTATTAAAATATAATTTGTTTACTTAAGAAAAAGAAGGTTCCACGATTCCAAAATCAGAATCGAAAACTGTTGGTTCCATAGAGCCCAATCGAACCGAAACCATGGGAGGTGGTTCCGGTTTTGATTCCAATTCCTCTTTTTTAAGACTTAAAATCGAAGATTTCAGTTTCGTTTCGCTTCGATTCCGAAACTGTGACGATTTTTAGTGAAGGGAATCCACCTAATAACAAGTCCTTCAACCAAGTCACACGATGAGATAAGGAAAAATGATTGTTGTTTGGAAAATGCTGTTTTTCTTTTGCTTTAGTTAATAATATTTGATATATATTAAATAAATTTAAAAAATAAAAATATTTTGACATAAAAAAAAAAAAAGAGTTGTGATGATTCTTTATGTACATATCATATTATTATTTGTCGAAAATGATTGGAAAACCGAGGCAAGCAAAACTTTTTCCGGATGAGACAAAACAGCATTGTACGATCGCTATTCAAGCCTTAATCTAAGCAACAGGTCGGCGAATTTTTTACAAACCATTGTGGGTCCACCCTGCTAAGTGATAAGATTAGTCCATGTTGTGAGGTCAACACTGCCGTTTTCTTACATCAAAAAGCTTAGTTACTGTTGGCCAAAAAGAAAAGAAAAGGAAAAAAAAAAAAACTAAATTACAAATACAAATTAGGGATGCAGATTAAGTACTAAATCGCTTCTTTACTTTAATTCTTTGAAAAATAACGTTGAAATCACTCTTTAAATTTTGGAAGAAACTTATAACTTTATATTTTAATCTTTAAAGTTATTAAGTGTTATGTTGTAACATTTAGTAGTTTGAGTTATAGTAGTAAATTTAAAGTTACCGTGCTCTTTACTATATAGTATCTTTCTAGTCCAAATGAGGATTAGGAGGAATTCAATAAGTTAAAAACTTAATCAAGTGTGACATTTAGTTACTTTGAAGTTCAAATGTAAAATTAAAATAAATAAATAAAATAAAATTTTGATAGTAAATTTAAGGTTATCCCATTTTTACACTTTGTAGTATCTTTCCGGTCCAATTGAGGATGAGGAGGAGAAGAAGAGGGCAACTAAAGAATTGGAAAGGCAACTGAAAATTCTTGAGAATGAACTCAAGGGAAAAGATTTCTTTGGAGGAGACAAAATAGGATTTCTAGACTTAGTTGCCAATGTAATTGCATTTTGGGTTCCAATTTTTAAAGAGGTTACCGACTCGGGAGTGCTTACTAAAGAGAAATATCCCCTCATATTCAAGTGGATTGAAAAGCTTGCTGAAATTCCAGTTGTCCTAGAATGTAAACCCCCAAGGGACAAACACATAGCTTATATTAAAGACATGATTGCTCGTCGAGAAGCTTCAAAAGCCTCGTCTAAATGAAGGCATCTTATGTAATGTTAGCATATCATATAAACCATGTTTTGTAAGGACTTGCACTATGTTTTTATGTTCATCTTAGAAGAAATGCACATATATTGTGCATCTTAGGAATAAAGAATCTGATGTTATTTTCTCACTCATCCACACATCTTGACTTTAAAAGATGAAAAAATAATAAACCTAAAACAGTCTGATTTATTTTTGCAATAATTTATGGCCTAAATATCAGACAACACCCCTTACCTTTTTTTTTTTTCCTTTTTTTCCTTTTGTCTATTTGTTTCATTATATTCTAGTGAATTTTGTATCATATTTTATTGTTTTTAAATAGATATTTATCAAAAAACAAATACTAATAGAAAAACTGATTGTTTTATTTATAAACTGACAAAAAAAAAGTTACAATATAAATATAATACGGATAAGTTACAGATGCATATTAAAGACAGATATGATATAAATAAAAATCTGGCAATCCAATCACAACCTTAAACTTCTCCCGACTGATGACCCTTTACCTTTTGAGTTTGTGTAATTTATCTTCTTGCTTTTCAAAATGTGGAATTGCAACCTCTTAAATTCTAGCTTTGTCCAATACTTTGGATATAATGAAAACAGGTGCAATTGCATTCAAACTTCCGTGGTATTTCAGTTTATCCCTGTATAATTCCCAATCCGTGGACCTAGATTTTCTCTATTCACAAATAATAGCAAAAATATATATATATATATATATATATATATATTCGTCAAACGCTTACCACGGTTTACTTTTTATGGAGAATAGGAAATAATTGAAAAAGTTATGCCCTAAGAATATAACGGGTAGGAGATATTTGAATCTAGAACCTTTCACTTAAAAGGTTAGAGAGATGCCATTAGGCCATAATGCCATTGACTACTTTAATTTATTAATTGCAATATTAAACTGCATTTGGATTTAGAATTAACATTATGTCTCTATTTAATTATATTGAATACATGAAAAGTAATTTATTAGGATAAATAATCTAGTCATTTAATTTTTTTATTCCCAAAATAAAAAGAACCACCTACAAGCGGTTTTAATTATTTTCTAATATAAAGATTAGTGGGAACAAATGCTCAGTATTCTACTTTCTAAGTAAACATGGCAATAAGTAGGAGTGAGCACGGATCGGTTTGGTTCGGTTTTTCCGAAAACTAAACCAAACCATAGTTTATGATTTGTTTTTTTTCCTATCTCAAACGAAACCATTAAGTAATGGTTTGGTTGGGATTAAAAATTTTTTAAACCATTAAATAACGGTTTAGTTTAGTTCGGATTACAGATTAAATCAAAATTCTAACTAAAATTTTTTTTGTTCTAGTTTTTTTTATATTTGTGTAAATACTTAAATATTTATATCATTTTATAAAATTTATATTATAAATCATGACAAAATACTTTATGGATTCATCATACTTTTAATCTATATTTGTCTATGAAATCAGTTATCTATTGAAAAAATACATTCACAACAAATACATAGTAAGTCATAATTTATAATTTTTAATAAAACCATCAAGTCAATTATCTATCAATAAATTTAGCTAAACTAAAAAATCATCTATCAACAAATTCATTAATGAATAAAATGATCTGCTAACAAAATGTATTAAAAAATTAATATATAATAAAAGTTTATAACTAAATAAATAAATTTCATACTTTATAAAGTTAAAAGTTATTAAAAAAAAAACAATAGTTCATCATCAACAAAAAAATACATGTCATGTACCTAAAAAAAAATTAAAAATGAACAATTTGATTTAAATCAATATTCACCAAATAATAAATATCAAATTAAATCATATGAACATATAGTAAAATATTATTATATTTTTCTAAAATGGATTGGTTCAGTTATACGGATTGGTTTGGTTTTCCTTCTAAACCAAACCATAAATTTACAGATTGGAAATTTTTTAAACCAAACCATTAAAAAAGATTGATTCGATTCGGTTGGTTTTTTTGCTCTTCCCTAGTGATAAGTGTAGTCTGTGTATGACTAAAGAAAAAGGAAAAAAAAAACAAGTATATTCCAGTAATAGTATTTCTATACTCTCTTTATTATCTCTAAGTAGCTATTTTCTCTATAGAGGGAATAGAAAGATTATTGAGAATAAATACTCCTTCATTTTGCAAGTAAACGTGGTAGCAAGTGTATTCCAAGAATAGTACTTTTACACTCCCTCTATTACCTCAAAGTAATTATTTTCTTTACATGGGAAATAAAAAGATTATTGGAGATAAATAATCACTGTTCATTTTCCAAGTAAATGAGGTAAAACATGTATATTGGAATAGAATTTTTATATCCCCCCCTATTATATCACTAGAAAAAAAAAAATTGACTTTTAGAGATAAAAATTATGTGATAAAAAAATTGATAAAAGAAATTTTATCTCTACAAATAGAATCAGTAACAATAATTTTTATGATAAAAATTTACTTTTATAGACATAAATTCTATCCGTAAAACACAATCTTCTTATAGTGCATAAGTAAACAGTAGCTAGGGATAATTGCAAATTGAATACATCCCAAAACTATTGATCAAGATGGGATTTACTCCTTAAACTTACAAATTGTACTTTAATCCTCTTTTCCTTCAAATAATTGCTAGAATCCTTAAAACCATCCTAAAGAATAATAAATACATATTTGGGCTTCAACAACAATTTAGGAGTATATGTACATATTTTCAAATATTATAAAGAAAAAAACAAAAGAAAAATGAACCTGTATTTTTAGAGTTTAGGGTTAAGTATGTCTAGTACTACATGAATATAGCTACAAATTTATTTAAAAATTTTGTATTTTGTCTTCTTTCCCTTTTCTTAGGTTGCTTTGTCCTAACATCATCTTTACCAATGGGTTATTTAGAAAGTTATTTAATATGCCACGTTAACATTTATTCAACTTTCTCTGGTAAGGAACTCACCATTTTATCGTTAATTACTTAAAAACTTACTTAACATGATTTCTTTAAGGTTTTTATGACGCCACATTATATAAATTATATACAACTAACACATAAAAAGCAAAAAATATAAAAAAAAAAAATATCCGTATGGATGATTGCTTGCAAAAACAACGCTACTTGCTAAAGAAATTTAATTTATTGGTGAAGAAGTGGTACTTAGCCTTGAAGTTGCTGCTAAGAACCGTTGATAAAGGTGCTCTAAGCTACCCATGTGTGACACATACTTAAAAATTGTCCCATGAAAAATATAATAATATAGTATAAACCGACATGGAAATTTATCACACATGATATTTTCGCTTTTCTTTGCCCCTCTGATCATAAGGAAATAATTGAATAAACATCTCGTTCTTATTTCAACAATTTATGCTGTTGCTTTTTGACCTTAAAGGCATGAGAATGATTGCTTTTCAAGGGCTCCTGCTAATCTAGATATATATGTAAATATTGACAAAGAAGACTCGGTTTCACTTAAATTACTCAACCATTTAACGTGGAATTGGAGTCAGATTCCACTAATTAGTACTGTAGTCAATCAAGTAAGTCCGCCATGTGAAGTGCTCCAAAAAAAATTTATGCGAGTCAAACATATCCTGGTGTGTTAAGAAATCTACCCGCAAAACCACGAGAGATATAATTAGGGGTGAACATTATATTTATGATCTGAATTCGATTTATTTTTAAGTAATTATTTAATATTTAAAAGTGATAATTACTATTTATAAACTTTCTTAAGGTTATTTATAATAAGGGAAAAAAAAGTTATTTTTGGTACTTCAACTTTAACGAAGTAGACAATAGGTATCTAAACTTTTTATACTTCTTTTAGGTAGCTGAGCTTTTAAAAAGTTTAATTTTATACATAATTAAACTTTTTGTACCCCTTCTCACCACCTTTACTCTTTTATTGTTTCATTAAGTAGTTCATATTTATCAGATGATTGAGTAGGTGGTGTTTAGAGGTACAAAAAGTTTAATTAAGTATAAAAATAAACTTTTTAAAAGTTCAGGTACCTAATTGTCTATTTTATCAAATGTCGAGTATTAAAAGAGACCTTTTCCCTTTATAATGTTTTGACTAAAGCTCCAAATGAATTGAGTCGACATGTTATAGGTTTAACCCTAAGCTCTAGCTCGGCATAGAATTTTAGAATTCGAATTTGGCTTGAGTTTGACCAAGTTTAAAATTTGAGTCTGAATATGAGTCCGAGTTGAAGTGATACTAAACAAACTCGAACATGATTCGATGAAGTTCTTTTATACTCAATTTATTTTAATAAAAAACTATTATAATTAAAGTAATATTAATATTTAAACTTGTCCTGATATCTATTAATATGTATGCCCAACTTCAAATTAGTTAAGCCCACACGCTACTTGACCTAAACATTTTGAAATTCAAGCTCAACTCAACTAGTCTCAACTCTTAATAATTGGCTAGAAATAAAGTTTGGATCAAATAATTTATAAACCAATTGGGTTCATTCACACGTCTACATTGAATTAATTCCATCCAAGTAATTAATGTTGAAGGTAATGATGAGTTAGTTGATTGTAACATTGAATAAAATTCAAATACACACTTTAAAATTTTAATTGTAGAAATAGATAAAAGTTAAGCATCAAAGGTAATATTATGGATTAGAAGATGTTATCAAAATATAAATCGATTTATTTTCATTAGTAGCTTAGAACAAATGGGTACTTTGAAGCCCTTCAAACCAAATGTAGAACAATGAAGCCAGCAAACCATATTACAAGCTACACTGAAAGCACTAGAAAGTACATATTCCTTAACTAGAAAACTTCAGATGTTTCCATTAGATCATTGTCTTCGCTTCAGAAACCATGTGAAGTTGGATCCTTAACAATAGTCACAGGGCAAGTCGCGTTTGCCAGAACATGGTTCGTCACACTTCCCAGCACAATCCTGTCCAAAATTTTCATTTAAATCCAATATTATCAGCAAATACATAGGCCAAGTGAAAATATACTGACTGTTGCAGTACCACATTCCTCATTAGCCAGGACTACCTGTAATTTTTTTTTTTTTTCCTTCAATGCATATTATACACCATGTCATGCCAACTGATACTCATGATAAATCCATGTAAGCAGTGACAGGTCATGGACACAGGATTTTACCCATGGCGAATTGAGGCATTAAATACAATTTAAAAAATAAAAATAAACATTAAATGGTATGCTTTTATAGAATTTTCGAAATATTAGACGCAACTTTTACCAAAAAACTCCAAAATTTGATCAGAATTGCCAATCTAGTTGTTAAATGTTGCTCAATCAAGCGAACCCTTATTGTCATTCATTCAAGTCCAGGTTCTGCCATTTAATTTGTGTCACAACATGTGGAATTACGATAGCTCCATTTTAATCCAAATTGATTGAGTTTATAAGGTTAAGATCAGCCACAAGTAAAATGAGATGCTTCAAATTAAACAGGAAAAACTTTTTTTGTTTTTATATAATATATTTATCCGTATGTCCTCCGATCACATGCTGTCATATATATAAGAAAACATAAAAAGTAAAGTACTGATCAAATATAATTTAAATAAATATATTTGGTTTCGACATAAATCTTAACATATGAAAAATTCTATACCTTTGAACGGTTCCAAGGCCTCTACTTCCCATAACTATACAATCTAGCTTCAATTCTGGAACAGAAGCACACAGTTTCTCTCTTGCATCCCCAGTAAACCTTAGCCACCACAGTCCTAGTCATGTACGAAAGAACAACCACTTTTGTGTAAACTAACATAAAACTTTGCCCCGACAATCATGGATCCTATTCCATCATATGGGAAAAAGAAAAAAAATTAACAAGAGACCGAAAGAATTACATGTTTGTGTTTGACAGTTTCAAGCATATCCAAAATTTCAGCATCGACTTCCACATCATATTTGTGCATAACTTCCTTGTCGCAAAACTCCGAAAATGGAATTAGAGCTGGATAACAGACACCACATCAAGAATGAAACTCAACTAGTGCCAATAATTGCAATCCATCTAATTCGAAAATCGAAATAGTAAAGATTTTGACCTTTTAAATTTATTGGCGATTGCTATGTTGTATGAAATTTAGGTACGTTTGCTTCATAAAAAACTTAGGATCTTCAAAAACCATGTTAATAATACCAAAAGGTTATAGTTCTCAAATGGTTTTTAGTTTTAAGTGATGGCAAGACACAAAAATAGCAGCCGAGGACTATAATGGCGATTAATCATCATGGAAAATGGTCTAAATTCATTACTATTTATGTTATAAATACGCATGGTGTGTGATTTAATGAAAATTGAAAGAGAAAGTACATACGAGAACCGGTGCTGGACCACAGAAGACCACGAGACTCGTTTCCTTGGAAGGGCTTCACATGGATCACATAGAGTGTGTCATCCTTGTCCAGAAGATTATCAACCGCCCATTTCAAAGCAAGTTTGCTTCCCTTTGAGAAATCCATGGCAACTCCAATCTTTCTGTCTTTCGACATTTTTCCCCCCTTTTGACTTCTCAATTTCTGTTTCACAAGTTTGATTGAGTCTTAAATTAGAAGCTTTTATTAGGAACTTGAAGAATAAGAGCTAATGGGAGGAAAAAAGGAAAAAAAAAAAGGTATACACTAGAGGAGTAAGATGGATCTATAATAAGTTTTAGCTTGACTTTTTGGTGGGTGGTTGTGGGATTAGACGATACAATAAAGTGACATGTTGCTTTTTTTTTTTTTTTTTTATGTGTGAAATTAATAGTTAGTACTACATGATGTCATTTTAACACTTAAACTAATCAAACCAACCCATTTGGAACTCACTGTCACGTTAAATTGTAAATATACAACAAAATTATTGGTCATCTATCATTAACCTATTAAAATATGTCTTCACTTCCTTAAAGTTTATCAAAATGGGTATGTAATTTTTCAAAATGTCTTTATTTTAGGATTATAACAATGGTTTAAAGGATATATACATTTTTTATTTGATATTATGGAAAAATGGAGTCATGCTATGATTCTATAGAAGTTTAAGAAGTTTATTTAGACTTGATGAGCAATTTTAGAGTTTACTTATAATTATGTTTACTATTATAACTATCTATAACTATTCATATTTGTTGACATATATATATATATTATTATTTTTTTTCATACGAATTATCACATTAAGTTGGTTCTTCTTATTTTCCTTTTTTTCATCTTTCTATGCAATGTTTTCAAAGTATAAGTTCAACTATACTTATGTTATAAAATAAAATACCTAATAAATCCAAATAAAGTTAAACTCATTTATCCTTTATTTATTAATTTTCCTTTTGAAAAAAAGAATCAATGAAGTACTTAAACTTTTACTTCCTAATTTTATCCCTAAATTTAATTCATTGTAATTATGAAACGGAAGCCGGCAAGATACAAATCATATTAGTTTCTCAATATAAAGCTAAAAAAGATAAACTAAAGAATATGTGCAATGAATTGTTCAATCTTCTATTCTATAGTTTGGTCTTAACAAGACAACTTATATAGAAATAAATAGAGAGTATTGCATTAAGTAGTCGAACAATATGCGTCCTGGAAAATTTTCACCCCCCATAAAACGTTTCAATTATTGCGTCTAGGTTTGTGTGGTGCAACTTAAGGGTCTTTCCCCCATTTCTAGTTATTTTGGTATTTTATTTATCTCATTTTTAAAGAGATGTTTATAAAAAAAAAAATACAGATAAAAAATATGTATTTTTACTAATAAAACAAATCGATATAGATAAGATGCAAATGTAGATGCATACAGATGAAAATCAAACAATTTAAATAGATACTTAAATGATTATTATTTATTCCAAGGAAATTAAACAATAAATAGTATGTCATTTACTAAATTTGTTTTAGATAAGATGCAAATGTCACATGAAATAAAAGAATCTCAAACTAACGGTCAATACCACCAGTCCTTGACATTATAGAGCATTGTTTTAATGTTTGGGTATTATAAAAGAATCGAGAAAATCGTTAGGCGTAGAATAACCTAGCAACAGCTATGGTTGACTTTGAAATTAGGCTTTTCCCTAATGAGAGGCCCTACTTACTCAGGAACGTGCTCATTCCATTAATGGGCCGACCATGTAAATCGTGAGTTTAATTTCTTACATCTTTTACTTCCATTTAATTCCATTTCAATACGGTTTCTTTTAAACAATGCAGATCAACTAAACATATATACCTAGTTTGATTGTCTAAACAATGTAATTGAAGAATCATAAAAGTTGGTGCTATGGTATATGTGAATTGTGCTTTATTATTTGCAAGTTATATTCATCATTCCAAGATTCTTGTATTAAATTGGAGAGAAACCCTTATGCCCTATAAAGATAAAATACAAGCTAACTAGTAATACCTTATATTAGTTGAACCCCTTTAGCCAACATGTGGACTGTAGAGGTTTCAATAGGTCCGAGTTTATGTCTTGGTCACACCCTTCGCCTTGACCACACACTACAATCTACTTTTGCTCTCAGTAGTCGCTTGCTTTTAGTCCATCTGTCGATTTCATACATTTCGTTCATCTTTGATATGTAAACATCTTCCTTTTTCCTCTCTTGACGATTGTTAGTAGAAATGAACCTTAATGTGGTAAAATGGAGAACAAAATCACAAATTTGAATAAGTTGTTGTGGTGAAGGATTTGTTAAGGCATTGTCAATCTAGACAAGTCGATGGAATGATAAAATAAAAAGTAGTGCTCAAATCTAATATAATAAAATTTAATCTCTTTCCTTTTTTTTTTCTTTTGGTGAAATAAAATTTAAACTTTATTTGTACATAACATTACAGATAAAATAAGACATATTCAAACCTTCTTCAATCACCCCTGAAAATATCAATCCCAATTTTAAAACCCTAATTCTTAAAATTATATTTTCTTAGAAACGATATATATACCACCATTAATGCACTACAGAATGCATTTGCTTTATAGAACATAGTTTGAACTTATACTGCATAACCATAAATGATTGAGGAATAATATTGGCACGAAATACTTGAGTGGTTGTGGATATTTTATGTGTACAGAGTAAAATTTTTAACATTAAACAATATTCGTTGTCAAGAAGTTGATGAGATTGAGAATTTACATTAATGCAAAACAAAAAACAAAATTAAATATATATAATATAATATATGTTTTTGAAATATTATTTACAATTTATTCCTTAATTTAAGTTAGTATTTCCTTCAATTATTCCTCTGTCCATTTAATTTCAATTAGGAATTTTATTCTATAAAACTAAACACTTCATGGTCATGATCGGATGTATAGTGGATTATATCGATAATTGGGTCCACATCTCCATTTAATGCCTCGATCCAATCTATTGAGTTGTTAATAGGATCCATAAGATCATATCCGATTAGAGATGTCTCGGGAGATCTAATTTGGTAGGCTTAGAATAAGGATTGTTAAACTACTTTTTCTCCACTCTCAAGCTTACTAGGATTTCTCGTGTACAAAAAGTAAACTCTGAAAATATCTCTCTAGGCTATTTTGCACTTTATTTGACTCCAATAGGGTTTATGTGGACTGAAATAGACCATAATCTTTACCATGAAAAAAAGAAAGGATGAATGGTAGTCATTAGATCTATGAAAACTATCTAACGGTTGCTATAATTGCTTCATCCCTATCATCCATTTAAATGTCATCCAAAAGTTAATATCAACCCTTGATATATATAAATAATAGGCTTCTCTCTTTATCTGGTATCATTCTGCATATTGTTAGGATTAAGTAAACACACAAGCTTTCAAAGTGTCTTATTAAGATATCAAAGCGCCTATTTAATGCGGAATGGAAGAATGATCAATCTATTTGATTTGATATTCTATCAAATCCACACAGTTGAGAGATTGAGTTCGTTTGTTCCTTCTCCCACACCTCTTCCTATAACATATGCATACAAGTTGTCATCTCAAGGTTCCTCTTAAAATGAATGTCATGCTTGTTTCACATGATCAACTAGTTGCAAAAAGCCCACACTTATTATTGTAGAGATAATTCAATTGTTGTATTTTATAGTTTAAATTTCAAAATTAAGATCAACTTAATTAAAGTTTAATATATGAAATATAATGTGAAAGGTATGAAAATATTACTATTATGGATATTACTTCATATTCAAAGTTATCAACCCACACAATTTGTTGTGTTTCTTTTTCCCATTAAAAACAATTCATTAGTGTTATAAGTGAGATTTTAATAGTAGAGTCTAGATGGGCCTACAACAAAAAAAGACACGCCAGTGATAGCCTAGGGGTTATCTAGTACGGATATTTCAATACTTAAGTTAATGTGGGATCATGAGGGAACCAAAGGAATATAATCTGTTGTGATTTCTTTTTGTCTGGATGTCCAAATGGCGTATCTTAAACCCTCGAGTGCTATTTATAGGACGTGGTCATACCAGAATGGAACTCATAAAATATTTTTCTCTTATCTGATGTGGTCCATGATTGGTAGTTAACCTTGACTTGAGATAATATATGAGTTCTTCTATGGAGGTTAGTCGGACTATTGTGGCGATCGATCTCATCGTTGTACCCTCGGGAAGGTTTAAGTTATCCTCCTAGAAATATGGAGAGCTAAGGCATTATAACATATTTTTGGAGTGGTATGGATCATCGTAGAAATGTGGTCCTGAGGGGAGGACACCTCTTGTTGAGTCTTCGAGTGCATGATGTAGCGAGTAGTGTATGGAGCAATGGAGATTATCAATGATTAATCTCAAAGAATACACACTAATTTGGATAAATTCCAATCAACTGGATAATAATTTTATGAAGATGTAATAAGGTATGAAACATGAAAAGGATTAATAAATATCATCTGTAGAAAACCTAAAAGCACAAAAAGGAACATGAAAATTAAAAATAATAATAATGGAAGCTTGTTTTTGGGTCCTGAACGATGGTTTTTGGGCTTGAAATGTGCAATTATAAAGTAAACCCCAATAACTAATATCATTCTCTGAACTAGCTTCGCATAGACATATAACAATAAGAAAACAAAGTTATATTTTAAAAGTTATGGCTAAATTGAAGATGTATTGCATGTTTATTTTCTGTAGACCTTTTAGATTTATCTAATTTATCCAAAAACCAGCCCGCAATCTGCTTTACATCATTCTCTCCCACTTGAGAAGAACTCAACCCTAACTTCTCTTATGGATACAAAGGTGCACCTTCTGGATAAAAAGGGAATATATTAGCCACATTGAATATTTTTGAAACGCCTATACTATTAGGCAACCCAACTACATATGCATTGCCATTAATCTTCGACATAATATAGTATGGTTCATACTTCTTAAACTGCAGTTTCCTATATCTCATAACCGAGAATCTCTCTCTTCTTAGGAACACCATCACTTGATCACCGACAGCACATACTTGCTTCATGTGATGTTTATATGTTGCTTCTTTGTACTTGGCATTGGACTGTTTAATATTCTCTAGGACCTCTGCTGTCACATTTTGCCAATGTTCTGCCATATTCTTTGTTGTAGCATCGAATTTGAAACTACTAGGAAGCTTGATCAAGTCCAAGGAATATTAGGTAGTCTTCGTATAAACCATAGAGAATAGGAAGTTCCCTATTATTCTATGAACCGCATTGTTGTAGGCAAACTCTACCTGAGCTAATGTAACATCCCGTTGCTTTGTCTTCTCCCTACGAATGCTCCTAATTAGATTACTGAGGGTTATGTTCGTAGCTTTAGTCTTTCTATTTGTCTAGAGTTGGGTTGTGCTACTGTAGCTCAAAGATGGGTCAACCATCTACCATAAGGTCCTTCAAAAGTGCTTAGAAACTTGTGTCCCTATCGAATGTGATGGATTTAGGTAATTCATGCAAGTGAACCACCTCTTTGAAAAATAGCTTTGCTATGACTTGTATATCTGCTTCCCTATGATAAGGAATGTAGTGGGCCATCGTAGAAAACTGTCAACAACAACAAAAACAAATCCATGCTCTATTCAATACAAGGTGAACCAAGTATAAGTCCATAGACAAGTCTTCCCAATGTTCTTTAAGATAGGTAATGGCATATACAAGCTAGTGTTTGGGACTACCCCTATACTGTTTGGCACATATAACAATGTAGCACTAATTTACTCACATCTCTCCTCAAGTGAGGCCAGTAGAATCTCTTACTGACTACAACAATCATTTTATCTTGCTTTAGGTGACTAGCCAATCTACCCCCATCCAAGTCACAGCAACTTCTCTCTCAGAAAAGATTTAGGCACATAGAGTTGATTGTTACGCATCACATATCTGTCATGTACATGATAACCCCTATTGGGCTGTCTATTCCCATACTTGTCCCAAGTTTCTTTCAAGTGCACATCAGCTTCATACAATTCTTTCAAGTGCTTAAATGCTACCAACCCAGCACTTAATGTCACTAGAAGATTAACTCTTTTGCTCAAAGTATTAGCCACTTTGTTTTACACCTCTGGTTTATGCTTCAATTTAAAAGGGAACTTTTGCAAGAAATGGATCCACCTAGCATGCATGTCTTTGTCTATCCTAATCTGGTTATCCAGGTGTTTTAAGGCATCACAATCTAAATATAACACAAATTCTCTATCTATCAAGTAATGCTCCTAAACCCTTAGGTTACACATAACAGAATAAAATTCTTTATCATATGTGGATCAGTTCTTCCTATCACACAATTTCTAACTAAGGAATGCAACTAGCTTCTTTTCTTGGGACAAAACAACTCCAATTCTAAACTCACTCGCATCACAATCTACTTCAAACAACTTATCAAAGTTCAATAATGCCAAAATGGGTGCATTACATAATTTTTCTTTCAAGACTGCAAAACTACTTTTAGCTTCCTCACTCGACTAATTTTTTCCCTTCTTTAAGCACTCAATCAAAGGGGATGCAATAGTGCTAAATGACTGATGAATCTCCTATAAAAACTAACTAACACAAGAAAACTCCGCAGCTTAATAACCGTTCTTGGGATTGACCACTCTCTAATTGCCTTTACCTCCTCTTCATCTACCTAAATTCCCTCACTGCTGATAACAAAGCCTAGAAACAACAAATTTCTAGACATAAAAATGCATTTCTTCATATTTACATACAACTCACTTCTCTGTAAAACTATCAACACCTCCCTCAAATGCAAAATGTGCTCCTCCTCAGATTTACTATACACTAGGATATCATCAAACTAAACTACAACAGAACGACCAATTAGAGGTTATAGTGCTTAGTTCATGACATGCATGAAAGTGCTTGAGCATTTCTTAATCCAAAGGGCATTAACAACCACTCATAAAGCCTTTCTTTGGTCTTGAAGGTTGTCTTCCATTCATCCCCTATCCCTAATTTGAATATGATGATAAGCGCTCCTCAAATCAATCTTTGAGAATATCATAGTGCCACTCAATTGGTCTAGCATGTCTTCTAACCTGGGAATTAAGAACTTATATCTAATGGTAATCTTGTTGATCGTCTTGCCATCCACATACATTCGCCAACTATTATCTTTCTTTAGTGTCAATAATGCAGGTACAACGCATGGACTCATGCTTTCTCTAATGAACCTCTTCAGGGGAAACTCCTGTACTTTCTTCTACAATACCTCAGTCTTGTTCGAGCTTATCCTGTGATGTAGAAGATTCGGCAAGTTAGCACCAGGAATTAGGTTAATATGGTGTTGCATATCTCTCAAGGGAGGTAAGCCGTCTAGCAATTCATCTAGTAATACTTCACTGAGTTTATCCAACAATTCCCTGATGCTTTCTAGCACTTCCTTAGCCTTCTCTTCCTTATCAACTGTCAAAACCTGCTTCACAATTAGTGCATGTACAATTTTATTTCCCTTACATCATCCTTCATCTCCTTCTTGGATTGTGTAATTTTCAGGAACAAATGTCCCTCCACTTTGAAAGCTTTGGAACAATTCATTATTTTCAATGGAAGAAGGGTAGACTTCATTCCATCCTTCTCCAATATGTATACATTATCTCTACTTGCATGATGGGTATTAACGTCATACTGTCAAGGCCTTCCAAACAAAAGATGACGGGCATCCATGTCCACCATGTCGCAATTCACCTTGTCTTGATATTTGCTTATGGAAAAGCATACTTTGCAACGCTTCTTAACCTCAATTTTCTCTAAAGCCTTAATATACCCAATGGTATATGGGTTGGGATGCTTCTTAATTGGTAGTCACAGTGTTTGCACCACCTTACTGTCTAATATATTTTCACAATTGCCACTATCTACCCTAAGTCAAATACTCGACCATCGATTGTACAACTACTGTGAGACAAATGATGCCGCTAATTTTTTTCTTCTCTCTTTAGTGCCGGCATCAACCCCCTAATCACATATGCCTGCTCATCATCCTCTTCATCCACCTCATAGTATTCATCATCCTTGTTAAGTTCATAATTAATTTCATTCTCCTCATCTCTTCTATTATATTAACTCCTCTCCTGTTTTGGCACTCATAGACGAATGCTTGTTAGTTACATTGGTAATACTTCCTTAATATTGTTTTGGCATAAGGGTTATTCTATTTCTACATGTACTTCGCCTCCACTGCTTTCTTACCCATCACTTTATCTTCCACCTATCAACAACACCCTCTTATACCTCATAGGCAGTCTTACTCTTTTTAACAGTAAATTTACTTGAACTTTGACCCCCAAGCCTCTTATTGCTACAATCAAATGACTACTCTTCTCTTGTACATCAATTATGCTTTAAGGGTCATGTTCTTAGCCTTTTTGAATTTCATAGAATGTGGATGTCAATTTCATCTCGAATTTATGACTTTAACCCCTCTAGGTCTTGCCACATGCTAACCCACACTCTCATTTAGTCATTTCTCTCTGCCAATCGCATGAATTCTACCATATACTCATGCACTCTTATCTACCCTTGGTGGTACCTTTGATATTGTTGGAACATGATTTGCTCATAATCTGGAGGTAGGAAATCCCGCTGCAATAGTTACTTCATCGATACTAGGTATTCACCGGCTATTTATCCCTTTGGTATCTGCTATTCTGCAACCACTTCTACCAAGCTAAAGCATGTCCTTTCAACCGACATGCTACTAATTTAAATCTTCTTTCCTCTAGAATTTTCGTATATTCGAAGAACCAATCAATCTTTGCTACTTAATTAATAAAGTTTCAATATTTAGATTCCCATTGAAACTGCAAAGTCAACCTTTAATCTGAAACCGCCACTGTATCCATAATCAAAGCCATAGTTATTTCTCCTATATCTTCACCACCACCACCTCTTCTCCATGGCTATTCATCTTAAAACAAAACTCATCTTTCTCCTTGGAGTCATCTATGTAAGCATTAACCCATGATTCGCAGTAGCACGCTGACAAACAAATTGTCGTGCATACTCCTACCCTTAGTCGCATCCCAGCACAGTTCCTATTCGTATTGGTTTCAACTCCCATCACATCAAAAAGATCGATCAAGTCATCAAAGCCTATTTTAAAATGCCACAATCACTTATCTATTTGCTCTAAGTTATCCATGCATCCCTTTAAGCCTGCACTTCGATTCATAGGGCTTCCACATCTCGAGCAACGTTCGAATATGATCGCCTCCTAACATTGTCAGTGATTTACTTGCTTTGAACTAATCTAACGTTGTGAGTAACGTAAGGAACAACAGAGATAATCAATGATTAATCTCAAAGAATACGTATTAATTTGGATGGGTTCCAATCAACTAGATAATAATTTTATTTAGATGTAATAATATCCAAATCACGAAAAGGATAAGAATATATATCGTATCCAGAAAACCTTAAAAGCACTAAAAGAATATGAAAATTCAAAAAAAAAAGAATGAAAAGCCTATTTTGACGCCCTAAATAATAGTTTTTGGTTTGTAAAATTTATGATTACAAGGTAAATCCTAATAAATAATTCAGTTTTCTAAATGAGCTTCGCATACATATAATAGTGAGAAAATAATGTTATATGTTAAAAGTTATGGCTAATTAAAAATGAATTGTGTGTTTATTTCTTCTTGGACCTTTTAGATTTGTCCTACTCTACATCAATGCACCAAGGACTCTAGGTTGAAGGGCAATTTGTGTCCCTAGACCAAGATTATCTAGAATGTCCAAAGACCTAGAAGTCATGGGCACCCACTTTACTAGTTTTGGACCTGTTAGGCCCATAGCCTAGATATGTCTATCAACAATTAAGTCTTAATAATAATAATAATAATAATATAAAGTTGCAAATGATATAAAAGACCCTAAATGTGCAATTTTTTAAACAAATGTTCAAAAGTTAATATTAGCTCTATGATCACCCAGTACCCATAAACCGGAACTTTCTATGCAATTTTCTCTAAGAGCATTAGTGATATGTTAAATTATAGTAAAGGTAATACCACAGGTATATAGTATACACAAAAACTAAATGCAAGCTCAAAATAATTTCTATGGTACGTATGCTCTATAAATATAGGTCCTTCTACCTCACATTTTCTCTTGTAATTGGCCTCCTGTGGACACTGCATGTACATGGCATGGTTTTCTTTAAGTCGATATACCCAACAGAATGAACTAGTAAGATTACATAGGTATGTGGAAGATTGGAATTGCCTTCTTCCTGCCACGGATTTTAAATTGAGTGATGCGTCACAAAGCTCATATAGCTTTTGATTATTTCGCACCAGACTTCATGCTACATGCACGACTTGTTCCTTATAAAACAGGATAAAGCATGCCTCATCAGGGATCAGACAACCTATGTCCTTCTCCAAAACCATTGTGACATTATATAATTGGGTAAGAGGCAAAACTTTATCATCCCAGGGTACCCACCAGTAACTAATAAGTGAATATATCCTAAAATGTCAAGAATACGCTTCTGGTATATGTCAGCATGTATCTCAAATGGATTATTATAAACGGGGCTTTGACTATTCCATTAAATATGAAATAATGAAAATTAAGCGTCAAGTATAGTTAAGATTTAAGACCGTCGTATTATAGATTGAATCTTCACTATTTAAATCTAGGAAAGCAAACCCACTTCAAGTGCTGAAAATGTCTTAGGAGTTTTTATTTTGTTTAAGACTTTCAATTTCAGTTTAAAGTAATAAATGAAAATGGTAATATGGTATTTATCTCATATAGTTTAGAGTAAGTCACTAGCAAAAATAAATATCAAGGACGTTTCAATAAGGCAAGACTTGTCTTTTTGTCTATAAATATGTAGAAAGGGTTAAAGAGACGAGTCTCTCTATCGACCAAGCTAAAGAGGAGGCGATTCTCACCTCATTATTCTAGTCAACTATGAGACTTATCTCTCGTCTCTTTAGCCATGTATGCATATTTATGGACAACATAAGCGAGTCTCACTTGTACTTGTCTCTTTAGCCTCATTAATTGAGACTTGTCTTAAATAAAGAAGGTGGGAAATTTCCCACCTTCTAAAATTTAAAAGAGGTGAATCTTGTCTCCTCCACCCCTTATATATACCTTGCTGCCTCCTCTTTCCCTTCCTTTCGATCATATTGCACACTTTAGGTCTCTCTCCCTCTCCTTCTCCCTCTCCCGTTCTCAAAATTCTCTCCTTTTTTCCCTTCAAACATTAATTTAGCTTCTTCTTTTTTTATTTTCAATAATGATTTTTTTATTTCTAAAATTTGCAAGTGTTTAGTGATGGTATTTACCAATCACACACAATTGCAAGATTTCATTACTGACTTTCTTTTATTAGGAAGTCTCTTTGGTCTACTTCGCATAACTCTCTGGTAAAATGGGCCAACTAGCTATGGGTCAATTATGCCTGCAAACTAGCATTAGGGGAGAAGGAAAAAAATACAATTACAACTTTTAGATTAAGAACAAGGTTGGCCTTCAATAATTAAGATACATGATTTTCCAAACAAAACTTTCACAAACATTTAGTTGATATCTCTTTTCATGTTTTCCATGTAAAACTTTCACAACATTGAGATCTTTGCCATCGATGTGTTGCAAGGTTGATCATTCTTGAATTAGATTTTTGTGTGAATTAAGTTGCCAATTTGGTTTCTTGTCATCTCAAATAGAGGCCAGAAAAATCTTGAAATAGATATCGAAGTTCACATAGCTTATATGTGCTTCTTAGTTTTCTTTATAAGCTAAACGTGATAATTTATTCCTATCCATCTAGCAAAATTTTAAAAAAAAATCGTGAAATTTTATCAATGTTACGTTCCAAACTTTCAAGCCTCTAAAATTATGTTCATTATAGCTTTAGTCCTTTCATCAGTGTTTTGTAATTATTAGATATTTAGATGATCCTATTTAAAATTAGAGACACAATATCAATTTATTTTCCAGGAATTAGTATTCCTTGCCACACCAAAGGGGGAAAAAAAGATTCTATCATTTAGAATAAAACCTTTTTGGACGAGATAGAAAATTTCAAAATAGAAGCACACAATTTTTCAAAGCATGGTTACCACCAAGATTACTATATGGGTAATTATTGAGAAGGAAGTAATATAGTCTATAATTAAATTATTAAAAATTTACATTTAAATTTGAATTCTTATAATTTTTTTTTTAATTCTTAAGTTATAGGCCAGCCGTATAAGCCACAAACCCACATGAGGCCAATTAGACCAAAAATTCTTACCTACATTGTTATACAGGCCAGAGTGGGCTAATCTGTGTAACCTACAAGCTGGGACGGGGTGGATTGGTCTGTATAATCCAACTATGCAACTCTAGCTTTGTGTTACTAGAATTGCTAATTTTTCATTACAAGAGAGTGTGAGATTATATAGTCTAGTTAGTTATTTATCTTTGGTTACATATCATGTGAGTGTCATATGACTTTTATATCTTTGTATATAAATAGCAATAAGACTTCCTATACCGAACATAACAAAATCACCTTTACATTTTTTTTTGTTCTGCTATGCCATTCTTCTTCTTCATATATGAAATATGCTTTTCAGACCCTAATTTGAATTCTATCATGGTATCAGAGCATGGTAGGATGAATTACTCAATTTCTTGTTTCTAAATCATGTCTTTTCTATTTCTTGATTGTAGCTATGTAGAACGGAAGTTATAATAATTAATACACGAGGAGATTAATCAATTGGAGAAGACATAAACACAAATCCTTTCTACCTATTTAGCTTCGCATCCATGTATGGTTATTGGAAATATCAGTTTCAATGGTTTGGATTTTCTTACGTGGAATTAGTTTATATGTAAGGCCTTAGGAGCAAATTTAAAATTAGGTTTTGTTGATGGTTCATTTGAGAAAACTAAAGTGAATCCAACGAATTGGATTAAGTGGATTCATTATGATAATATGGTTAGATGTTAGTTATTAAATTCGTGAGTAGTGATCTTTCTCAAAGTTTCATATATGCACAATTAGCTAGAGAATTTTGGAATGAAATTTGTGATGAATACAATCAATCAATGGTCCTCTCGTTTTTCAATTACAACATGAGATATCAAATTTTAGACAAGGATCACAATCGGTTATTTCTTACTATAATCGATTGAAAATAGTTGTGAATTACAATCTATCAATACTTATCTAGTGGCCTTAGTTAGTAGAGCATATCACTTGGTTGCATAAGTAGAAAAACAACAACAGTTACTTCAAATTTGTCGTCTGAGTCTATATGAATGCTTTTGTTATTGCAAGAGTTGGTGATAGAAAAGATTTTAAAAGAAACAAAGTGAAATGTAGACATTTTCAACAAGAAGGCTATACAATAGATCAATGCTTTAAACTCATTAGGCATCCTAATTGGTACAAAGGTAAAAGAAGTAATGTTAAAGCTAATATGGTTACTAAGTTCAACCAGGATGGATTGAATGCTTGTTATGCTACTCCTTTTGATCATACTATTGAGGATCCTAATGTTATAGATCAAGGTAATCATATTTGCTTCATAGCATATATAGGGAAGTTCTTCGAATGATGAAGACACAACAAGGCAGTATGAAATCATAGTAGGTATCCGGATGCTTTGCCTAGCACCAATCTAGTGCACTTTGCAAATGCAGGTAGATCTCTTTCCAATGTTAATTTGACTATTGTGGATAACGAGTTGAGTTCTTAGATAATTGATACAATTGCCTCAGACCATATTACTCATTATGCTTCTATTCTATTTGATACAATTTCTCTTCAAACGCTGGTTAAGCTTACTCTGCCTTATGGATCTTTTAAGATTGTTCATTTTGTTGGTTCCATTCAAATAAATTAGTCCATTATATTGCATAATGTCCTTTTTGTGCTAAACTTTAAACATAATCTTTTATCAATTAGTAAACTTATGTTAGACTTACCCTTAAGCATAAACTTTACTAAGGTTCGATGCATTTTTTAGGACCGCAAGACTAATGCTTAAGTTGCTTCTGTTTGGCTTCACGAGGAGCTCTATGTTTTGAAGTCTGATATCTTGTCTCCTGGTAATACACAGCTGAATGATTTTGTTTCTCCTACAAATTGTAATATACTTTGTACTTCAAACACTACTCCTTCTTCTTTGTTAGATGCTCATTTGTTTCATACTCAATTACACATACTTCTATTTCCAAGTTAATTCATATTCATTGTTGCAAACACTTTTCCATCAAATATTTTTCACTGTGATACATGTTTCTAGCAAAATCACATCATCTATCTCTTCATTAGAGTGAACATGCATCTAAGTTTGCTTTTGAGTTGCTTCCTGTGGATTTATTGGGGCCTATCATGCGGAGTCTATATCAGAGCACAATATTTCCTTACAATAGTATATGATTTTTCTAGGAACATGACTTATTTGATTAGATATAAGTTTAAAGTTGCTAGATTATTACAAAACTTTTTCTCCTACATAGATAATCATTTTCATGCTACTCCTAAATTTGTTTAGGAGTGATAATGGTGGAGAATTTCTTTCAAGTTAAGGTAAATCCCTATTTCTTTCACTTAGAAAGTTCATCGTAAAACCATACCTTGTACACCACAACAAAATGGTTGGGTTAAACGAAAGCATTAGATATTTTATACTTCTCAAGTTTTACGACTTCATGCAGAATTGCCTAAGGTGTTTTAGGGAAAATGTATTCTTGCCGCCACAAATATAATCAATAGAATGCCTATGTTGAAGTTAGATTGGAAGGCATCTTTTGAAAGGCCCTTTGGTTATCCACCTTCTTATGATAATCTAAGAGTGTTTGGTTGCTTATGCTAAATTGCAATTGTTTCTCCTCATATGGACAAATTTTATCCATGGGGTTCCAAGTGTGTTTTTGTTGGATATGGTAATGACCAAAAAGGGTACAAAGTGTTTGATCTTGACAATAAGAAGGTGATGGTTAGTAGAGATATTGTATCTTTCGAGAATGAATTTCTTTTTAAGCAACTTGATTCCACTCGTTCCTCTATTTTACCCATTATTTCTTGTCCACATGTAACTTTTGAGTCAAGTCCACTTGAAATTGTTCCTTCTATTTCCCCTTCACAGTCCACTTCTACTCCTAGTTCTCCTTCACATTCTACTCTAAATACACCTTTTACTATTCTTTAGAGATCTACAAGATCAACTCGGCCTCTTCAATGGCTTATTGAGTATGTTCATTCAGTCAATTTCATGAATTTTGCTTCCTCTACTGTTTGCTATCCTTTGTTTTCTTCTAGTTCCTTTTCTCTTTGTCTTCAAGAGTATATTTGTAATGGCCCTACCTTGTGCGTGTAGGGTGTAACAGTTATGCTGCACATATCGCCTCCAAGCGAAAAGTGCAAGACATTCCAATATTGAATGGGTTTCTAATTGAGTTTTAATTTAAGAAATCGTTATTAATTTTTTTTTATAAAATTTATAGTAGAGTGACGTTTGTTTTGCCCATGATTCATGTTTGTGAAGACATATAAAATTCTACCTATTTGGAAAATAAATTTCTATAAATACTTATTCACAAATATTATCCACAAGGCCCATCAAGTGAGTACAATTTGATTAGAAGACTTTTGAACTTGAAGGTCCATAGGCAAATTGAAACAAAGACATTTATTAGATGATTAGTAACAATCATCCAAGATCATGATAAAATAAAATTTAAATAAAACTCTCTCAAGAAAAACTCATAAAACTTGTGTAACGTACATTGCCATCTAATCAAGGCATCCTACATAGCACTTATCCCCATCGTACCACCAACGAAATCAGGAATGTTAAAGAATGAGCTATGAAGCCCAGTACATAGTAAAACAAGCACATAAACGCATATCATACGCTCCTATTATAATGCAGCAATCATGGTTTAGCATATTTAATTTAAAGTCCACAAACAAGGTATTCCTAGTGTCTTAGAAATACCAACATGTACAAGAATACTCATGACTCCTGCCAAACAAAAGGATAGGGTTTCCTCAGCAAATCATGCACCAAAAAGGGAGGTTGATAAGCCCCCACGATGTGTCGGAAAAGAAAAGAAGGAAATAGTCTCATCCGGCTCGTCTCCTCACAAGCTACCACCAATAAACATGGTCCATTATAATGCTTTAGACGAGATCCCATAATGCTGTATAACTCGTTACGACTTCATACCTACTCCTAGTCAGCCGCTCGATCTCGAAAATTTCCTTATTAACTATCTAACAACACGTTCGTGTGGGCCTAAGTGCCTAAACTACCACATCATCCCAAAGTTGTGATCAAACTCACAATCAAGTCCGGGAGTGCCACTCTTGGTGTAAGCGGCCGAGCAGCAACCAATGCTCAATTAAACTAAGTTTAAATTCTTAGTTTGGTTATTAATGATACTTTAACAAGTAACACGCAATTATTGCATACCTGTCAATTGGTTTAAGCTTTCAAATCCCTTTCCAAGCTCAATATCTAGTAACTGTTCATGATTGAAATTGAAATCAATTCATGATTAATTATCTTTAATCCTTTAATATTGTTTGTTATATATAAGTCACTTTAACTTAATCATTTTACTTAAAGATCATTTTAGGGGGTTACTTAAGTCTACAAAAGAAATTGAGTCATGTTTCATGCAATTTGGAAAAGGATTTTCGAAGGAATAAGGGGCGGAGAAAGAGCACAACTAGTATATGAGAAGACGTCTCATCCTGTATTCTAGTACATGACTAAATAGGTTGACCATGTTCTTCCTTTGTTAGGGAACATAAAGGTACCAGGAAGGTACACGATGTCATGTACTCTCCATGCTATTCTGGGACCAAAAGTGGTTAGGATCAGAGAGAAACATTGTTAGAACATGGGTATTTGTATTCCCTTGTGTTCTTTTGCAATTTATTGTGTTTAGGACCAAAGAGCAGCATAGGTAGGTACATAACCGTGTACTTGCCATGCTTTTTTAGAAAACTTGACATCTTCGTGTTGCAATCGTGTACTTTTGGGAAACGTACTTTCTTCATGTTTTATGGGTTAGAGAGGTATATGGCCAGTGCATGACCTTGTATATTGGTCATACCTTTTCTAGGTTTGGGGCATTTCACTTTTAAACTTGGTATTTTCATTGCAAAGGGGTTTTAAGGCATCTTTTGAGGCTTCAAAAGGGTGGATGACTATTAAATCCTAAATTTCATCTATGGTATCTTCTCCTTCTTTCTAAACATGTTTAATCGGGGATTTGAAGGATTAAAACATTTGGTTTGATAGTAAATTAAATTTCTTCATGGTTTTTCTACAATTTTCCAATATGCTCATACACGACTTCATCATTTTATATTACTAACATCAACTTATAACAAAACCTAACCCCAAATCATGTTTATTCTCTAATTTACACCATTAGGACATTTTTATCTCCCTTTTTATCGAAATTCATTAACACAAATAGTTAGTCTCGAGATCTCACCTTACTTCAAAGTATAGTTCTTGCCTTGTTTCAACTGGAATGAAGATTCTAAACTCTAAAACCACTCCAACACCCAATTTCTTGCAACTCATAACATGAACCAACATGCCCAAGTGAATATTCATGCTTATATGGCTATAAAACACTAAAAAACACGTTGAAATCTCAAGCTCTTAGCTTATTACAAATTTTGTGAAGGTTGTGATACATCCTCTCCTTCTAGCACATCTTCATGTCTAAAATCCCTAGTGGCAAGTGGATAATTTCAGCTTATTAATGCCAATCCTTCTTTAATCTAGCTTAACTAATATTAAGTAGAGCCTAGGGTTTAGAGTAGCTCACCTCAAGGTTTTACTAGGCTTCATAAAAAGGTAAGGGTAGAAAAATAAGGAGTATTTATATGGGAGCTAGTAGGGTAGGGTCTTAGGGTTTCAGACAAGAGGAAAAATACCTCCTTTTAGTGTTTTTGCTACATAGCATGATCTTGTGCGTTTAAATCTTATACGTACAAGAATCTTAGTTAGTTTTTCATAGTTTAGGGTTTTAATTGACCTCTTAGGCCAATAATGATTTAAATATATCAAGTAAGCCTAATTTATTTTCAATTTGTAATTTTAATTTGTGTAAGTTCCCAATTTGGAGTAAAATCATAATTTTATAAAATTAAAGCTTTCAATTGTATTGTTTTGATTTTTCTTGTAAAAATTCTCATTTAATGAACTGTTATTAAATTCCAATTTACTTTATTTTGAGATTTGAATTTTTTTTTTAAATTTCTAGGTTTTTGGTTTGGGACTAATTTAGGAATTTTGAAAATTTTAGTAGTTTAAATCCGTACATAAATCCAATAATTTAAATTCATACATAATTCCAATTAAATTCCATTAACGTTATTTGATTTTGATTTTTTATTACTGGTGTTTGGATCATTTTAATATTGCTTCCTTGACAAATGTTTTAGCTACAAAAGTACATTATTCTTATTCACAAGTAGTTCCGATGGTAATTGGGTAGATGGTATGACTAAATAACTTGAAGCACTTAAAGCTAATAATACTTAGGAATAACGACGGACCTAGGGGGCCTCGCCCTGAGTACACCCCCCCACCCCCCCCCCCCCCCCCCCCCCCCCCTTCTCTCTCTCTCTGCACGAGAATTTATGTATAGTGTTAATAGTATCATAAAGACATGCAATTACATAGGGTCTGTTTGGATTGTCTGTTTTTCATCTGTATCTGTATCTTTTTTAAAATGATATGTGTAAATATATTCTATTTACATCTAAATTTTATCTATATTTGTTCTATTTGATTTTTTGATGATAACTGTCAATTTTTTTTTTATCTATATCTATTTTTTGATAAATAATTTGTTAGCAAAAAATTTGAAAAGTATCTATATCTACCGAAAAAAAGCCAAAACAAACAGACCCTAAATGTTAAATGCTCAAATTTTGCAAGTGTATCAGTAATGATGTCCTTTTTACATCTTTGACGTCAATGGATCAAATCCTCGCAACTGCTACATTCCGCCTTGCTTTGATCGAGAAGCATTTACTGTCTTTCAACAGCAAGTCAACAAGAATTGTCTCCTGTTTCTTTTAAGGGGCATTTAATTAATTTTTGTATTTTTGGTTCTTGTACAAGTTTTAATTGGTTTCATTTATTTTACATTGTTTCTTCTAGTTTTAAAAGGTATAGATGTAGATACTTTTTTATAAAACTAATTAATAATAAATTAGAATAAAAATAAAATGTTATCTAGATAATTTATTTTATTATATATTACTTATAATTTGCTAGATATTATTAAATATCATGGATCAATTTATGAGAGGTAAAGGGGCCTTGATCCCCCCATTTTTTTTTTAGTGTTAATTAGTTGGTATTTTAATATGTTAATTAGGCTTTCTTATTAAAACAATATAATTTTTAAACTATTAGTAATGAAACATCACATACATTTTAAAACATTTTTCAAAACACTTTATTATATGACTTTTTCAAATGTTTACAAGTTCCCTATAATTTTTATCACATGCATAATGTATATTATAATATTTCAAATCTTACTTTTATATTTCTAATAAGGGCAACGAAACTGGTATGGAAAATAAGACAAAAATGGTTCAAAGTGTAATTAGAAACTTATCATAACTTAATTCTATATCATATAAATACAACCTTGTATAGAAAAGTAAATAGGGACAAATCATTTGGATGATCAATTCGGATGAGGATTTGATCTTGCATTCGTTTTCCCTTTAATAAAAGAAATGTTATAAAATATAGATAATTATCATGAACTTTCTTATACAAATAATAAATCCCTTCTTATGGCATTTAGTGAAATAAACTTTCTATATAGTATCTAGTGAGTTTCTAAAAATCTATGAAAAAAATAATACTTTTTTTGTAATCAGGAATTTAGTAATTATTTTTATCAATTATGTTCTCTCTTTTTTCATCATTTTATACATTTCAAGCAAATAAATTTAAAAAAAATCACATGATATAGTATAATTACAAAAAGAAATGACATTATAAAATGGACACCCCTCTCCCCACCCCCCCCCCCCCCCCCCCCCCCCCACAACACCACAACAATTTTGCTCTATGTTTGTGTCTGCTGCTTAGGAGCTTACTTGTTTGCCACAAAATAAACAAGCCAATAGTTGTAGATGGGTTTACAAAATTAAGTATAAGGTGATGGAAGTGTTGAGAGATACAAAGCTTGTCTTATAACTAAGGTTATACACAAGTTGAGGGTAAGGATTATCATATAACTTTTTCTCTTGTAGCTCGAATTTACACTATTAAAATATTATTAGCAGTGGTTGGTCTATTTGTTAAGTTGATATCACTAATGTTTTTCTTCATGGATACTTGGATGAAGAAATCTACATGTTACTTCTCAAGGTTATGATAAAGCCAAACTATAGCAAGTTTTTAAGCTTTAAGATCCTTATATAATCTTAAACAAGCATCATGCTAATGGAACTTAGAAATTTCTAGTTTCCTTTTGCTTTATGGTTTTTCATCAGTCTTAACATGATCATTCATTGTTCACACGTTTTGATTCTTTAGGATTTGTTGTTGTTTTATTGTACGTCGATGATATGTTGATTATGGCTTATAATATATCATCCTTTGAAGTTTTAAAGGATGCTTTGCATAGTAAATTCACAATAAAGGATCTTGATGGGCATTGAATTATACCATACACCTCGATTAGGGATTAATAGGCTATAAGCCAACATGCATTCCTCTACTTTCAAATTTTAAGTTTACTATTGTTTATACAGATTTTGTTCTTGATCGTAGTGTGTACAAGTGTTTAATTGGTCGTTCATTCTATTTAACACTTACAAGGCTAGAAATTTCATTCATTGTTCATCATCTTAGTCAATTCATGTCCAAACCTTGTACTGCATTTACATAGTGCCTTTCATGTTCTTAAATACTTGAAAGGAATTATGATGTTAGCTTGTTTTATTCTTCATCAAATTATTTGACGTTGCATGGTTTTTTTTTATTCCAATTAGCTTCTTGTCCAATGAATGGAAATCTATTTCTGGCTATTGTATGTTGTTAGATGATGCTCTTTCTCTTGGAAAACGAGGATGTGGCATTCTATCGCAAGATCTTCAACTAAATCTGAGTATAGAAGCTTAGCATCCATTATTAAGGAACTTCTTTAGATATCTTATGTTTTGAAGGATCTTCATGAACCTTCTTCACTACTTGTTGAGTTGTTTACCAACACAAAGCTCCACAAATGCTTACTGATCATCCATGCTTCCACAGTCAAACAAAACATACTGATATTGATTATCCTTTTATTTGGGATCATGTTTGTTCTGGTCTTCTCCATGTCTCATGTCCCTTCCAAGTTTCAACTTGCCGATTTTCTCAATAGAGTTTTACTGAAGCTCAATTTGTCACTACTTGTTTCAAGCTGGGTATGTCATTAGTTCCATCTTGAGGGGGAAGGGGATGTGAGATTATATAGTCTATGTATATAGTCTCGTTAGTTATTTATCTTTGGATGGGTATCATGTGAGTGTCACACGACTTTTATATCTTTGTATGTAAATAGCAATAGGACTTCTTATACCGAACATAACAAAATAACCACCTTTATATTTCTTTTTTACTTTGCTACTCTATTCTTCTCTAGCATATACGAAACATACTTTTCAAACCCGAATTTGAATTTTATCAGAGAGGAGATATGAACTTGTATATATCACTTGAAAAATGTCAAGTCATTATAAGACCATTAAAACTCCATTTAGTACTATCTAACAAATAAAAGGGTCAAAGTGGTTATTGTATTTAGGAAGTGTGAACTTTTCACTAAAAGATAAAAATTTTATCAAAACATTTTTTTAATCAAACAACAAAATCAAATTTTTGGTATACCTCTTATTGTAATTGAAAATATTTTCATATGTTACAAGAGTAACGATAATAATTATAAAGGTGTAATATTGATAAATAATAGCAAAACATATTGGAAAATATATAATAATAAATAATGATAATAATAATATTCAATAAATATGATAAGGAATTATTAAGAATAAATAAAATAATATAACAAGTAGAAGTTTAATAAAATGTTCAAAAACAAATAATTAAAAGGAGGCTAGTAATTAATATACATCACATGTCATAAACCAAGTAAGAAGGGGTAATATGGATAATTTAGGTAATAATTAACTTAATCAATACAACACATGAAGACATGAAAGTAATTTCTATCTCAAACGTATAATTTACTCCAAATTTCATTCCTTATTCTCATTCCTCATCCTCAAAACTTCTTCAAAAGAAGTTTTACTCTAAAACTCTCTTTAAACTTTTATTGGAAGAAAACCACGAACAACACTCTCTATTAGAATTTAGAGAACTACACAAGAGAATCAAGAGAAAAAGATGAGAACAAAATCATAAACTCTTTAATCTTTTATCATAACACTAAAACAAACTTAATCTTAGTATAATTAAGAATCAAGAAGAGGAATGAGGTGTACTTAAGAAGCTTCAACAACAAGAAATTTCTTGATTGATAATAGTAGTTTAAGAGTGTATTTTTATAATTCGTAAGTAAGTAATCCAATTTTTAATCTTGTATTCATGTGTTTATATTATTGTGATTGATGATTGAAATTGAATAATGAAATTATAAATTATAATATTAAATCCATAGATTTAAGAATAGGTAATAAATGACTATGAATGTTTATGTCGAGCAAAGGTTGGAAAATCATGAAACTTCTGAGATGTAAAATCGAAATAAAATACCAAACAAATTTATTTTTGTATAAAACTTCTAAGAATGGTAGCTTAATGTGTCTATATTTAAACTGGAAATTTTCATGATTTTTTAAATAAATTTAATATTTTTAAAAAATAAATTACAAAATAGCAAAAACTAAGTAAAATAAAGTTTTGGACAACATAGTGGCAGTAATTTATAGGGATAAACTGGTGACTTTTTCTCATCTTTCTAAGATGAAACTATAATGGTTTGAAAGGTTAAGAATTCCATTTTAATATGGTATAAAGAACAGGTGGTGTGATTTCGTGTTGTTTTTGTTGTGTTTAAAATGTGATTTATGAAATTCAAAGCTCAAATTCCACTGATCATTGATCGATTTTTTCAAATTTATAAATATTTTTTAAATCAACAACTACAATCTCACAGAGCAAGCGCACCCATCAAATGTAGCATAGTAAATGATTTAGGTTGGTCAAAAGGGAATGATTGGCATCTAGTATACTCTCAATCCATTAATTGTTTAGCCAAAGAAAGATTTTAGAAGATCATAAAGAAAAATAAACTAAACTAAGTTAGAAATATACACAAGTGTTTACTGGGAAGAATAAGAAATAAGCCTGTAACTTCTATGAAAAAAGATAGCTTATGGTTACTTCACCAATTCTTTATCAGAATGATTTCTAAGGACAATAACTTCTTAAAAAGCTGTTGAAATAGTGTGTTTATATTGTGGGAATCTCTAAATTAAACCAAAACTCCTCTCGAAGTCAGTAGTTCTAGATCTAGCTAAAACAAGCAATTTGAAGTTTTAATTAGACCCGCATAAAAAATAGGAAACCATTGTTTTAAAAAGACATCTCAATGAACTTTTTAAACAAGTGACAAGAAGTCTTCAACCATTCCTTGGCAAGAGGTAATTAGGATCGAATTTATTCGCAACCACAGATTTGTTCAATCGAATGATCTCTCGATTTATGCAATTAAAATCAATCGTGGATCCAAAAGAATGCACCATTCCTTTAAAAACCACAAGTTAAATTCAAGTTACTAATTACAAACACCTAATCAAATTTACTTGAAAGTGCATTTGAAATAAGAGTAAATCAGGAATTGGATTCGTAATCCCCAAGTTGTAGGAGTTTATTTCTCCATGGATTTATCAAAATAAGCACAAATTAGAAGAAACAAAACAAGCTCAAAAGATGAATTAATTAATTGCTTAGAAATTCATAGAAAATAACAAAGAATGGGTAACTTGATTTTACCTAGAAAACAAAAGAGATTTTCAAGTAAAAAGAATTGTAAATTCTTTTACCCAAAAATCCTTTAGAAATCTACTCTACGTTAATACTAATTTACACTGTTGGTACGTACTTTTACAATGCACGCTTGCATGTTTATTTATAAACTACTAGGTACAGAAAGCATGACATCTTTATTTGACACGTGGCAGATTCGGCAGATCCTTTCTAATAGAATTTGGTAACTTTCACGCGCGCATATGATTTGTGAAAACACTTGTCAAGGATCGCGTGCTTTATTGGTTGAGGCTTGTATTTCAGCAAGGTCAAGCTCGACTTCAGAAAATTCCTAAGTAAATTGTGCGTTTTTGTCCATTGCTCTATCGAGAGTAAAATTGAGAGGGTTGAGGATCAAATTATTGAGGCTCGAGGTAGATCTGATGATGAATTGGTCTGTCAACACAATTGTCGAGGGTTGGATTTTGAGGCTTGACAATGTACTTTCTCCATAATGGTACTCGATCACTTCGACTAAAGTCATGGTTCATGTCGAGAGCTCACAATTGAAACTCGATAGACCAATATTTACTATCTTCTTTCTCTATTTTGGCATCGGCTGTATCTTTTCAAGGCTCGACTTTTTCATTACTTTAATTTTTTTTTTTTTTTGCTCCAAATATGTATCAAAACACTTGATTACTCCTTATTTGATTCTTAGAGCTTTAAAACAATATTATTTATCAAAAGCATAAATTTTGCAGTATTTTATCATAAATAATTAGCAAATTAAACTTAAAATCCTATGAAAAATAAAGAGTAAAAATGACTTATCAATAGGTCAAGAACCAATCGAAAACTCTCGCAATTTTGCGAAAATCAATCGATCGATAGTGTTGTTTCCTTACTCAGACTAGATTTCATGTTTTTTATTTTTAAATCATATTAAACCAAACCAATTGAATTGAACCATCTTAGAAACATATAAATCAATTATTTAGAAAGTTTACCTAAAAAATTAAGCTCAAGAATTGGTCTTGAAGTTAGTGAACCGGTCCAATTAAGTCAGAGTGCACACTAGTTTTCTATAGAAAGTGCAATATTGAAATTTATAGGAAATTGATTCTCATAAAATAAATATGGAATAATTATAAATACTATGGTTTCATATTGAAATATGAATTTTAAGATGAATAATTAATTATTTTTATTTTAGAAAATTATTTAATAAAATAGATGTAAATAATTACTTATAAGTTAATAATAATATATTAGGAAGCTAGTTTAGGTGCTTAAGAGTGAAGTTGATATATTAATGATATGGATGGACTAAGTATATCTTAAATGAGTTATTTTACTTGATAAGATTTTATTTGATTAATATTTGGAATATTACTTTAAGAAATTAATCGCTATAGATAAGCTTAGATGGTTAAGATAAGTAGTTAATAAACTTTAATGTATATAGAATGATTTAAAACTAAATTTTTCATTAAACTTGATATTGATCTATAAATAGTATTTTAAGAAGACAATCAAGTGAAATCTCAAACTAGAATAGGTAATATGTATAAGTAAATTGAGACTTTAGTAATAAGTAATATAATTAGAATAAATTATTGAATTGGTAACTTTGAACTTATTTGAAATAATTTCTTCATGCAAATTTTTGCCATTTGGATAACGTATCGACCATTTCGTGTTGGGATTAACACTTTTATATAAATACACAGTAACTTGGGTGTTATTTGCTAAGGTAGGCATTCTAAAATGAATTAATACTAAAGACGGTCTAAATAGTTGTTTTAGTGTGCTTGTGTCATTTTTGAGGTCTGGTTTAAGAGCGACGACATTGCGTGACGATGCTAGGACAGTAGTTAGGCGATTAGACCAACATGGGCAGCTCAGTAGATAGCTGATAGAGTGAATAGTAGTGTGATAGACTTTAATGGGTAGAGATGTAACGGCTATAACTCATGAACGAGGCTACTTATTTCATATAGAGATAGAGATATAAGTATTCAAGCTGACTATATCAACCCTCTAAGTAGTTACTGCTACTCAAAATCTCGAGTTCCTTATTTGTTATTAGAGTGTGAGTATTCCACTATTGATTTACTCTTCCTAAATTGACGGTATAAATTGTTGGTTTTTGCATGTACATTAGCATATGAACGTGTTATCATATCGTTGTGCATATGTTGCTGTTGTATTAGGCTTTGAGTCACTTTTTCTTTTTTGGGTAATGATGAGACTGATAAGAATCCCTATGAGTACATGGGTTATGGTGTTTACTTGGATGAGCTCCTAGACAAGTGGAGTAACTAGTTTGTTGGAGTGATTGTTAGTGAGAGTTCGATTTTTATTCTAGTTGAGGTTGTGAGAGATACATGTTTAGGTTCTGCAGATTGAGTTGTGTTTGTTGTGATGATCTTGACAATTGGTTAGTATTGATTGATGTTCAATTTTGAATTTGTATTTTTTCTTTTTATGTTCTGTAAGAGAATATATGTGATAATATTGATGTCGACTACTCATTAAAGTGGCTTTTAGTAATTTATTTTCTTATATTTTTTGTTGTATTAAAATGGATATACAATACTAAGTGAAGGATTTCATAATCTAAAATTGGTAGAAATGCTCATGGTAAATAAACTAGTATTAGTAGCTTTTGCATATAATGTCTTAGTGTTATATGTGGCAAAACTGACTACGTCCTGACCATATTTGAGGCATGACAGTAATGATTCTAGGTTTGCTAGTTAGAAACATAGAATAGAAATACACAACCAATCTATTGAATTTTAGTCCTAGATCATAATAGGTATTGGAAAGAGGAAAGTTTCCTTGATAACAACCACAATAGGGGGCACAAATTCCCAAATCAATAATTAGCCTCTTCTTAATTCTCTTTTGTTGAACTAGTGAGTTTAATGTGGATTTTGATGAGAAAATTGACTGCACAATTACTCACTTGATTAGAATAAGCTACACTTAATTAGTAAAACATATATAAGTTGAGATGGTTGAATTTGTGCATGATGTGCCTTGTGTTTGTATATGTGATGTGATAAGCCTTTATGTGCAATATATGTGTGTTTTGGTTGGTGCTTGTACGTTGTAGCTTGATACAAGCAGGTTTTAAGCCTTGATTTCTTTAGAATTTGCTAAAGCTCAAAATATGAAAGTTGTAAAACTCTCTCAAAGTTTTTCATAACATTTTGAATCACCTCAATCAGATTCTGGATGGGAGAGATATAGCAAAAATACAAAACAATGTTGAGCTATACCAACAAGTCTGAACCTATACACAAAAGTACGGGCCTTTTGATGATCAGAAGGTTCAAGTGGCCTAGAAGTCCATACCATTATGCAAAGGTTCGAACCTTTTGAGCATCAGGATGCTAGCTCATTACAAGATGTCCAAAAGCTTTGGACCATTGTGCAAAGGTTCGAACCTACTGCAACTTTTCAACTAGCCATTAAATATTTAATGCCCGATTGTTTGAGAGGGTTTTTGAGGCAGCATATAAGGCTTTTAGGAGGCTTATAAATACAAATGTTTAAGTAGGGAGAGAGTTGGATAATGCTCATAAATTGCATTTAAATCTTGTAAACACTCTCTCAAAGCTTGTATTATAATTTGAATCATTTTGTGTAAGAGAAAATAAGTGTAGTGCTATTAATTTTTAAGCTTGTTATTTCTTGTAAGGCCTACACTTAAGTTTTTGAGTAATTAGTTATAGGTTCTTGAGTTGTGTCTAATTACTTAAGAGCTTGTTATAAAAGCATTATTTGTGGATAGTAGAGACTAGGAGGTGGACCAAACTCTACCTTAAAGCCTAATACAATCTTCTTTAACCCTTACTCTTTATTTATGACACTTTTATCTTTGTTGTTTGATTTATTATTTTACATAATTAAGCATTCATTTCTTGAAAAGACAATAATTAGTGCATAATTACCAGATTTCTATATTTTTTTCCTTGTACACTATAATAATAATAATGATCGTCGTCGTAGTCATCATCATCCCTTAAATTACCAATAAAATCTCTTTTACGAGGCTGGTGTCTCTAGCTATCCATGGCATCCTTACCATAATTATCTATCTTCCTCTTAAATGCAATCTTTAGATTATAAAAAAATATCACCTATCTTTACCTTTCGAACTTGTTGATTCTCCATTCCCATTAACATTCCTCAATTAGTTTGTTACTTTTTACAAGAGACTTCATCCGGAGTCATTTTTCTTTTATTAAAAGGCTGTTAATACCATTTTTAGTTTAAAGAGTGTAACCTTTGCTTTGAGTTTATAATTTTTATCTCTTTTTATATTCTTATAGGTGATAATTGATATTGTACTTCACTAATTTATTGTGTATAGGGAAGAAAACATTTCATTTGTTGTTATTTGTTTATTAAGTAAAATTAGCTATTTAAGTGGAAAATATAGTCCTATGTAAAGAAGAAAGTGCTTTTCAAACTATTCTCTTAATAAATAATACTTTATTGGTTTGCTAAACTATATTATTAGATACAATTAATTTTAAACTCCAAAATGTTTTTCCACCTACTTTTACAAATTACAACCAAATACATGAAAATAAATCACTAAAAAATATGTTTTTAATGAGTCACTTATTTACTTAAAGATTTTTCTTTAAACAAAATATCACTTTTATTAAATAAGCATCTGATTGAATATTCTCATTAATATCTAAACATAGACATGGGTCTGTTTGGCACATCCCTTCCACCACGTTTTAGTCTCAGTTATCATCAATAAGGGATTTGGTGTTTGGCTCTAAACTGATGGAAAATGGATACCCACAAAATGACACAAGCATCTCCACTAAAATTATTCAATTGCTTTTATACCTTGATCACATTGCTGACAATACTACTCTTTCTCACACTCAACAGTGTTCAACGTAAAAATCATTAAACCCATGCCCCCAAAATCTTGTTTGGAATTTTTTGTCCACCCATCATTTTGCCTAAAGAGAGAGAGATACAACCTAACTTGTTGTCATCCTTGAGTCGTGCCTTCATCACCTTCAGAAGAATGCCCAATCTTGCTTTTGGCCATGGGTTAAGGTACATTGATGAAGTTCTTCCTTTCTGTTTGTTTGTTTCCCTATTGTTGAACTTGGTGGTAGGTTTTGGTGGGTGGTTGTGCTTTGTTTGTGAATTGTGACGGCGGCGGTAAGGCATGCAAGGAGCTGGTGATTTTTTTTTTTTTTTAAAAAACAGGTAAATGCTTGACGGTTGGCAATTGACAATATGCAGAGATATGTGGCTTTGGTGGGTGGTTTTTGTTTTGGATGTGTGACGATGGTGCGCCAGAGCATCTATTTGAGCCGTCATAAGAGTGGTTGATGACGGGTGGAGCTTTGGCGGAAATGGCTTGGGAAATTAAAAATTGTGATGTATGGTGTTTTTGTTGTGGTTATTGTTGTTATTATTTCAAATAGACATAGATTTGATAGATTCCCAAACATATTTCAGGCTCATTTATTTTGCTTAATGAATAAGACTGTAATGAAATAAAATCTTAATATATATATTTTTAATTTTTTATTTAAATAGTAGTATTTTAAGAAAAAGTTAGTTGCGGTATTAAATTAGTATTTATAGATTTAAATAAAAATTATTATCTAATGTTTTGTGTAATGAGATTCATTATGAAATTTTTATTCAGTTAACTAAATATCATAATAATTATTTATAAAAATTAAGATTATAATAAAATTATAATTATAGTGAAATAAATAAGTAGATAAATTATATATAAATTGGATCCAACCAGAAATATAAATTTAGATGAAAGAAAAGACCATTCAAACGAAACCATGATCAAACAAAATGATTGAGTTTGATGGATGGGCCACACGCTCTGGCCATTGGGATCTGATCCATCCACGTGGCATGAAGGGGAATGTCCAATCATCATCGCTCGTGTGAGTCATCACAATTCACCGTGTGCATCTCGTACCTTTCAGGCTGTATGATTGCCCAAAGAAACCGTGTCTGTGTTGCTGCTTTCCCGAGACTTCCTCTGAAATAGATTCTTTTATTCATTTTTCTCAATTTTAATATATCGATCGGTAATAATTAAGAATATAAGAAAAGGCTAATATCAAATTAAAAAAAATCGAAAATCCACTGACTTCGAATGGGCTTAATAAATCCAATGTTGGTCGAGCTTGTTAATATAAACACCCGTTTTGAAATAGGATTTGCTTATATTTGATTTTTATAAAAAAGTTAGAATTAATATAATAATTGAAAAAATTCTGTTTACTGATGCCATATTATATCTAATAGTGTAAATGAACTAGGTTAATATATCAACTATCGAGCTTGATTTGATATTTATTTAAGTATGATATAAAAATAGTTGAATTGAATTCGAGTTTAAGTGAGTCGAGTAGTTTATTAAGTTGAACATGAACTTTATATGTTTAACTTTTGGATCTAATTGAGTTTTCTTGAAACTTATCTTGAGTATAAATTTAATCTAATTTGAATTGAGACTGGATATTAATATTAATTTAATTATAATTAAAATAATCTTTTGATAAATTAAGGTTACACAAGCTTAATCAAGTCATAATCGAGCTCATGCAATATTGTTTCAAGCTAGATTCGAGCTTAAAATCTTAAACCTAAAACTGAACTTAAGCTTTAAAATTTTGAATCAAACTCAAATTTGATGTTAGCACCATACAATCTCGACTTGATTGATTTATTGACTTATGTGTACTTTATGTCAGGTCTTGCAAATTATTATTATTATTGTAATTGTTTTTACTGTTATTATTTCACTCAGTCTATCAATATAACCGCAATGTGTGTTTCCATATACTTACTAAGATAATAAATGTATATTCTAACTTAGCAAGTACTGAGGAAACACAAGATATCTTAATAAATCCAAGATAAAAATACAATGCAAAGTGTCCTAGTGTATGACCAAGTAAAGATAATTATATATATCGTCAACTAAACCAGCCATCAAAACTGCACCTGAAAATTCCTAATCCCCTCTTCCTTTCAATTATTCAATCCTCATCATCCTGGCGGTTGACCTGCCTTACCCATGAAAATTTTTTATTCATCTCTCTCTCTCCATTAAAACCCCTCTCAAGAAACTCTTCTTAAGTAGATCCTTTCATTCTCTTCGGTCCTCCCCACATAAAAACACACAAGCTTCAACGTTCTACCCAAAAAGTTGAAAGATAAAAAGGAAAAAAAAAAAATTATCGTCTAAATGGATAGTCGCGATATGTGTGCTTTTGCGACGGAATCAGGTCGGAGTTTGGAGAAATTCATGGTCAGCTCAAACAAGGGCAATAAAAGGTCGGACATGAAATACACAAAACCTGCTTTTAATCATCGATACAAGGAAGCTTTTCCAGATGATGATGTTAGGATAAAACGAGTAAGAACAAAATATTTTCATTATCTTATTATGATCATGACCTTATATACTTCATAGTCGTTTAAATTTTTTATATACAAAAATTTAAATTTTCATAACCTATGGAGGAGCATACATATAACATATCGTCATTACAATTACAGACATTTTCTTAATCATCATCTTTGTGTTTCTTTATTGGTCCATAAACCTGAACATATATATTCTCAATAAAACAGCTTTCCTCTTTATCTGTGTTTGTCATATTCCTTGCAAGTTTCAAGGGATTTAAGGCTCTAAATTTTGCTTCTTTAATTTTTTTGCAATTTATAATTGAATGATTGAGATTGTTTAAATCGCTAAGATATTTTGTAAAATCACTGTGACGTTATCTTTTTCCTTTTTGAATTCAATTTTTAAGTACTCATGACAAATAAATTTGATAGAAACTAATTCATACTCGTTTCTTCAGTAGTAGATAAGAAGGTGGTTGCATATTTATTTTTTAATATATTCTTGACATTTGGGTCAATTTACGGTTGGAGCCTAACTTAAGCCAGAATTATTAAGCGTGTGTTTTTATTATTTTATTTATTGATAAAAGAAATCATGTTTTATAAATAAGAACTAGCGATGATAATTTTTATAATAATAATTTACATTTAAGACCCAGTTTAGTTATAGTGATTTATTTGAATATATATATTATTATTTTTTTATTTATTGCAGCAAGGACAATTGGAGAAGCAATTAAATCAATATACACATCGAGAAAGTGAAGCAAGAAACAAGCTCTTCAATCATGGACAAAGGGCTGGTCATAATAGTAATAGGCTAGCCTTGCAACATAGCAACTACCATGATGCTTCCGGATCGGGTATGAGCTGTTTTTCTGGGAGGGTCCGAGTCGCAAAGCGGCTCGGGCGGGACAGGTGTCTTCTTGCCCCGTGGGAGTGGTGATAATGTTTTAGAATCCCGTAAAAATCAGGTATGAATTTTTTTAAGGATTTTCAATAAATATTAATTTTTTTTATCATAATCATATTTATAAAGTAATATCATAAACTATTTGATACATGGTAAATATATCAGTATCTATAATTTATATTTTGATATATATATATATATATATTTGTACTACAAGAAAATTAATCTTTAAAATAAAAATTTTACGACGGAAATTTAATAATAGATGTTCTATATTTATAGATAAAATCAACGATAATAATTTTTACAATAAAAATTTACTTTAAAAAAAAATTCTATCTTTAAAATACAGTTTTCTTGTAACACTATTTTATATGTATATGTGTTTTATTATCGAGTTTAAAATCCATGTTTTAAGCATTTTGGCTTTAACGAGAGTGGTTAGTGCTTAAGGGTTAAGTTTAGTAGATTAAACTACTATACCTTGTCGTATTCACATTTTTTCCAATATGTTTGAATCTTCCTTTGTTTGGTTTTGGGTTTTGAAACCTTTCTCTTTAGCGTATTATTATAATTCAGTTTCTTTGGACTTTTTATGGACATGCCATGTGACATCAGGATTCAATACTCATTTCTGGTCCCCCAAGAAGTTCTCATGCATTCAAGAATCTAAAATTAGAATATGAAAACTGCTGAAGTACACATAAATACAGCCGATCAAACTAGACATTTTATGTTCCTATTGGATCACTATGATACTAGGTAGTTTCTACTAAAATTCATGTAATATTACATGAAAAATTACACCTTTACTCCCTAAACTTAATGGGGTCCTAAACATATCGAAACATGGTTCTTGGGGAAAAAAATGATAAACATATAAGATATAAAAAATTAAAGGAAATCATTGATTGTTTTGTATAATTTTGAAACAGAAACTGCTAGGCATAAAGTTTAAAACAATTTTCAATTACAATATTAGTTAGATATTTTATAGCTAATAAATATACAACAGTAAATTTTCTTCATCTAATCTAATAATAGATGATTCGGATTTTTTTGGCAAAAAAAAAAAAAATACATTATTTGAATACTCTATGTTATTTTTTATTTGTTGAAATGGAATAAGATTGCAAATCAATAGTCATGTCTTCATTTTATGAATTTTATGACAAAAGTATTTTTGGACAAGATGTTGTATTTTGTGAGAAATAGCAGCACCTCCAATAAAGGGAAGGAAAAAAAATTATTCTACAGGTAATATTCAATTTTTATAGTAAAATTTTATACAAATTCTTTAGTTATAAAGGTGGAATGGGGATTCTATTGACTAAACCAAATACAACTATTGGTTATGATCAATATATGTGCCTTTTGCAAATGGGTGCCTGAGTTTTTGTGAGCCCTAAGCAAAATGGGGACTTGGAGCCTTGGAGGCAATGTACTTGGACCATTTTGCCATGTTTTTGCTATTTTTAGTTCTTTAAAATTAAAATAGAAGTCATGGGTTTGGTTTCGTTTTGAAGAAAAACTTTACAATTGAAGCCGACATTAATACATCGGTTGATATTATGTTGACTTTTTGTTTAGGTTGTTCAACTGTTCTGATACCTGCAAGAGTAGCTCAAGCCTTGAAGCTTCATTTCGAGCGAATCAGTTCTCAATCACGGTCGAGGCAATAGGTAAGATTAATTCTTTTATATTTATATTTATATAATTTTAATTATAAAATCAGCGCACATGCAAAATTAATTCTTTTATATTTATATTTATATAATTTTTAGTTATAAAATTAGTACACATGCAAATTGCTAATATTTGAAAATGAATTAGGGAGGGGCAGTTTCTTTGTGGGAACTTTTATAGTTCTGGAATCATCTAACTAGCGCTAATCATAATGAAAATGACTAAAAACATGATTATGGAGAAAAAAACTTTAAGACGAGATACTAAAACAACATTATAACATAAATAGATACAATTATCTTTTTACTAATTAATTTTATGTACCTCAATACTAACACGAACAAGATTCGATATGAAGATATAATTTTATTATGAAATTGATTATAAAAAAATTAATCTAAAAAATATTTTGATGCTTCAATTACCATTATCTATAGATTTGAGTTGTTTAATAGTCTAACATAATAATATCCGTTTGAAGTGTTATAACTGTCACAGTATCGATTAGCAAATAGCGTCTTCTGTTTTGAAAAGGGGGAAAAAAGAAGAAAATTTGTGTATCTGATATCTATGAGCTTCTAGTTCGGAATTTCAACTTCGTCAACTACTTTTTTCCCCTTTTAATTTAGTTTTTTTCTTTTTACCGTAATTTAGGTTTTTATTAATGTCTTTCTAATTAAGCCGCACTGATCTGATATATTAATGTAACTTAACTTCCTTATAATTGTACCTTTACATTTTTTAATTAACGATATATACAGTAATATATATTTTTTTTACTCTCTCTAAAATGAAGATATTGATGTACTTTTTGTTTTTTTATCATTTTATTATAGGTGCTCTGACAGGAGGCAAAAATAGTGATTATCCACATCAAAATCGGAAGCATGAGATCAATCTCCCCAGGAATGGACTTACTAGGATAGAAACGTATTTACATGTATATAAAGTTTAGAATTTTCTAATCCAATAATAAGTATTTAAAACTAGTACTAAAATAAGCGTAAACAGAAAATTAAAGGGAAGTTTCTGGTTGAGAACGTAAAATAGGGGATGACCTTATACCAGATATAGTTACAAGTAACATGAAAGGTATTGGATTAAATAAATTGAATTATTTTAATCATGAAATTATATATGAAATCAAGCTGATTTTAGGGTGTAATATTATATATATATATATATATATATATAGAGGTGGGTGCTTGTTTGGATTGCACTTGGGCAGTGTTTCCTACGTGCACAAGGAAGTGGGAAGAAGCATTTAATGGCGTGCTTAAAGTCGTTGACACGACGGAATTTGGTATTTTAAATAGGCTAAATGGTCTGATCAAGATAATTTCTCGGAATGACATTAAATTTATGTTGTGTGTCTGTGTGGTAAAGGAAGGACTGGTTGACATGGGCTTAGATTCCACCTGGATTGGTCCGAATAGATACCAACCTAGCATGTTCGGTCACATCGTTTTTATGTTTCACTTTGGGCCTGTGGCCATTGACCTTTGGTTAGACGCTACTGGAAAAATAAATAAATAAATAATGGAGGACCATCACCTAATGAGAAGTATTAGATTCGAACTTTTTTTACATTAAAATAGCAAAAATTATAATAATTGAAAAAATGTGTTTTTCATTAATAATATTTAATGCTTTATCGCTGAAAATAAAAAAACTGAATATGAGTTTATTTTAAGTTTTTACTTCATAATGTAGTGTTTATCATATCACTAATTCTACAATTGGTTATAATTGTTTACCATTAATATCCTTAACAATTCTTTGAAAGATAGACCAAAATCTATAAGGTTCTTTGATATTTTTTTTGACATATTTTCATATCTGTCCTTGATAGTTGATATCTCAAACTAAGATTATCATTGACTCGAGTTGAGACAAACTCCATCTTGGCTTGAGTTTGAAAATTTTAAGCTAATGCTTGATTTGGAATGAAATTTACAAATTCAAGTTAGAATCTAGACAATATTTATAAAAAAAAAAAAAAGCTTAATTTTAATTAAAATAATATTAGCATACATACTTGGCTTAAACTCAATTAGCATCGACACTTGACTTAGGCTCATCTAGGCTCATGATCTCATCAAGATAAACATATGGAGCTTCAGCTTAACTCGATAAATTATTCGATTAGCGTGAACTAGATTCTGAGTTCGATTCGACCATTTGCAAATCAAACACGAGACTCAAAGGAACTATAAAGAATAACTATTATTTCATTATTCAATCTCTTAATAATTATAATTAAATTTCCACCTTATTATGGCAAATCAAATATTCCCTAATTTTTGAGAAGATCATTAAGAGCATGTAATGAAGGTCTTGACATAATTCCTATACTGAGGAGACCATGGGTCCTTACAAAATCTAAAGTTCATTATTTCGTTATTTATTTATTTATTTATGTGATATCCTCAAATATAAGGTGGTAGAGCTCTAATTTATGTGCGTTTTGATACAATAATTTGATGTTTATTAATACACTAAAGTTAAGCGTACTTAGTGAAACAAAAAACTTTTAAGATGAGTGACCTTCTGAGAAGCAATTGACATAAGGACAAAATTATGCCACATTTTGCCAAAGTAGACAATATCTTTGTATGTGGATTTTCGGATTGTTACAGTGTGTATAGAGAAGTTCACCAATCGAAAGTGGGAAAGTTAAGTTCTATGCAAGGCAAAGTGTCTCGGAGTGAGAGTACTTCTTAAGCCTGTAAAGTCTTTCTTCCCTTATGTGACTATGATGCTGTATAATGAAATTTATGAGATTCTTAACCCAGTCCATATGCTAAAGACCTTGTTTTTCAAGGTTCTTAGCAATAAAAATAATTTTTTTAACTTTTTAAAGTCCTCTATGTCCTTTTTTTTTTTTTTTTTACTTTGCTCAATATATTGTGTAAAAATATATAAAACTCACAAACGTGAAATATCTCATATGTAAATGGCTTACAGGATAAAGTGGCAAGGTCTTTTGGTAAAGAAAAAAAAAATCCCTAGGAATATGGACTCTAAGGTGAAAAAGTCATTGAGAAGCTACCATGCTATTTAAAATCCCAAAATAGGTACCAGTTATATTTAATTCGTCTATTTTTTTTTTTTTTTTGGTCATTAATTCTTCTAGTTATTATAGGGAAAAACAGTGAAAAAAAAAAAGGCAAACAAAAAGTCGTTCAAATATCATGAAGTAACAGTTTTTAAAAAGGTGAAATGACTACAATTGGAAATTGAAAAGCAATATTAAAAACCATGCAGCTAACCGCAATGAATATTTCTAGATTGTGCTCTTAAAATATATATTATATATTTTATCCTTTCAAAATAAATTTTAATAATTAATTTTCTTTTACGAACTTGGGAGGCCAAAATCCCTCACGGCCTCACCCACTCTGATACGTTCCTGTTGACACTTGTAAACGGGCACCTTGCGGTTTATTGTGGCCGTGCTTTGGTCAACGTTCAATATCCACAAGCAAAGCCATACAAGGCTTACAGCATATATCTGCAGCACCCAGTACCTTAGGAAATAGCCAGCAAACTGTAGGCAACAACTCACTTGATGCTCATGCTGCACACATTAATCTAATTAAATAACTATAGGTACAAAAATCAACACCCATCAATACCATATCCTGTTTACATCTCTCTATATTCTTATTCATTTGCGCTTAACTAATTTTGCTCTTTTGACGTTTCTCGCTTGGATTCTTTTTTCATAGTTAGTTAGTTCATTAGTCTTTTCCTTTGACTCTATAGAGCATCCACATTTGAAATCTTTAACATGGGTTCTTAGGTGAAGGACTTTACTATTTGATATTCTAACATATGTAAAATTAAAAAAAAAAAATTGTTATTTTATATGAAAATAAAGATGTTGTATAAAAATAAATGAAACCCATAAAAACAAAGAAGTAAAAGAACTCAAACGAATGATTTTATGGATAAAGTGATGAGACCTTCGAGAAGAAAAAGTTTTTAAAATGCTAATGCAACATGTTAAGGACCTTGTATAATTCCTTAAAGATGTGAATGCTATGAGGTAGCAAACCCTCAAAATATTTCTGCTTTTAATAATATGTACTATGGGAGCTACCAATGATGTGCCTATGGACGTCCATTACCATAATCGTAATTTGAAGTTGCTTCTTTTATTAGTAAAAGAATGCACATTGGAGGAGTTATAATGAGGAGAGAGTCATCTCTCTTGTCTGTAAGCATGCAAACATGGATACTGAGGTAAGTTTTGCTATTGACTAGGCTAAAGAAGCAAGTCTCATTAACTTTCCTTGTCCACAATGAGACTCGTTTCTTTTTTGTTGTCTACATAAAGAGAGATGAGTCTCACTATCAACTAAGATAGAAAGGCGAGCCTTGCTGGGCTTACTCGCTTCAAATACAAAAGATAGGAGATTTCTCACCTTCTAAAAATTTTTAATGAGGTGAGACTTGCCTCTTCCACCCCCTATATATGCCACTAACATAGATAAAAAATTATTGTCCTTATGATGTCTTATTCTTATCCAACGAACTATATTTGACACATATAAAGTGATAATTATTATTTGCATTATTTTTAAAAAAATTACTTTTTACATGTATCAAATACTCATTTACTGGGATACAAATGAGACAGTATCGTGAGGACAGTAGATTCTTCTCCCTAACACCTTTCACTCCTTCCTGCACCCTCATTTTACACTTCAATCTCTCTCTCTCCCCCTCTCAAAACTTTCTCTTTAATGTGATTCACTCTATTTTTTTTTTAATTTTTTATTATGCTAGAGTTGATTGGATGAACGTATGTATTAGAATTTCAATAATTTGTAATTATTTATTTTTTATTTATTTATGTATATTTATTTAACTCAATAGAAAAATTATTTTACAGAAATATATACTATACAATATTTCATTACGTAATATCAATAATACATTAGAACTTAAAATAAATTAAACAATATATATAATAATATATAATGTATTGCATATTTAATATATATAAATATTATATAATAACGATTGCAGGTTAAAAAAAATATAAAATTGAGAAAGAGACTAAACTACCTCTAACAGGGATAATGAGGTGAGTCTCATCGATTTGCTTACGTTCAAATGTCATGTATGTTTATATCAATGTTTTCCACTTCTCTTTCCATTTGATGGCCATTGTTGAAAATATATTCAATAGGTAGTACACACGATGTGTATGACACGTGAAAAAGATAGTAGGTATAATAGTATTTATTCATCATATATATATATATATATATATTACAAGTGACGTGTATCACCCATTTTGTCTATCATTAACTAGTTTAGAACTGTGTATCTAATTCCACATTAGGAGCATGTATTTTGCGTCTTATCTCTACTTCATTCCAACTTCTTTAGGCATTTCAAGTGATCATATTCATCGTTATTCCTCCACCAATATACCATTAATTTACATATATCACTTCATTGGAGCTTTACTAGTCTATTTAAATGGTAACCGTTGAGGAGTTTAGAATTGTGTGTTCTACTTCCACATTAGCAGTATGTATTTTATGTCTTATCTAAATTTCATTCCAACTTCATAACCTCTTTCAAATGATCATATTCATCACTAATTGGTCCTCATATGTCTAATCTAAATTTTCATTCCAACTTCATGGCCTTTCACATGGTCAAATTCGTCACTACTTGATCCTAGACAAGCATTCATCAGTATTTTTCTAGTAACTACGAATCAATCCATAGCATGTATATGTTACCACATATTGGCAATAGGCAATTCCAAATTAACAAAATTTTGCCTTTATACATGTTGTAATAATCCAGAATTTCGTCCACTAAGGTATTATCTGCTTTGCTGAAATGCTGCATGGTTTTGTTCTTAGTGCTAGCTACTTTCCAAGAGGTCACACATCCTAAGAATGCTCTCTACATAAATACTTAACTTTTGAATACCAATGAACTCCAAGCCATTACACCAAAAGGTGCATTGATGATCAGATTTTCACCTCATTATATTTGAGAGATATCACATGCTCCCACAATTACAAAACTGAAGTTCTCATCAGTTTCGTTACATAGGCTAGAACCACACCAGGTAAGGAGAACACTAGAGGTGCTCTATGCAAGCTTAAGAGTATCTCCATTTTGAGGCATTTTGCTTTGTATAGCACTTAGCTCCCCCACTTCTGACTAGTAAACTGCTCTGATATCACTTAACGATTCAAAATTTCACCCATCAAGGTATTGTTTACTTTAAAGAAATGCCACACAGTTTTGCTCTTGGTGCTAACTACTTCCTATGAAGTCACACATTCTAAGAGTGCTCCCTATCAAGTACACTTAACACTTTAGTTTCAAAGAACTCCAAACCATTACACCAAAAGCCACTTCGATGATAAGAGTTCTACCACCTTATAATTGAGGAGTATCACATGTGCTATTACGTGTGATACATGCAAATGATCTCATCAAAGAGATGCGATTTTACAATGATATTTAAGTAATTAAAATTATGTCATTTATATTGATATAATTTTATTTTATAAGATCGATAAACATGTGTTACACGTGAGTTTAATGTAAATTTGCTTTCAACTATGGACTTCACTCATTAGTTTTTTCATATCACATATTTCATACCGATAGGACCCAGTATAAGTTACATTTTACGAACTTGTTCCTTTAAAAATCTGTGCAACAAACTTAATTAAACACATAACGAAGATAAGTTGATCAAATTAAGTTGCATTTGCATACTTTTCCTCATTTTGAATCAGATTAAGATGAAATTGTAAGAGCAAGCTTCAAATTTCCTTCATTTGCAATAAATTATTTTTTTAAGGAACATAAGCAAGAGGACAAACTCATCTACAAGTTTTTAAATCAAAGGATTAATTTAAATCTATTTCAAATACATTGCTTTCAAATAACATAACCTCGTGAGAAATCCATAAAATTTGAGATTATATCCATTAACGAGAACATTATCACACCCTGAATAGGGTCAAGGCGTGTCCAGTTCCGCTACGTATAACATTTAAGCATTATACGCTAAGGCTATCATAAACTATTTGTTCATTGTGATAGTTTGCCAACCAATTTTAGATTCCAAAATCGTATAATTTGGTTTTGAAAACATTTAATACAGTAGTGAAAAATATCAATAATAGATAAATACTAATACATAGGTATCAAGTAAAGGTTTTTACAACCACAAACACAAACCAAGTTCTCAAATGAAATTATGGGTTTGAAAAAAAAAAACTACAATTTTTATTTAAGAAAACACATGATCCAACGTTCTTAAGCTCTCTACTCATTAAAGCTCATACTGATCCTTTTGATACCCAAGATTCACATAAGCATCAAAGTTGTAATCACACTTATCTGAAAAAGAAAGGGAGGAGCCGAAACCCAGTACACAACAACGCAATCACACACGATAAAGCATACACACTTAAACCATATGCAATGCAATAACCAACAATTTAAGGCAATTCAACAACACAGGAACACTCACACTTCGACAATATGTTAGGAATCTGGAAGTCCTAAGTAGCAGCAACTACTGAGGGGGTTAACATAGGCAGCCCGAATATCTATATCTCCTATCTTTGTCAAAGTAATAGCCTTTTCTAGAGGTTACAGCCATCATGCATCTCTACTTATTTCAGCCCATTATATTATTCAGTTTAACGAAGCACATGATCATAAATTGTACGAGAGCAACTTCTCTCTAAACATAAGTAGACATTATTCCGCTTTATTCCCCTATCAATTATCCACCAAGCCATCCTCAATAGCCTAAGCGCCTACCTACCATGCTAGCACCGCCTAGAAAGGATGTCTCCCTCAAACTAGGTCTAATTTAATAACCATGCACAAGCAATCAATCGGCTATTAAGTCGTCTTCATGTTTTAAATTTATTTAGGATGCCTATCATAAACAAGTAACGCACAAGTCACTATGTACTTGATAAATCTATAGTCCGATATAAATAAAAAAGTAGATTATAAGGTATATTAGAAGGTTGATCAGAAGTAATGGTGTCTCTGTAAAAGATATCTTATGTAAGTATTGAGTATATAATTTGATTAGCAATTTCATATTAATTATTCAATTATATTTAATTATCCATTAAGGTAAGGTTTTGTATATGTTTGTATGTATAAGACCATAACTGATATCTTATGCGATTCCATTTTAAGGTATTGGGTTTAAGTAATTTGGATTAAGTCAATGAGTATAAGAGTTTGAATTTGTTATTTTGAAAGTATTAAGCCTTTAGGGGTCCTAAGAGAGGCCTAATAAGAATATAACTAAGTTTTATAACTTTTAGGGTAATAGGCTCTAAGGAATTTATAATTGAGCCTATTGAAGAATATGGATTATAATTTAGGTGGATTTGGACTTGAATATTTGGGTTATGCCTAATTAAGTAAAATAAGGTGTTGGACCTAAAAATTGAATATAAGCCTTAAAAGATTGAATTGTTTTATTTTTTTAACTATTGGGCCTTCTAGATTACTATTTAGGTCCACTAATAGTATTTTTAGGCTTATGGGCCCAAGAGGTGTTACATGAGCCATATTAGGTGAATCAAAACCTAAAAATTGATATTGGACTTAAATAATTTGAATTAGGCCCAATTAGAGTAATATGGATCATTAGGCCTCTATATGGCAATTTATGTCTATGAAGCGTAATGCAGTAATTATTTGTTTCGAGATCCTAAATTTCTAGGGAAAGTCAATTTAAGTGATTTAGGCCCATTGATGTTGGAATAGGTTAAAAGTAGCTAAAATCAAAATTGAACCCTAAAGAATTTACAAAGATTGTATTTAACTAACAAGACCCATTTTAGCTTATTTAGCCAAGTTGGTCCTAAGATGTCAACTAAGTTTAGTTTTATTAAATTAAGCCCATTCTAAGTGCTTTATATTATTGTAGGCCTAAAATTTGCTAATGGAGCCTATTTATTAATATAAGCTCAAACTTATGAATTCATCCTAAATTATACATATATTACTATTATGTTTGTAAATTATCTAAATTTATATTTTATTAATATTTGATTTGAGTTCAAATTGAGAGGATTATTATTTTGTTCTTATTACTTCACCCTGTTTCCGTACAAATTAGTCATTGTCAATTGATTTTTGTGGCGGTTCAATTGCCCTAGAACAAAATTATTTAGACATGTTCTTACAATATGACCAAAAAAAAAAGACATGTTCTTACAAGCTACCATTGATTCACTTTATTATATATATATATATATATATTTTTTTTTTTTTTTTCAAGTCCACAACATACAAAACTATTTCATCAGCAAATCAATGAGGCAACATGTGTACCAGACCAAATTCGCCACAATCTCATCCCAACATGTGAATACACATAACATAATATTCAAATTAGGCCAACAATTTGTAAATAATAATATCCACATAAACATAAAGCTAATTGAATAAATCCAAGAAAATCATTGGTAGTTCGACATTTATCTCTCCATTTCATGTTGGTTATTATATTGTTATCATTTTTTTTTTCCTCTCTTAATGATATCGTGATAGTATTGAAATCCCTCCGCATAGCACATCATCCCTCATTTCATATACATAGATTGCAAGACATTAGTAATATATATATATATATATATATGTGTGATATATAAATTATGATTTCTCCATTATCAATGTCATTCAATCCCTAGTATATATGCTGAACCTACCCATGTTAAGATGTCAACCTTGAATATCTGCATGGCAGCGTTTCATTCTTTTCATGTAATGCCAATTTGATCATATATACATATATTACAATTTCTATAAAATTTCAATATGTACTCGTTCATGCTCAATTTTGGAGAAGTATGAATATCTATGTACATTATATTATTTAACCGATGTACCTTACTCTAATTCATCTTAACTCATATATCAAAAACAATTTAACAGATACCTTACTTGTATTAGCACAAAAAAGAAGACCCGTATCTTCCTTGCTTCTTGAAATCTTGATGAAGCTCCAATAAAAAGCCCCTTGACCCCCTTTAAAATTAACATCTTGCTGCTTGGAATTTACAAGAGGTTTTTTATTCAATTGTGAGTTAATATTTGGGTGTCTTTTGATGTGTTTTCTACTGGTTTGAGAGAAAAAAAATGATATCATTTTTTGGGTGAGCTTTTAGGAAAATTCATCCAATAAAAGAGGGAATTTGTATAAGATGCAATTTTGTGTCATATGGGAATGTTCCTAAAAGTATGAGGCGGCAATTAAGGATAATTTGAAAGATTAAATCTTCTGAAATTAACTGGGGATAGAAATTAGTTTATAAAATAGGTAAACTGATTAGGTAATTGATATAGATAATTAAATTATTCAATTTGACATTTGACTAGAATTTTAAGGAATCCAAAAATTTGATATTGAATTTCAATAAAATTGGCTAAATTGCGGTAGTTGGTAAATTGGACAATTTAAATTAATTTATTAATTTCATGTACAAAATACATATACTGAATCAATATAACATTTCATAAATTGACACCCAAATTAAATAATACCACAAAATGTTTAATGTATATGTTAATTACGATGTCAAACCATTAATTCAATATAAAAACATATCATCGTAATTTATATTGAATCGATATATAATACATATACATCCATGTATCAATTCCAGCGCATAGGTATACCTGTGCCAAAATGCTAGTTACCATGTTTTTTTTTTTTTTTTTCAATTTCAATTGTCTTGAGATCATCCTTTCAGTATTTCATGACGAAAATGACATTTTATATAATTATAATTAATAAAATCTAATTTAGTCAACATATATGTATAAAATTCTCTCATAAGATTTTTAATGATTTCATCATCATTTGAAATCCAACAAGACCAAATTCCGCATTACTTTCTCCAAATTTTACAAATTCAAGTAAATAGATTATTTTATTGAAATAACCATGAAATTTCCAACTTATATTTTATATGTGTGTTATTGAATTTGTACATACTTTTGATATGTATTGAATATGATTGTGTGCATGATGAACTATGTGTTTTATTATTGTGTTAAAATATTCAAATACTCTAGAATTTATTAAATATTTAGTTCATAAAATTTAAATTGCATTTACATGTAAGAATTATATTTGGAATGTATTAAAATAAGTAAATAGATCCATGTACATAAGTCTCATCATAGCATAATTCTTTTTACCTTAAAGGGAGCTTAAACACAAGATTAATTAACCAAAGACAAGTTTATTAATTAGCAATTGATAAGTCATTGAGTCCCGTTAACCTCTTATGCCTCAAAAGTCAAAACTTAAGATAATATCAACTCAAATAGTGCAAAATTCGTGCACAATTTTCAGACCTCCTAAACATGCCTCCAAAAGCTTCAAAACACAATTTTCTTCTTCTCCAAAGCTCTTCCATGGATCTATATAGATAAGCTTTTCATCTTCTAGACTTCCCACCATCAAAAGCATGCTAGTGGATCACAAAACCAAGGTCTAAAGTTCTATTGGTAAGTATGTTTTTCATGTCTTCAAAATATGCAAGTTCATTGTTTCTTAACAATAGGTTTTAAGCTTAAACTTGTGCTTGAGGACTTATATGCTTTGTTGGTTGTATGAAAAGTGTTTTGTTGTTATAGGAGTTAGTTGTATATGTAGTATAAGAGATTAGAAGTGTTGAGAAATGCAAATGGTTGATGACTAAATGTTGGGTGTAGTGATTTAGGGTTTGAAGTATGATTTATGTATGATGATTTGTGGTGGAGAGTTTGATGTTTTGAGTTGGAGTGCATGTTGTTTGAATAATGTAAAAAACATATAACAAGCTTTGGGAAGTTTAGATTAAGTTTGAGAATTTTTGAAAGTGAACAAAGTTGTAATAAAACAGGGGAAATCAAAAACATTTTCGTATAGGTTAAATTTTGGTCGTACGCCGGCATCTAGGGCTTTTAAGCCGCCGGCTTATAGGCGGTGTTGGAAGCGAACATAGTTAAATTTGTTAAACCCGTTCGAACGCCGCCGGCTTTCACTGGAAAAGTCAGCCGGCGTTCATTTTTTTCAGATTGTACGCCGGCTACTGGGAATAAAAAGCCGCTGGCGTAGAGTGAGAAGCTGCCACCGTACATGGATACACTGCCGATTTCTACCTCTCTGTAAACTTTTGGAAATTTGAATTTTTCATACACCGGCTTAAAGCCGCCGGCGTAGAATGAAGGCAGCCGACGTACCCTTGAACGCTGTCAGCGTTGGCAGTGTTGATTTTCAGAGTATTGAACACCGGTTCAAAGCCGCCGGCTTTGAATGCTGGCGTATCTCCTGCTTTTGAATTTTAAAAACTTTTCTCAAAATTTTCCAAAGTTTGATATATGATCAATAAAGTATTTGTTAAGTGTTCTATGATATAATAGGATGTTTACATGCTTTATTATGACTTTGTATTAATTTATTTGAATTTCTTTGATTAATTGTATTTTCAACTAGTTAATTAGTGCTTAAGCTAAGTGTGAAATTTAATATTGTTTTAAACAGTGATAGATTTTCGCTCAGCTAACCCCGTTAATTCCCAAGCTACTCAGGTACATAGTGACTTGCTTGTATGTTTGTTAAGATAGTCATACTTAAATTTGATATAAATTCTAAATGACTTAAATATTGCTTGAATTGCTTATGTTTTCACCGTTGAATCCGGTCCGAGGAGCGGTAACTTATCATGATGCAATGATATGTTAGTGTAGGCGCTTAGGCCAATAGTCATGATGCAATGACTAGGCTCGACAGATAATCGATAGGAAATGTAGTAATTGAGCAACATTTACTTATTCTTGAAAAGAAATAGCATAATTTAATTCAATGTTTATGGGAGCATGTGAATTAATTTATATTATGGATTGAGTTAAGTGAAGTTGGGCAACGGCTATATAACCTATATGAGATTATTCTTTTTCGCTGTAACGTTATCTAGGAGATATAGATATTCAGGCTATCTATATCAACTCCCTGACATTGTGAGCGTTACTCAGGATCACCAGAATCCCATGGCTTGTCCTGGAGTTTGAATACTCTAATGATGATTTGATCAATGAATATTAAAGAATGATAAATGAAACATTAGTGTTGCATTGCATTAGTCTAGGTATGATTGTCACTACGCTTTTGAGTGTTGTTACTGTGTACTGGGCCTTTGGCTCACTGTTGCTATTTTTCAGGTGATGATGACTGTTATGATGATATGGGCTATGGTCGGATTGGGAGAAGTTTATGGATGAGTGGGGCGAGTAGGAATTGGGTGCAAGATGGCAAGGAAGAAAGTTTTTGAATAAGTTGTTTGGTTCAATTATGTATTTTGTATTTTGAATAGAGGCTTGTTAGTTAAGCCTTGTTTGTATATAAAGACTTAAAGTCTATTTTTTTTTCTTGTTTTGTAAAAACTTATGTAAGTTTTGTTGTGTCATGTGCTTGACACAAAATTATAAATTATTTCTTTAAAAGTTCTATATGAATAGATTACTCAAGTGAGTAATCCTTTTGTAAAAAGTCTTTATATCAAGTTATAGTGGGATTAAACAAACAATTCACATAAATTGTTAGATTAGGACAACCTTACATATAATATGAAAATATTATATGTGGCTGGGGACTTCACTTGCTAAATCTTAAGGATTGTGGGTCGGGTCTTTACATTTATTAATTAAGAGTTCAAATTTGATAATTCATTTAAGTATACTATATAATTCATCTAGGCTATTAAGTTGAATCATTCAAATAACTTTCTACTTTAGTATTTAATTGGTTCAAATTTTCTCCTATTGTAATATGACACATTAATTTAGTTAGACATGTATTAGGGGTATTTCAAACACAATTTCACAATTAAATGGAAAGAGCAAAGTAAGATAAAGTTAAAAAGAAATTAAGAAATTAAAACTATAACTTCATTATACTCTTCACAACCAATACATGAAAATACATAAAAACTTCTCCAAAGTAAACATCATATTCATTTAATGTATAAAAATGATGGTAAATTACACGAGAATATATCAATATTTGAAGTAAGTTCATATTTCATTATAATACACTATGATAAATATATTGCTAACTAAAAATCTATATTTAACATCTTCCCCACCAATACTACAATCATTCTTTGTTGTCTTGGAATGAATTTCTCAAAAGGGTTCTTATCAACATCTTTCTTTCTTGGTATCTTTGATTAATTAGTGAACTAATGAAATATTTTTTATTCTACAAAAATATGTCTACAGCATAGCTTTCATCAATTAACTTAAATGTAAAAAAAAAATAATAATAATAAATCAATGATGCTACAGAAAGAATAAGATAAATAAATCATTCAATGCAGATAGGATAGACATACACCGGTTTTAACAGTCATTGAAACACCCTATCAAATTACTTAATGTAGTAAATCAACAAAAAAATTTTAAATCAGTCCATGGCCTATTATCCATAAGAAGAAACATGCTGCGTTGCACAAGAATCCAACTTTTGGAATAAAATATCAACATTCAAGTTAACTTATGAGAGAACTATATATGCAAAATTGTATGGGAAAGAGAGAACAAAGTAATAATTATCCTTTAAAGGGAAAAAAAAAAAAGCCAACCTCAAGGCATATGGTATAAATAATACAAACGAGAAAGATTAATTGTAAGTTACCATTATTTCACACTTTTAATCAAGTTATTTTAAAAAGAAGTAAAAAAGATTGGTCACATATAACCAATGTCATACTTATATAACAAACGACCAATTGTAATAAGCTCGATGTTAATTTATATACATTAAAATTAATCTACATCCTTGATATTCATTTAAATGGTTTCTTTTATAATTTCTTCAAAATTTTGTTGCAAGGTCTTAGTATTATTATATTTAATATATTATACAATATCTTTTATTATTTTGCTATTGAACAATAAGAAAGTTGAAGTATTCCAAATAAATCCTCTTTTTCTTTTTTTTTTAAATAGCTAGCAAACATTTTATAATTTATATTAAGTAAGGGACTGGTGTATAATGTAATAAATGTGACAATTTACTATCTTATACTACATTTACTGCGTCAATAAACTCTTCAATTACCAACCTACAACTAATGCCCAGAAGCCAAAAGAAATTAAATTCAAGCTCAAGCTTAAAATAAACTGTATCTTAAAAAAAAGAAAAAAAAAAGAAAAAGAGGCAATACATAAAAATAAAATGAGGAAAGATAGCTTGTAATTGATTTAATCCTGTTTCAAAACTTTTATCAAGTTAATATAAAAGAAGTAAGAATGACTAGTCATATACAACCAACACCATACTTATATGATATAACAATAACAATTGCAATAAACTTGAGGGCAATTTCCATATCTTAAAATTAATTTACATCCTTTGATATCCATTTTAAACTTTTTTTTTTAAGTTTTCCTCAATCAATTGTTGTAAAATTTTGGTGTTATTGCATTTAACAGATTATAAAGTATCTTTTTACTATTTTTTTTTTAATAATAGGAACTATCAAATATTGTAATATTACCTTCTTCATTTTTTTTTTTTTTTTGTAATAGTTGGCTATGTGTTATATAAGTATGACATTGGTTATGTGTGACCAATCTTTTCTTACTTCTATCGTTCACTCATCAAAAATTTAAAATAATAGTAACTTAAATAATCTTTACTACCTTAATAAACTCTACAGCTAGCCTACTATTGAACTCAAGCTCATTTTGAATATAAAATATGTTGTGGTGATAATTTCTTTCCCTATAAAAGGCAATTGGTCATAAAATAAAAAATCCTTTCTCAGAATTATCTTGTAGACAATGAGACCCTCTTTTGCATTGCAGGCAATTCTAATCTCATGGATATTTAGGTAATACTTTTTTATATAGCAATACACTTCTAACAATAACAAACTACTAAAAATTTATGCACATATCATGTCCCACGGGCGCATTATTTTCTATTGAAAATTATAGCGTAAATACAAATAATCATTCAATACGAATTAAATAGATATACATCATTTTGAACAGTCATTGAAACATTATGTTAAATTAGTATAAGGACACTATATTTCAAATTGGATAGAAAAGAAAGAAAAAAAATACAAGCTAAATATAACCAATTTATAATGTGCTAATGGTCCAAAAGATTATATAACTAAACAACTTTATATAGGTAAAATATCAAATTTGTATATGAACTTTGCACAAAAATTTAATTTGATAGCTAAATTTTAAACATTCAAAGTTTTTATTACTTCACCAACACTCTATGCTATGTTCCCTATACTAGAAGAACTAGCATGATAGTATTATATTGTGTTAAGGACAAATGATGTTAAAGAGTTAATAAAATTATCCTTAAAAGGTTTTCCTCAATAAATAGTAGTAAATAGATCATTCAATGAATCATCTAACCATGAAAATAAATATTTTTCACCAAATTTTTGTTTAATAATGGGATCACTAAAATATTCCAAATATTTCCTTCTTTTCTAGTAAACATTATACATTTCACATGAAGTAATTTCGAATTTGCTCCAACCCATTGTTGTATATGTTATATTTTGTCTAAAATATTACTAGGTAAATAAATCAATACAACTTTTCTTTTTTATTAAATTGTAGACTTTACTAATGTGCTCTCAGAACCTAAACATTCTAAATATAAATCTACCTATAAATCTGCAAGCATAATTAAACCAAATCATATTAAAAGATGTTAAGCTCCATGTTGAACTCAAGCTCAAATGACACAAATAAAAAAAAATAATAAAAAGAAAGATTGAGTAAAGATTGCATATAGGTTATCTTCTTTCAAACTTTTGATCAATTTAATACAAAAGAAGTATAAAATAAAAATTTATTTAGATATTTTTTCAAAAAGTTAATTAAATAGATGAAAAGATTTGTTTAATTAAATGATTTAGATATTTTCTTTTAAAAATTTGTTCTGGGGCATTGCACAATAAGTTCGTGACTTTAGCTTTTTATCTCGTATAAGGGGAAATAATAATAATAAAGAAAGTAAAAGAGAAACAAGGAAATATTATGGTTTGTCAATAAATGAAGAAAGTAAATATACTTCTATTTTAAAATTTTTGTCAAGTTTGTAAAAAAGAAGAAAAAAGTTTATCAAAACCAATATCAAACTCATATAATGCAATAATCACAATAACATCAAACTATGGCGGCTAATCTTCACATCTCAAAATTAATCTATATCCTTTAATACTCATTAGATAATTTCTATTAAATCATCCAAAATTAATCTATATTCTTTGATATTCATTCAAATATAAATCATAAACTTATTGTCAAACGTGGCACAACAAATATAATTAAGTACATAAAAACAAAAGTAAGTCAACTACTATTCAACAAGTTTTTCAAATTTTAATTCAAATTCCAAGTAAAATTACAATAGGAAAACAAGTTTAGTTCAAAGTTCCTTTTCTTACAATAAATTCTTTATGCAGAAAGGAAATTTTTAAAGGTATTTACCAAGTGATTGTGTGATGTTTCTTCTTATATTAGTTGAAAATTCATGTATAACATATTGACTATATACGGTAGCTAGAAATCTTTTAATGCTATCCATATGGAACATGCCATTACTTTTTAAAATCTATAAAATCCCAATCTCTATAAATATTTTCTCTTGTTACACTTTCTTATATAAGTGTTATATTAGTTGTATAGATCCAATAAGCAACCAACTCCTCATAACCATGCCCAACTTCTTGTAGTAGTTTACCTCCATAGGAATGTCAAAACTGCAACACCTGATGGTGGTTTTATGTCCTTTCCAGGATCATATATGCCTCATGCTTCAACTAGCCACCATATTCCATTCAAAATGCTTCTCAATAACTATGATCCATACACAACTCAACTCACCTAATCCATCTTGTTGAGATAAATTAGTTTTAGTACTTATGGTTATTTTTTGTAATTTTAAACATATATCATATGAGGTTGACGATTAATGCCTACCACCAAACCACCATCCAAGATAGCACCACCGCCACCATCATCAGTTGCCATCGTCATATTCACAATTGTCCAAAACCTACAACCACCATCCTCCAAAATAGACCTGCCACTCTTCAATATTAGCTAAAAGCTACCGAATCTCCATTGACTTCAACCCCACCTTCACATTCACTAAGACCCAGACACGTTACACAAGATGAACCCTCGTCACCATTTTCGTTGTTGGTCACTATTGCCAATCACCCCACAAAACCCACGACTAGCTAGTGACCATCAAAACTCACAAACACCAACCATCCTAAACAATCCTGATTCATATGAATGTATCTAAACACTTTTGGGCTGATACTATTCTTACTGCATGTTTTCTTATAAATTGAATGCCATCTACAATACATGGTAAGGTTCTATTGCATCTCTTTTTTCCTAATCAATCACCTTTTCCTTTGCCACCTCGTGTCTTTGGTTGCTTGTGTTTTGTCTGTCAGTTATCTCCAGGGACTAACAAGCATGATCCTCGATCGATTCATTGCATTTTCATTGATTATTCTCATAGCAAAAAAGGGATACCGATGTTATTCTCCTGAACATCATAGGTTTTATGTTTGTCTCAATGTGTCTCTCTTCGAGTCTACTCCATATTTTTCTTCATCTTCTGCATTTGCCAGAGAAGAGTTCCTTATGAATTGTATTCCTCATATGATGCCTTTTTCATCTTCTCAAGATTCTTTTTCTGTTGATCAATGTAATTCTACTAATACACCACCTTCCTAGGATGATTCCATCACTTTGCTACCATCTTAAGGATTTCCTCATCTTAATTCACCAGTTATGCAAATTTATGTTCGCAGACATCGTATTAACCCACAGGACCCTTTGCCTCCATCAAATCCTTCTCCCGACTCAACTCCTTCAAGTGATCTCGACCTTCCAATTACATTTAGAAGGGTAAGCATTACATTCATCCTCCTTTTCATCATCCTCTTTCAAATGTTCTTGCGTACTCTTTCCTCTCATCATCTTATGCCTCTTTCGTTGCATCATTTTCTACCATTTCTATTCCAAAATTTGTTTCAAAAGTATTAACTCATCCTAACTGGCTAATTGCTATGCAAGAGGTAATGTCTACCTTGTTAGTGATTATGCCCTAGGCCAATTACTGGATACTGTCATTCATAAACATTTCTATTATATTGTTTGCATGTTTACTTTATAATAAGATCCGTGAATAATTTAATTATTTTAAATATCCCTAGATGCTTATTATTGTGGGAAAAATAATGAATTAAATCTATTATGAAGTTTGATTGATAATCATGGGATGTTTATTTGTATGGAGATACAAATCAAACTCATACATATATGTTGGAGAACTATGTACTGGACTGACCCGCTTTGAGATCACTATATGGATTAGTGTCATAAGTGATTCTCAAAATAAAATGTCATCGTATCCTCAAACCTGAAATCACCATGGATTCCAACATGAGGAATATTATATTTCAACTCAATCAAACGTTGTCTTTAACCGGATAATTATAAAGGTTGAGATTGGGCATAATGCATGGCCACTTATGTTTTGTTGACTAGAATTGTTTTAAGTTAACTGCTAACATTAAGTGAACCTACAAGGTCACATATAAAAGAACGAGTCAAAGGGATCATGGACTAAATTTAATGTCTTGTAAGAATAATAATTTATTATTATTAAGAATAATAATAAATTATTACATTGTTATGTGCAAGAATTATATTTTAAGAAATATTATCCCTAATTAGATTAAGGGACACTAATGTCATTTCTCATGTGGGAATGACATTAGTAAAAAGGCACATAAAGAGATCTCTTTAGGGTTAACGACTTGTCTGTCGACATCAGACTGGCAGAGAAAATCTGTAAAGCCTAAAGAGTGAAGCACGAAGAGTCGTGTGTAAAAATCCCAACATCATTTAGAAATGTTCTAGATCATGCTAGCACATGAAGGATCCTTTTGAAGAATGCTCGTTCGTGTGGATACCATAGAGGGTATTGTGATTTCGTGATACCTACAGATCAAATCTATAAATTGATTTCAAGTTTCAAGCCTTTAAAGGTACGAAATCAAACTATTTGTTTTGTTTTAATCTAATCAATACACATGGATACTGGGTTAAGGTTTTCTTTTTGAATTCCGCTGCGAAAGATTTGATCTTTATAATTTTAAAACCCTATGAAAACGCAACATACCTCATATCATAATGATACATGGGATCTTGTATCTCTTCCTATTGGTAAATCTACAGTGGGGTATCAATGGGTATTCTCTATAAAAGTAGTACCTAATCGCAATGTTAATCAGTTGAAGGCATGGTTAGTTGCTAAAGGTTGTACTCAAATATATAGTGTTTATTATTAAGATACTTTTTCATCAGTAGCTAAGATAACTTTAGTACGACTTTTAATTTCTCTTACAATTACTCATAACTGGCCTTTGCATCAACTAAACAAAAAAAAAAAAAAAACTTTCTCCATGGTGATCTTGAGGAAGAGGTATACATGGAACAACTACTAGGTTTTGTTGTTCAGAAGGAGATAGGTTTAGTTTACCGCTTGAAGCAATCTTTATACGGGTTGAAACAATCTCCACGTGTTTAGTCTGGTAGGTTTAGTTCAATTGGGACTTAATTTGGCCTTCACAGGTGTGATTCAAGTCATTATGTGTTTTATCGACAATATAATGATAAGAAAATTATATTCATTATATATGTCGATGATACTGCGGTTTTAGGAGACGACAGTGTAGGCATTGAGAAATTAAAAGGTTTATTATAGCAAAAATTTTCAAATCAAGGAAATGAGTGGCTAGAAATATTTCCTTGGAATTGAAGTTACACGATCAAAACAGGGTATATATATCTCCTAACGAAAGTATGTGCTTGACTTATTATCTGAAACTGGTTTAACTGGAGCAAAAACTAGATGATTCACCTATAGATCCTAATGTTAAACTCTTACATGATCAAGGAGATGTCCTAAATAATCCAGAGAGATATAAGAGGTTAGTTAATAAACTCAATTATTTATTAGAAGGTTGTAATTCGTATATTACATTATCTTAAAGGATTTCCAAGATAAGGTATTTTATATAAGAATCATGGCACATGCATGTTGTTGGTTACGCAAATGTTAATTAGGTAAGATCACCATTACATAAAAGATCAATCACGGGATACTGTGTATTTATTGGTGATAATCTTATCTCATGGAAGAGTAAGAAGCATGTTGTAGTACCAAGATCAAGTGCAAAATCTGAATATAGGACAATGGCATCCACATCATGTGAATTGCTTTGGTTTAAGCATCTACTAGAATATCTTAGGTTTCCTCAACTCCAATCAATGCAGTTGATATATGATAATAAGGATGCTCTACATATTGTGTCGAATCTAGTTTTTTATAAACACACAAGGTACATTGTGATTAACTATCACTTTGTTTGTGAGACATTATTAAATAAAAAAATTAATACATCTTATATCAAATCAGAAAACCAACTTGATCATCTATTTACTAAAGTACTTCCAAGGATTCAAGTGATATATATATATATATATATAACAAGCTAGGAACATATGATATATACACTCCAGCTTGAGAGGAAGTGTCAAGATATTTAGTTTTGGTACTCATGGGTATTTTTATAATTTTGAATATATATTATATAATGTAATATCGTATTAGAGTTATGATTAACACTATCGCTTTCCATCAACCCAGTTTCGATTTTGTACCAATCCCAGATGAATTGCACAAAAGTGATCTTCCTCCCGGTATTTTACTGCACCTATAATGGCCATCAAAAGAAACTGCGAAGCTTCCTTTTTTAAAAAATTCATGGAACAAGATAAGCCTAATAAGAAATTAGCTGGTGTTGTTTATGATGGGTTATTGCAATTGGCTCAAAAAGTGGCAACTGGATTGGCTTTGCCTCCTATATCTGTGAGAACTAGTGCTGCAGCTGCTATGCTCGTCGTTGCAATTTTTCACCGGACAGACCAAGAAGGTTATACAACATTTCAAGGATAAAATCAACTGATTTTAGAATTATATGGGTGTTCATAGGCGTTTTAAGACTAATTTATGATTTCTGCAGATTCCTCATCTCCAGATCAAGTTTCTAAGTTACAATCCAGTGGACTCAAGGTCATCCTTATATCAATACCTCCTTATCAATCTGATGCTTTGCTAGAGCGTCGGGCTAATGTAACAGATGCTACAAAAAGTTCCTCAGCAGTCATATTGGACACCATGGATTTCCTAGCGACAGAAACACTCTTGAAGATTAGAGGATATTACCCGGGAAGAATTTTCCCTATTGGCCCATTCCGCTAGATCGCCCCATCCTCCTCGACTTCGCTCCTCAAGCCAACAGCCTTCCTTGCGGGTGGTTCGCCCCGGATCGGTTTCTGGCTCCTAATGGGCTTGAAAAGCTGCCAAAGAACTTTCAAGACAACGTAGAGAGAGAGGCTGCATTGCGAAATGGGCATCACAACAGGAATTTTTGCGACGTAGACTATTTTTTGGGGATCAAGGTTTGAATGTGAGGTACATAGTTGATGCCTGGAAGATTGGTTTAGAGTTGGGAAACGAAATGGAAAGAGGAAAGATCGCGAAGGAGATAAGAAGACTAATAGCGAATAGTGAAGAAGAGAAAATCAGGCAGAGAGCTATGGCTTTCAAGGAGAAAGCATAATGCAGTCTTGACATCAAATATAATGCTTCCACTATATCCACAACCTTGAAATGCAGGTCGTTGTTCAACCCCGTGTAATTAAATCGTTCGTTTAGCCTATTTTAATTTATGTGTCAGCCCAAGAATGGGAGAATTATCAAATCTTTACAACACTTGGAAAGGGCAGAATAAATAAAATACTTTCTTAATAGCAAGGAAACTAGAACTTAATTACATTATTAACCATAGATACAGGAAGACTTCCATAAAGTATCATATTAGACTCATACAGTTCATAATACAAGACAGATTTCAGACTTAAGACATCCATATGGGATATCAAATTAAATAAACAAAACCACATTTCAAAAGTTCCTCAACTGATTTAACCAGAAATTTCAATGGACTTGACATCTGGCTTCTTGATCTCTACCTTAGGGACAGTCACAGTAAGGACACCGTTCTCCATGGAAGCCTTAATCTCCTCCATCTTCACATTCTCCGGCAACCTAAACCTCCTCATGAACTTCCCACTGCTGCGCTCCACCCGGTGCCAAGTGTCGTTCTTGTCTTCCTTCTCCACGCTCCTCTCTCCGCTAATATGAAGAACCCTGTCGTCTTCAACCTCCACCTTCACTTCCTCTTTCCTGTTCCCCGGCAGATCGGCCTTGAACACGTGGGCATCCTGCGTCTCCTTCCAGTCAACACGTGCATTAGCAAAAGCAGTTGTCTCCCTGGGAGCAGAGAGAGAAGCAAAATCCTTGAAAGGATCCCACACGTCAAGGGAGAAAGGATCGAAGACGCTCCTGCCAGAGTTGCCGAAGAAGCTTGGAATCAACGACATCGTTAATGTCCGATGAGTGATGGATATATACACTAGAACAAAGAAAAACTTAAAGATCGAGCGAAGATTTCAGAATTTGTTTTTTTTTTCCCCCCTTGATGTTCGACGGTTGAATAGCGAACTGAAACGGTGTGATGGGGCAATATATAGATTATGGGTCGGATAATTCTAGGATTTTCTAGTTGATTTTGCTATTCTTCTCTGTTTTTGACATCCCATTTCTGGGCAAGTCGTGAGAAGTCCAGAATGTTCTATAGTGGTCTTGTTTTGCTTGGGCCTTATTGAAAGAGCCGAAGTCCAGTTATACCATAACATAATCTTTGTTTGAATATATAAAGGATGAAAATTTTTTCATTTTCCGCACTTCTTAAAATATCTTTATACTAATCTTTTCGTAATGGGACCAAAAAATTTGGAAGGCGAAAAAGGAAAAGGGTAAGAAGGGTCATGATGCCAAATTTTATATAACAAAATCATCATATATCGAATGAATAGACAATTTAGATGAGGCGCAAATTTTCATTTGGGATAACGGTTTTGTGAAATATTTTTACTTTCAAATCTTCGCAACTAATGTCACATTTAGTATACAGGAATCGTTTAAAATAGAATGGATTAGAATTGGAGGAATGAAATAGGAGGTAGAATGACAAATCCATTCCTTTATTTGGATACATCTTGGAATGGAATGGATATGTTATTTATCAAAAATATTCATAATAATTAATATGAATAATAAATACCTAAGAGGATAAAAAATAATTTAATGTTAATTATTTATGAAGGAGGAACTGAATTGTGATTCCACCTTCTCAGGAGCAGAATTGAATTCCTCTTCCAAACCAGAATCGTCGATTTCTAGGGATCGTGATTCCAGCTTTTAAAAACATAATCAAACGTAACAATAGGAATGGAAACCAAAATCGCGATTCCATTCCAAGTTCATTCCTGCATACTAAACAGGACATAAATGTATAGTTTTGTCCTTTATAATAGACACTAATATGTATATTATTTCAAAGGAATACTAAGTTAATAACGTTATAAAAAAGTGAAACCTTTATAAGCTAAGTTGCTGAAATTTGAAAATAGAGATACTTATCACCCCTATTTTATTCCTAAGTCATTCATCTAAAGTTGCTATAAAATAATTTATTCATCATATTTTTATAAAGATTATTGTCTTTAAAACATCAATTCCATTTCCAAAAAAAAAAAAACCACCATTAGAGGAACGCTTAAAATAAAAATAAAGGATGCTGTAAATTTTTTTCCCATTAAGATAGGGAAATGATAGATATTTTATTTCCATTTTAATAAAATAACTTATTTTATTCTAACATTGAGTAAATCATGTAATAAGCATGTCTTACATTCTTATTTGTTAATGATTAATTATTAAACATGACTCTCTAGGTCCAATCCAAATCAACCCAAGATACACTCACTTGATTTAACGCTAGCATTGCCCATTTTTCTACCGATATAAGAGACTAGTTATAACCTTTTGATTTGATAAGTTGAACCACCAAACGAGTCTCATAGTATAACTCGTTTGGGCCACTCGGGAGAGCATTCCTAGAATCTCCATTCCACTACTTTTACTCCTAGAGTGGCCTCATGACCCTGCATCCACAACTTTCATTATCACTTCTAATTTAGCCTTAAATTTGCATCATGAATAAAGAGAAAACTTCTTTAAGATTGAATCATTTACAGGCTACTAGACTATAATTATACATCCTCCAAGTTCATCATTTAGTCATAGTACTTAGGATAATTGTTTATCTTCATTGAAAAACCCATATCAAGTTAGGTTGATTCATTCATTTTTCATTAATCAGGTATCCATTTGATGTCTGATTAGTATAAGATGCTGGTTAAGAAACAAATAAAAAAAATATAAAGATACAAATATCATATAATACAAATAAAAAAAAAGTGAAAATCAAACATTCTAAACACATTTTATAGTCTTACCCATCACCATATTATTTTGCTGTTGTGCAATAATAGCTGTCAAATGTTTCCTTGTTTTTTAATACAGCGTCATTTCTTTTTCCATTTTTATAGAATCACAAACGTTTTCAATAACTCCTTAAAACCTATAATTATTTTAGACTAGATCTATCGTCACTTCCAATCTATGCCTAAACACATCACCAAACCATACATTTACCACCTCAATAAACTCTCCATCTACCAATTTATTAGTCACCATCTAACGCTCGATCATAACTCGTATAAATTCCCTGGCTTATCAAGCCAGATGAGTTCCATCCAAAATTTGGCTCCGATACCTACAGGATTGAAAGCATATGTATAAGCCCAAAAGTTAGATTTATATCACAATTTTTCCTTACTAGCGCCCAATTAAAAGGATATATCATGGACTTAAACAGAAATCCTGCGCAACAGTTTTAATAGAATACATAACAAATACAAGTCGAACCCCTGTTCCACGAATATCATGCACACTATATTCGAAATTCTCAAATCAAATACCAACTCAATTGCAAGAGAATGGCAAGTTTAACTTCATATTTTCTTTGTTTGTGATACCGGAGAAGCGATATTTTGAACTGAATATCATGCACAGCAAGTAATTCTTCCACTACTGCTAGGAAAATTCATGTTTGCACCAAACTCAGCAACAAGCGGTACAAGGAATCCGGTGCCGTGCAGACTGTTTTTCGGGAATTAAGGTTTGTTGATATCTGGATGATTGGTTTGGAGATCGGAAATGAAATAGGAACAGTAAATACACGGAAATAAATTTGATTACAAGTTATTCCAAAAGACAATATCACAACAATTGGAAAGAGCAGAATGATAAAACTTTCTTTAATAAGAAGGAAACTAGAACTTTATTACATTTCTAAGCATAGATACAGGAAGACTACGGCTTAAGATATCCATATAGTTATATCATCAGATAGAATGTATAAATGAACACCCTATTTTAGAAAGTCTTCAATCAATTCAACCAGATATATCAATGGACTTCACATCTGGCTTCTTAACCTCTTCCTTAGGAACGGTTACAGTAAGAACGCCATTCTCCATGGAAGCCTTAATCCCATCCATCTTAACGTTCTCCGGCAACCTAAACCTCCTCATGAACTTTCCGCTGCTACACTCCACCCGGTGCCACGTATCGCTCTCGTCTTCCTTCTCCACGTTCCTCTCTCCGCTAATCTGAAGGACCCTGTCGTCTTCAACCTCCACCTTCACTTCCTCTTTCTTGATCCCTGGCAGATCGGCCTTGAACACGTGCGCGTCCTGCGTCTCCTTCCAGTCTACGCGTGCATTAGCGAAAGCAGCGGTCTCTCTAGGACCAGAAAGAGAAGCGAAATCCTTGAAAGGATCCCATACGTCCAGGGAGAAGGGATCGAAGATGCTCCTACCGGAGTTGCCGAAGAAGCTCGGAATCAACGACATCGTTAATGTCTGAGTAGTGATAAATGTATACACCAAGAAAAAGAGAAAAATTTCAAAGGTTGTGCGAAGATTTGATACCTTGTTTTGTTTGATGTTTGCTTATTGAATTGAGAAATGGTACGATAGGGGGTATATATAGATTATGGGTCAAATAATTCTAGGATTATCTCGTAGGTTGGTTATGTTGTTCTTCTCTGTTTTTCTGATTTCGTTTCTAGGCAAGTCGTGAAAAGTCCAGAATATTCTATAATGGTTCGTGGGCTTCAGCCATACTCAGACATCACCATATGTACCAACCTTTTTGACAGACCCCAAGTCCTTGCATGAATCCACACAAAATTACTAGTAAAGGGCAATACTTAACATTATAATTTTATTTAATTAATTAATTATCTTAGTTTTAGGATAATTTATCAAGCTATATAAATATATTTATATCAGTTATTTAAGAGTTCTGCCTTCAAAATTTTATTTAAAACTTCTGTAAATTTTTTAAATTATTTTTTAGTTCAACTTTGAGTTTAAAGTTTACGCGATTAATTATTTTTAAGATTTTATCTCACGCGATTGGGATTCTCTAAGCTTAATAGGCCAATTTCAGTTTTAGTCTCTAGAGCTTCAGAATTCTCTAACTAGAATAATGGTGAAATCCAAATATTTATTTGGAGTGTAAATTATTAGTTATAAATTTGTTTTTGTTTCCATTGTGTATTTATATATGGATTTTTTTTTCATTGTGTATTTATAACCCTAGTGGTTCATTCTTAAATTATTATTTTCTAACTATAAGTTTTATTGATTATTTACTTTCTAATGCACTTAAAATCTTATTTTATTCGATACCAGTTATGAAATCTTGTCTTTGGTATCTGTTATTATCATAGGAACTTCGTTTTAGGGTTTGAAGTTATATATAGATTCATTAATACTCGCAATTTCATTCTAGGGTCTTTGTTAAGTCCTACATTGATATTCTATTATCTATATTTGTATTTTCATTTATTTTTACTAATATGAATTTATTGGAGTTTACAGTCAACCCATTAGGCTCATGCCTAGCTCATGTCGACAAAGCCTCACTAAGATGCCTATCATTTTAACTCAAAGTACCAATAATCATCATTACATCTAGACGTCACCTAACCCAATGTTACTTAGCATCGTCTCCACTCAAGCTCAACACAAGAGAATAGATTAATGGCTCACCCCATGTCCATCATACTGTTGTGAACGACCTACCTGTCCATAATCTCATGATGCACTCAACCACTAAAATCCATCCATTATAAGTATGTCCTCCTACTCTCTAGAAATAGTAATGACAAATGGACTCTCTCTTGTACTCATTATCCATTCCGACGTCAACATACTCTTAAGTATCAGAGTGGTCATATTGGGCTCAAGCCCGACATACCACTAACCATATTTTATTTTGCAAGTCTAATACGAACACAAGTCTAGTCTAATGATTTTCTGTCGTACCTCTACCGAATTAAAACTAGCAACACCTTTTATATTGTAAACATAGGTCTCTCTTATTTTCTTCCTATATTGTGGCCTAAAAAATCTTTGTTTTTTTCTTTTTAAACAAGGTAATTATTTATGTTTGTATAATCTATATTTAATTTAAGATACATGTATTGGAAATGTGTGTTTGATACATGCTTATATTTATGTTTTACATTCTTTTTATGATGGTCTTTATTTTTTATGTTTCAATAAACACAATTACATATTTCAATCATTATAAGTGTGCCAATAGCTTTGATGTCTAGTGATATCACCACTAATATTCCAAATAAAAGTATTAGGTTCAAATTCTCCTTCGTATCATGAAAAAAAATATATATAAATTGCACCTCATATGAAAGTAAAAATTGTAACGTGTTAAAATATTATTCATTGGGAAAAAAATCAATAATAGATTGCAATATATACCGAAAAAGGGACATAAAAGTAAGTCTAATCGATCTTGTGTGGAAATTTGTAAAAAAAATTGATAGAAAATGTAGATGAGAGTTTTCAAAGCCTTATTTGTTGCATAATTACAGTTTTTTTTATGTCTATTTATCCATATATATCATAGATTTGAACTTGCTGCAATTCAGTGTGCATGCAGGTACATGTTTGTTAAAATTAATTGTTTCCATCCGACGCTTTTTATCTAAAAGTGAAATCGCCATGCAGATTCACTGCAAGCTGGTATATGTCAAAATATGAATTTCAAATACTGATTTTAACATGGAATTGATGACATAACTTTCGTTTTTAACTGGTTTGATTCAAATTTCAGTGGTGTTGTTTTGATTAAGTAGATGGTGTTAAGTTTTAAAGCCTATCAAAGGGAATTTAAGAAACAAATAGAAAGCGAAATTGACCTGGAGGCACGGATGAAATCTCTATCCTTAAAGAATTTATGCGTCTCCCGCAAAGTTTACTATAAAAGATATAATACATAATTCTCCTATAATACAACTAAGTCTTAATACTTGGATCACAAATATTCAAGTATTAAACCACACTTAAGAAGAATTTGAGATGTATGAATATAATTATTGGATATAAAAAGATATACAAAGTGAAGAATAATTATAATAATCAGTTACTATTTCACTATCAAATGTAGCATATTTTATATATTAAATTGATATTTCAACCATCATAAATTTTCTCAAGAGACACATTATTTGGATATGGATTACATCATTTGGATTTCGAATTAATTAGTTGCTAATTAATTCTAAACATTATCGTGAATGGATGCAACCCAACGATATAAAACTCTTTGAAAAAAATCAAAAATTGCAATCTTTCAAAATTAACCAATGAAATAAAATTTGAGACACAACAGTGAAGATCATGAGCGTAATCAAGCCTGTAAAATTCATTGTGCTACACAAATCCATGATCACGATCGTGATCATACTCGTGATCTCCTCTACTACCTTGATCAATGCTATGATCGAACACCTGATCTTCTTGGGAATTCAAGATATTAATCACGGTCTTGATCACGGCTGTGCTTATCACAAACTTCATATTTTTATTTCATTACTTTGGAAACAACATTCGCATTATGAATTATATAATTAGTAATTTATTTCTACACACGAACTTTTGGTATTTATGAAACACAATTAATGTAATAAGTATTTTATTTTATTTTCCCTTTATATGAAAAAAACATGGTTGCTTTGCGAGTTCTTCTGAAGTTCCAACATTGATTCCATTATTTCATCAACATGGAAGCAAATATCTAAGAGGAAATAAATTGGGAGAAGAAAACTTGGGATATGTGGAAGAATAATATAGCCATACAAAAAACGAGTTCTTCCTTCTCCATGCTCCTCTCTCCCTAATCTGAAGGACCCTGTGGTCTTCAACCTCCACGTTCACTTCCTCTCTCTTGATACCAGGCAGATAGGCCTTGAGTACGTGCGCGTCCAGCGTCTCTTTTCAGTCCACGCGTGCATTTGCAAAAGCCACGGTCTCTTTGGGAGCAAAAAGAGAAGCAAAATACTTGAAGGTATCCCACACGTCAAGGGAGAATGGATCGAAGATGCTCCTGCAAGTATTGCCGAAGAAGCTTTGTATAGGCGACATTGTTATTGTCTGATGAGTGATAAATACACTAAAACAATGAAAACTTAAAAAGATTGCGCCAAGAAATCAGAATTTGTTTTCGCTTGATGTTCGACTGCCGAATGGGGAAATGGTATGTTAGGAGTATATATATTGGAGGAAAATTGTATCGTTCCGTGATAATTACAGCAGGATTGATTATCCATGATCGAAGTCGATGAATTTTTTTTAAATAAGTTTTTCTATAATTAATTTAATTATAGTATTAATAACGATACGATCTATAACGGAATTGGTAGGATAATTCTCGGAGAAACACATTTGATGTCCTCGTAATACTATCTCGTTTCTATCCCAACAAATGAATATCTGATACGGGTTTTAAGTGATAATTATTATTTGTATTATTTTAAGAATTTTTTTATTTTTTACAGTATCGAATACTCATATGATGAGATAGTGATGAGACAGCATTATCGGATTGCAAATTCTCATCCAAATCAAGGTTTATATAGTGGGTATTGTTCTTCCTCTCTATTTCTGATTTCCGGGCAAGTCGTGAGAAGCCCAGAATGTTCTATAGCGGTCTTGTTTTGCTTGGGCTTCCATCGCACTCAATGTCTCTCTATATGTGCCTTATTGAAAGGGCCCAAGTTCATTTGATATCTCAATCCATAGCATAATCTTTGTTTGGACCGTAGAACTAATAACTACCATGTTTAAGGATTAAACAATAATCTTCTGAACTCATTTAACATTTTAAAAAAATTACAAAATAAATTCACAACCTAACTACCAGATTAAAGAATATTACCCGGCAAAAATTTTTCCTATTGGCCCAATCACATATTCTCTGAAGAAAAATTACGTTGGGATTACACAGCAACAATACAATCGTTAAAATAGAACGTCGAAATTCAACTCAAGTGCGGATGGATTAGAAAGAAGAAAGTAGAATATATACGAAAGAATAGGAAAGGGAAACGAAAAAAAAAAAAAAAGCAACGAATAGATAGTTTAGCTGAAGCTATAATTTTCATATGAGATAATGCTTATGCAAATATCTTTACTCACTTTCCGCAATTAAGTGCCCACGCTTTTTCCTTTTATAATTTTGTGTTTCTTCTATCAAAACTTCATTCTAAAGTAACGGCACTACATTGCAAAGAATAGACACATATATTTGAATATTGTTTCAAATGAGTACTAAGTTATTAAAAGCAAAACTTTATAATAAATAACTAAAATTTGAAAGTAGATATACTTATCACTCATATTTTCTTATCTCATTCTATCTAAAATTACTATTCAATTGTTTATTTATCATATTTTTGTAAAGATTGTTAGCTTTCAAACATCGTCTCTATTAGACTTACATTTGTTAAAATAAAAAAAATATAATAGGGATATGATAAATATTTATTTCATTCTAATAAAATCACTTATTTTATTCAAATATCGAGTAGACCATGTAATAAGCACATTCTTATACGTTGATGGTTAATTTTTAAACATAGGCCTTCATAGCCTGTCCGACCGAATTATTGTAGAATATGTCGACTCAAAACTACCATCATCTGGCTCTTTACAAATATAGGAAACTTGAGATGACCTCTAGATCCGGTAAGTTGATCCACCTAGGGATGTAACCAGGTTGGTTCTTATAAGGTTTCCGACTCGTTAAAAAACTTATAAGGTTATAGAGTCAAGTTTGAATACATAGTAAAAACCCTATAGAATTATAGGATCAGGTTTGGATCATATAACAAACCCGATGCAAACCCAATAACCTGGTATTATAATTAAAAAAAATAAAAATATTACTAAAGGAGCAAAGAGAGAAAAGAAGACATGAAGAAACTACTATTTTTTTTCTCCTAAGGATGTTTTTCTTTTATATTTATGGATTAGTTATGGATTTAGAACTTTTTATTAAATTTTATTCAAGTCATATTTGCTATGGAAATAATATTATTTGTTGTCCGTTATATTTTAATCCCAATAGAAAATTTAATTTAACCATATTTTTAAAATACTATACGGTGACAAAAATAATATATTAATGTGTTTAAATGTTATATAATGAATGTGATCTACAACATTTCTATCAATTCTATATGCATCATTTCATTTTTGAATGTATAACGAACTTATGTCAAAAGTACCAGCTTTTCTCAAATTTATTATTAAAATTTAAAGATAAGTTTTAGAAAAAAAAAAAAAAAGTTATAGGATTATCGGGTCGGATTCCGGGTTCTAAATCAAACTCTATAGGACGAGTTTAGATATAGTATGAAAACCTTATAAGACGGGTTTAAATATAGTATCAAAACTCTATAGAGTTATAAGATCGGATCTGATAGACCTACTAACATCCCTAGACCTACCGAACTAGTCTCTCATCTAGCTCGCTTTGGGAGAGAATCTCCAAGACGTCCACGTTGTATTTATTTCACAATAAAGTGGTTTTCACATTTTAGTCCAATTTCTAATATAGGCCCCAAATTTGCATCATGAGTAAAGTGAAAACTTCTTTAAGATTGGAGCATCTGCAGGCTACTGGACTGTAGTTATACCTCCCCCCTAAGCTCATATCGGGTCCTAAGTGACGGTAACCCTCTATCTTCACTGAAAAGCACATGTTGTCATGTTGGGTCCATCTGATTCGGTCATTTTTCATCAATTTGGCATCTCTTGGCCAATAAACAGATGGGTAAAAAACAGAAGATGAAAACTTGATAAATTATCTCTACATACAAATAAAAAAAAAAAAAAAAATCAGTCAACATGAATACTATAATCTTGTCCATCACAATTCTTTACCTTCATTCTTGCCATATCATTTTCCTATTGTGGGATAGTAACCGTCAAATGTTTCGAATGTTTCCTTGTTTTTCTCTGTGGCCTTATACCGATATTTTGAATTGAATATCATGTACAACAAGTAATTCTTCCACTACTGCCAGGGAAATTCATGTTTGCACCAAACTCAGCAACAAGTGGTACAAACAATCCGATGCAGGGTAGACTGTCCTTCGGGGATCAAGGTTTGAATATGAGGTAGTCTGTTGATGTCTTGGACACGGGTTCGGAGTTGGGAAATGAAATGGAAAGAGGAAATACATGGAAATCTATGCAGAAATTCCTAAATTTTATTACAAGCAACTCCACAACACAAATTTACAACAATAGGAAAGAGCAGAATGACTAAATTTCCACTAATGGAAACTACAACTTCATTACATTTCTAACCATAGATACACGAAGACTTACTCAAGATAGAAATCGGACTTAAAGACATCCATATGGTAATATCATCAAATTATATAAACAAAACTCATATTTCAAAAAGTCTTAACCAATTCAACCCGACACTTCAATGGACTTCACGTCAGGCTTCTTAACCTCTTCCTTGGGAACGGTCACGGTAAGAACACCATTCTCCATGGAAGCCTTAATGCCATCCATCTTCACGTTCTCCGGTAACCTAAACCTCCTCATGAACTTCCCACTGCTACGCTCCACCCGGTGCCAAGTATCCTTCTTGTCTTCCTTCTCCACGCTTCTCTCTCCGCTAATCTGAAGGAACCTGTCGTCTTCCACCTCCACCTTCACTTCCTCTTTCTTGATCCCGGGCAGATCAGCCTTGAACACGTGCGCGTCCTGCGTCTCCTTCCAGTCCACACGTGCATTGGCAAAAGCGGCCGTCTCTCTTGGAGCCGAAAGAGAAGTAAAATCCTTAAAAGGATCCCACACGTCATGAGAGAAAGGATCGAAGACACTCCTGCCGGAGTTGCCGAAGAAGCTTGGAATCAACGACATCGTTAGTGTGTTATGAATGATAAATATATACACGAACAAAAATAGGAAAACTTCGAGGGATGCGCGAAGACGTTCAGAACTTATTTGGATTGATGTTTTTTTGTCGAATTGAGAAATAGTATGATCGGTGGTTAGATATAGATTATGGGTCGGATAATTCTAGGATTATCTCGTAGGTTCTGTTCTTCCTCTGTTTCTGGTTTTGTTTTTAGGCAATTCTTGAAAAGTCCAGAATGTTCTATAATGGTTTCGTTTCGCATGGGCTCCAATCGCACTCAAACGTCACTAAATGCGCCTTATTGAAAGAGCAGAAGAGCCCAAGTCCATGTATGGATCCATCGAGGCTATATCCACGGTCACGGTGTATCAAATTCAATCCATAACATAATCTTTGTTTGAATATATAAACAATGAAAAATTTTTAGGTCCCTAGTTTTTTTAACAGATCAGTGTTAAATAGTTCAAATTACATTAAATCATAATCAAATTCTTAAAATATCTTTTATATTAATCTTTAGGGGGGAACTTAGAACCAATAATCAAATCCATTTAACAATTGAACAATTATTTTCTTATTACACTTATTTATCATTTAACAAACATACCAATACCCCACATCGAGGTCCATTAGGAGCCCAATTAATATGACCCACTCAGGATTAAAGATTAAGGTCCAATAAAAGCCTTACTCTTCTAAGTGTCCAAAATCAATCTATACTAATGGGATGGCTGGTGGGAGTAAATTGGTAAGAGTGGGCTTCAGAGACTTGTAACCATTAGAAAAGAGAAATTTGGCATATTCATTTGTGAATGCCTTGTATACATGAGGAATTTCCTCTTATTTATATTTCATCTTGTGAGCATTTCTACTAAATTTCACTTTATATAATTATGGTATCACATATTAGTTGGATTGACTTAACACGCCAAATAGCATTTGAAGTATTCAAGTGTCTTATAGTAATACCCTTTGGGAAAACTTTCTTGACACACCCCAAGCATAAATAATACGAGGGAAATCCTTAGCCAACTTGGCATATTGCTTGCCAAATACTATTTTAGATGTAAAGATAACGATATTAACAAATATAGTTGCATCCAATGTTATTAGACTCAGCCCAGCCTAACTGGTTCAATCGGGCCAATCCACTCATTTGGCCTAGATTTGCATTGACTCGGTTGACTTAGGCGATCGAATAGAGAACCCGGACCAAAAAAAACAAAAAAGAAAGAAAAAGAAAGAGCAAAATTAAAAAACTAGAAATTTAAATATATACCCATACTATATTACAAATTTATAAAATATAATCATTATATCATGCGTATTTAATAATTAATTAATCAATATGATTCAAATATGGATTTAATTGAGTAATATCATATATATTCATCTTTCAAAATTAAATTATCTCTTAATTTTTACTTTTTCTTGACCTCAATTCGACCTCTAACCCCCAACTTATTCGGGTCAAACTCTAGTCCAATTCTAACAACATTGGTTGAAACGATATGATAAATAAATTCAAAGTATGTGCTCAATTAAGCTCCTACAAGAGGTTAGATTTTTTTTTTTTTAAATTGGAATTTGATTCAAAATAACATGATAATTTTGAGCCTAATTTAGCACATTTAAATTAATTATATTTAAGAAATATTTGTTTTTAAAGTGAAATTACCAAATTCTTACTTGGAATACACATAAATTGAACTCAAATTGAACCCTATAATTAGTCGTGTGGATCAAAAATAGATTTTCTAATTATTTAGGCATAATTACGATTACCACTTTTGCATTACAAAACATTAGAACTTCTATGCTCTCATCAGCATAATATCCAACCAATTATCCAATCATCAAAGTAAATATAGTAATTAGTATATCAACTAATTTAATGATGCAATCATAAATTGGTACAAATCTAAATAGTTAAATAGTGAAAGGGAAAATAAAAATTTTGCTCCTATGAGGTTGATGGTATTGCCAACCTTTTCAGGAAAAAAAGAAAACATAGATAAATATATTTTCGTAACGGATAAAAAATGGCTATCACGAGCTTGTTGTCTTCTTTGTGTCCCATTGAATAAACATCTGATATATATCATGAAGTACTTCATTTTATTTTAGAAATTTCTTTACTTTTCTAATTTATTTAACACGTGTTAAATGTTTATTCGTAGGGACATAAGGATACAGTGTATTTAGGACACCAAACTTGTTTTTCCTTAGTAACCATTAAAGGTATGGATGGTGTAAAGCTAACAAAATGCAAACAATAAATGGTGTAGCTCCATTGCTGCGGCTTTACCTCTGTCGCTGACCTACTTGATCTTGATGCGCTTCCCATGCAGTTTTGTTCAACTTAGGTTTTGCAACAATTAACAGATGATCCCATCCAAACAATTATGTCGTAATACGTAGAAATCCTAACTAGCCTTTGGATCCCCTTTTTTTTTAATTTAATTTTCAGTTGTGCTTAGTAATCTAAAACAACATCTTTTGTACCTGCAATTAGATTGCTACCAAATTGAGCCTAAGAAAATTAAGATCATCCAATGAATCACTCCACATCATTAATACTAACTCTCCATTCAAGAGATTTCAGACATCCACATATATATCAAACCACATACATGTATAATAATATGCATAGATATATAAATATTTTAGGGAATTCTAACCCATTTAACTCGAAATTTCAATGGACTTGACTTCCGGCTTCTTCACCACTACCTTAGGGACAGTTATTGTATAGACATTGTTTTCCATGGAAGCCTTAATCCCCTCTATCTTCATATTCTCCGGCACCCTAAACCTCCTTATGAACTTTCCACTGTTATGCTCCACCCGATACCACATATCGTTCTTATCTTCCTTTTCCATGCTCCTCTCTCCAATTATCCAAAGAACCCTGTTGTCTTCAAAAGATAAGTGGGTGGTCCTTCGACCATCTATTTTTGGCAACATCCTTCATTGAGGATGTGACAAATAAGTATGTGGGACCACATGCCATACCACATATATATCACATGTAGCCTCACTTCATTTATAAGGCACACTTTCAATGGAGGGTGTTGCCAAAAATAAGTTGTTCAAGGGCCACCTTTTTATTTTTTCTTGTCTTCGATATCCAACTTCACTCCTTCTTTCTCTAATAATTTTTATTAACTTAATTTTTTTCTATTTTTTACAAGAATTTATTTGTTTCGACTAATTATAAATATTTTAAGTTTTAAAGACTTCAGTGGACTTTACGTAATTGCCATCCTTTTTTTCAATATTATTTATTGTCGATATGTATTCATAAATGTATAAAAATAAAAATAAAACGACATAATTTATTTAGTTATGGCCCATTGAATTCTAAAAACCTAAATTGATATTTTGTTATAACGTTATTTAATTATGTTAATGAATATATTATATGAGCTTGTTTTGTTAGAATTAGAATAGTTGATACTAATGATTCCCATAGAAACTTTAATCTTATTATATAGGTTAAATTGATTTGTTTGTTATGACATGTGAATTTATGTTTCAAAATCTTTTATCACTTAGAAAATATGAATTTTCATAAATTACAAAAACTTAATTTAGTAGATTTAGAATTCACAATAAAGAAATCGATTTTATAGAATTAATAAAATTTAATGAATTTAAAGTGAAAAAGGCTTTTTTTTTTGTATATATAACACTAATAAACAAATTAATATTTTCTAAAAGAATCACTTATGTCTAATCTCGAATATCAGGTATATAAGCACTTAATGGGCGATATAAGATCTTTAAAAAAATTAATAATGTAAATATTGCTATCCTATCGTATTGTAATTACTAATTGCATGTAGATTAGTTGCCTTTTTTGTAAAATTTAACGAAATTGACTAATTTGTAAATATTGATGAAATAGGTAAAATCTTTTTGCAAATATCATATAGGAATAAAATTTAGGATATTTTAGGGAATGATTTATAATAGAAAAGTTAAATATTGTAACCGTTTAGATTTTAGTAGAATAACCCCTATACTCATGAATTTCTAGTTATTAATCTTTAAAAGACAATTTTTAGCTGATAAGTAGCTAAATTAGGATTCAATCTAACCTATCCAGTGGTCCTTAATTTTTTTTCTCAGCTTTAGTTGGTTGACGACTCTAAAACATTTTTTTTTAAATTATAAACTTTCTTCAATTGTTAGTCAAGGGTTTGTATTAAATGGGTTAAGATTTAATACGAATCGGGTTAAAGAAAACCGAACCAGCAATCAAAATCAAGGCTCGACACAAGTCTCTTCGATATCAATGTTGTCAAAATTGTACCAAACTGGCCGGTTAAACTCGGTTCGATTGCAACGAGCCTTAAAAGCAAGCCAGTTCTTACAATCAGACCGTTTTTTAATTGAATCGGCCATACCGAACGACTCAGCCGGTTTAATTATGACTCGATTAACCTGGGCGAGTCATCTAGTTTATGATGCACATCTTTAAAAAAATTAAAAAAAAAAAAAGCGCAAAACAAAACAAATTGTTGGTCTCTAAAGCACTTGAAGTTTAGGATTAACAAAAGCGACAATAATAGTCGTCCACACTAAATAAATATTAATCCATTGGTGAAAGGCTAGGTGCATGTGGGTCTCCAAAGCACAATGACAAATCGTCGTTGGTGTGAATTGTGAAGCTAGTTCTTGTTAGACAGTGTGGTGGAGATGGGTGTTTGGTGGGTGATTTGGACGTGGTGTTGTCCTACAATTCTGAATCCTGGGTTTGCTCTCTGCAGTTTGCATGGTTTTGGGTGATAGGCTACTGATGTGGTGGGTATGGTTCAAGCTAGAGAAGTGAGAAGAAGGGAAGAGTAAGAGGGAGAGCGAGGTTTTGTTTTTGGTTTTTTATCCTTTTTATTTTCACATTTCAGGTTTGCACAGGTTCGTATGAGCAAAATTAATGTTCATTGTTTCCTTTTTAGGCTTTTGCTTGTACGTAAAAGAGTTTCACCTATATTGACAATTGAAATTTTATAATAGGATTTGAATATGTTGTTCACGGTTAGGGATGCAACTAGGTCGAGTTTTGGACGAGTCATATGAACTCAAACCCGAACTCATTATACTATAAGGTATACCAAATCCAACCTTCAACCTTATGGGGTTTTCTTTCTATATCTAAACCCACCCTGTAGGGTTTACTCTATAACCCACCACTCGCTTGATTATCTATCTGACTATCAATCCGATTACCCATCCGACTACCCGTCCAATTATCAACCGAACCCGCCCTGCTTATTTTTTTTCAATAGATTCAACAGACTTAAGCTAATAAAATAATAGTATAATAATATAGCAATTCACCTTCTTTGCTACCCTGTTTTAAATTTAATCTGTTACTATGGTTACATTTAGTAAATATATTTACATTATAATTTTTTTTTCACTAAAACTAACGGGTCAAGTGGGTATCCATCAAGTTTTAGTAGTATCCAAACCCAACCCTAATATCCTACAAGGTTTTTTACCTATGTCCAAACCCGATCCTATTACCTTATAGGATTGAACCCCATAAGGCTTTTATCAAATTGAAAGGATCGAAAATCCGTTACTGACTGATCCAATTGCATCCCTATTAACGGTCTTCCAAACGAAGGAAAATTAAAGGAAGTTTAATCCAAAAGTGACAGTGACATCCAACATTAATATCAACAAGGGTAACGAATTTAATTTTTTTTTTTATTTTTAACGTATATTTAATTTTTCGTGAGATAAAATTAGGCAATAAGATATTTTTTTACATGATTTGACATTTTATTTTTATAATTGGTATTTGGTATAAGAAATATTTTATTATATTAAATAAGCATATAAAGACATATCCAGAAACTAATGAAACGAAATAATTATAAATATAATTGTATAATTTATATTTATTTGTTTTATATAATTAAAAAAATAATTTATATATTTATTTTTTATCCTGATTTAACTTTTTAACCCTTAGTGCTAGGTATAACTCGCCTTGGGAGAGTTTTTCCCAGACATCCACCTGCTCTTCCCCTAAACATATCCAAAGATAGCCTCATGGTCCAGCATTCAACACTCCACCGTTGTATTTAATTCGTAATAAAGTGGTTTTTACTATTTAGTCCAATTTCTAATATTGGCCCCAAAACGATAACTCCCTATCTTCATTGAATAGCACTAAATTATCTCTACATCATATAAATTTGATACAAACAAAAAAGTGAAAATCAGGCAATATGAACACTGTAATCTTGTCCATCACCATTCTTTACTTTCAATCTTGCCATATCATTTTGCTATTGTGGAATAGTAACTGTCAAATGTTTCGAATGTTCCCTTATTTTTCTCTGTGGCCTCTTCTTCTTCTTCCTCCTCCTTTTCTTTTTTTTTTTTTTTTAAAATAATTTTTATAGAATCACAAACCTTATCAATATCTCTTTAAAACCTTTAATATTTGCTTTGTCTGTGATGCCGATAGTTCGAATTGACTACCATGTACAACAAGTAATTCTTCCACTACTGCTAGGGAAATTCATGTTTGCACCACTCAGCAAAAAGCGGTACAAGCAATCCGATGCAGTGTAGACTTTCTTTCGGGGATCAAGGTTTGAATATGAGGTACTCTGTTGATGTCTTGGACAGGGGTTCGGAGTTGGGAAATGAAATGGAAAGAGGAAACACATGGAAATCTATGCAGAAATTCCTAAATTTTATTACAAGTTACTCCACAACACAATTTTACAACACTTAGAAAGAACAGAATGACTAAATTTTCATTAATGGAGACTAAAACTCCATGACATTTCTAACCATAGATACACGAAGACTTACTCAAGATAGATATCAGACTTAAAAGACATCCATATGGTAATATCATCAAACTATATAAACAAAACTCATATTTCAAAAAGTCTTAACCAATTCAACCCGACACTTCAATGGACTTCACGTCTGGCTTCTTAACCTCTTCCTTAGGAATGGTCACGGTAAGAACGCCATTCTCCATGGAAGCCTTAATGCCATCCATCTTCACATTCTCCGGTAACCTAAACCTCCTCATGAACTTCCCACTGCTACGCTCCACCCGGTGCCAAGTATCCTTCTTGTCTTCCTTCTCCATGCTCCTCTCTCCGCTAATCTGAAGGACCCTGTCGTCTTCCACCTCCACCTTCACTTCCTCTTTCTTGATCCCGGGCAGATCAGCCTTGAACACGTGCGCTTCCTGCGTCTCCTTCCAGTCCACAAGTGCGTTGGCAAAAGCGGCCGTCTCTCTGGGAGCCGAAAGAGAAGTAAAATCCTTAAAAGGATCCCACACGTCAAGAGAGAAAGGATCGAAGACACTCCTGCCGGAGTTGCCGAAGAAGCTTGGAATCAACGACATCGTTAGTGTGTTATGAATGATAAATATATACACGAACAAAAATAGGAAAACTTCGAGGGATGCGCGAAGACGTTCAGAACTTATTTGGATTGATGTTTTTTTGTCGAATTGAGAAATAGCATGATCGGTGGTTAGATATAGATTATGGGCCGGATAATTCTAGGATTATCTCGTAGGTTCTGTTCTTCCTCTGTTTCTGGTTTTGTTTTTAGGCAATTCTTGACAAGTCCAGAATGTTCTATAATGGTTTCGTTTCGCTTGGGCTCCAATCGTACTCAAACGTCACTAAACGCGCCTTTTTGAAAGAGCAGAAGAGCCCAAGTCCATGTATGGATCCATCGAGGCTATATCCCTACCCATCCTCACGGTCACGGTGTATCAAATTCAATCCATAACATAATCTTTGTTTGAATATATAAACAATGAAAAATTTTTAGGTCCCTAGTTTTTTCAACATATCAGTGTTAAATACTTCAGATTACATTAAATCATAATCAAATCCTTAAAATGTTTTTTATATTAATCTTTTATAATCAAATTAATTTATAGAATTAATGGTTGACATTCCCCTGATCAGAACTTAGAACCAATAATCAAGTCCATTTAACAATTGAACAATTATTTTCTTATTACACTTATTTATCATTTAACAAACATACCAATACCCCACATCGAGGTCCATTAGGGGCCAATTATTATGGCCCAACCAGGATTAAAGATCAAGGTCCAATAAAAGCCTTACTCTTCTAAGTGTCCAAAATCAATCTATACTAATGGGATGGCTGGTGGGAGTAAATTGGTAAGAGTGGGCTTCAGAAACTTGTAACCATTAGAAAAGAGAGATTTTGGCATATTCATTTGTGAATGCCTTGTATACATAAGGAATTTCCTCTTATTTATAATTCATCTTGTGAGCATTTCTATTCACTTTCACTTTATATAATTATGGTATCACATATTAGTTGGATTGACTTAACACGCCAAATAGCATTTGAAGTAATCAAGTGTCTTATAGTGATACCCTTTAGAAAACTTTCTTGACACACCCCAAGCATAAATAATACGAGGGAAATCCTTAGCCAACTCGGCATATTGCTCGCCAAATACTATTTTAGATGTTAAGATAACGATATTAACAAATCCAGTTGCATCCAATGTTATTAGACTCGGCCCGGCCTAACTGTTTCAATCGGGCCAATCCACTCATTTGGTCCAGATTTGCATTGACTCAGTTGACCTAAGTGATCAAATAGGGAACCCGGACCAAAAAAAAAATGGAAAAAGAAAAAGAAAGAGCAAAATTAAAAAACTAGAAATTTAAATATGTATTCATACTATATTATAAATTTATAAAATATAATCATTATATCATGCGTATTTAATAATTAATTAATGAATATGATTCAAATATGGATTTAATTGAGTAATATAATATATATTTATCTTTCAAAATTAAATTATCTCTTAATTTTTACTTTTTCTTGACCTCAATTCCACCTCTGACCCCCAACTTGTTCGGGTCAAACTTTAGTCCAATTCTGACAATATTGGTTGAAACGATATGATAATAAATTCAAAGTATGTGCTCAATTAGGCTCCTACAAGAGGTTAGATTTTTTTTAAATTGGAATTTGATTCAAAATAACACGATAATTTTGAGCATAATTTACCTCATTTAAATTAATTATATTTAAGAAATATTTATTTTTAAAGTGAAATTAACAAATTCTTACTTGGAATACACATAAATTGAACTCAAATTGAACCCTATAATTAGACGTGTGGATCATTGATAGATTTTCTAATTATTAAGGCATAATTACGATTACCACTTTTGCATTACAAAACATTGGAACTTCTATGCTCCCATCAAAATAATGTCCAACCAATCATCCAATCATCAAAGTAAATATAGTAATTAGTACATTAACTAATTTAATGATGCAATCATAAATTGGTACAAATCTAAATAGTTACATAGTGAAAGGGAAAATAAAAATTTTGCTACAATGAGGTTGTTTCGTAGTACCAGCCTTTTCAAAAAAAAAAAAAAACCATTGATAAATATATCTTCGTAACGGATAAAATTTTGTTGTCATGAGCTTGCTATCTTTTTCGTGATCCCTTGAATAAACATCTGATATATGTCATGAAGTACTTTCTTTATTTTAGAAATTTTTTTATTTTTCTAATTTATTTAACACGTGTTAAATATTCATTCGTAGGAACACAAGAGTACAGTGTATTTAGGACACCAAACTTCTTTTTCCTTAGTAACCATTAAAGGTATGGATGGTGTAAAGCTAACAAAATGCTAACAATAAATGGTGTAGCTCCATTGCTGCGGCTTTACCTCTGTCACTTACCTACTTGATCTTGATGCACTTCCCATGCAGTTTTGTTCAACTTAGGTTTTGCAACAATTAACAGATGATCCCATCCAAACAATTATGTCGTAATATGTAGAAATCCTAACTAGCCTTTGGATCCCCTTTTTTTAATTTAATTTTCAGTTGTGCTTAGCAATCTAAAACAACATCTTTTATACCTGCAATTAGATTGCTACCAAATTGAGCCTAAGAAAATTAAGATCATCCAATGAATCACTCCACATCATTAATACTAACTCTCCATTCAAGAGATTTCAGACATCCACATATATATCAAACCACATACACGTATATAATAATATGCATAGATATAAATATTTTAGGGAATTCTCAACCCATTTAACTCGAAATTTCAATGGACTTGACTTCCGGCTTCTTCACCACTACCTTAGGGACAGTTATAGTATAGACATTGTTTTCCATGGAAGCCTTAATCCCCTCTATCTTCATATTCTCCAGCACCCTAAACCTGCTTATGAACCTTCCACTGTTATGCTCCACCCGATACCACATATCGTTCTTATCTTCCTTTTCCATGCTCCTCTCTCCAATTATCCAAAGAACCCTGTTGTCTTCAAAAGATAAGTGGGTGGTCCTTCGATCATCTATTTTTGACAACATCCTCCATTGAGGATGTGACAAATAAGTATGTGGGACCACATGCCGTACCACATATATACCACATGTAGCCTCACTTGTTTATAAGGCACACTCTCAATGGAGGGTATTGCCAAAAATAAGTGGTTTAAGGACCACCTTTTTATTTTTCCTTGTCTTTGATATCCAACTTCACTCCTTCTTTCTTTAATAATTTTTATTTACTTAATTTTTTTGTATTTTTTACAAGAATTTATTTGTTTATTTGTTTTGACTGATTATAAATATTTTAAGTTTTAAAGACTCCGGTGGACTTTACGTAATTGCCATCCTTTTTTCCAATATTATTTATTGTCAATATGTATTCATAAATGTATAAAAATAAAAAAAGACATAATTTATTTAGTTATGGCCCATTGAATTCTAAAAACCTAAATCGATATTTTGTTATAATGTTATTTAATTATGTTAATGAATATAATTATATGAGCTTGTTGTGTTAGAATTAGAATATTTGATACTAATGATTCTCATAGAAACTTTAATATTATATAGGTTAAATTGATATTTTTGTTATGACATGTGAATTTATGTTTCAAAATCTTTTGTCACTTAGAAAATATGAATTTTCATAAATTACAAAACTTAATTTAGTTTAGAATTCACAATAAAGAAATCGATTTTTATGAAATTAATAAAATTTAATGAATTTAAAGTGAAAAGATTTTTTTTGTAATATAACACTAACAAACAAATTAATATTTTCTAAAAGAATCACTTATTGTCTAATCTCGAATATCAGGTACATAAGCACTTAATGAGCGATATAAAATCTTTAAAAAAAATTAATAATGTAATTATTGCTATCCTATCTATGTATTGTAATTATTAAGTGCATGTAGATTAGTTGCCTTTTTTGTAAAATTTAACGAAATTGACTAATTTGTAAATATTGATGAAATAAGTAAAATCTTTTTGCAAATATCATATAGGAATAAAATTTAGGATATTTTTGGGAATGATTTATAATAGAAAAGTTAAATATTGTAACTGTTTAGATTTTAATAGAATAGCCCCTATATTCATGAATTTCTAGTTATTGATCTTTAAAAGACAATTTTTAGCTGATAAGTAGCTAAATTAGGATTCAATCTAACCTTTCCAGTGGTCCTTAATTTTTTTTCTCAGCTTTAGTTGGTTGACGACTCTAAAACATTTTTTCTAAATTAGAAACTTTCTTTAATTATTAGTCAAGGGCTTGTATTAAATGGGTTAAGGTTTAATACAAATCGGGTTAAAGAAAACCGAACCAGCAATTAAAATCAAGGCTCGACACAAGTCTCTTTGATATCAATGTTGTCAAAACTGTACCAAACTGGCCGGTTAAACTCGGTTCGATTGTAACGAGCCTTAAAAGCAAGCCAGTTCTTACAATCATACCGTTTTTTAATTGAATCGGCCATACCTGAACGACTCAGCCTGTTTAATCGTGACTAATTAACCTAGGCGAGTCATCCAGGTTATGATGCACATCTTTTTTTTTTAAAAAAAAAAGCGCAAACAAAACAAAATTTGTTGGTCTCTAAAGCACTTGAAGTTGGATTAACAAAAGCGACAATAATAGTCGTCCACACTAAACAAATATTAATCATTGGTGAAAGTTTTCGATGCATGTGGTCTCCTAAGCACAATGACAAATCGTCGTTGGTGTGAATTGTGAAGCTAGTTCTGGTTGGATAGTATGGTGGAGTCATGGGTGTTTGGTGGGTGATTTTGACATGGTGTGTCCTACAATTCTTAATTGGGTTTGCTCTCTGCAGTTTGCGTGGTTTTGGGTGATAGGCTACTGATGTGGTGGGTATGGTTCAAGCTAGAGAGTGAGAGAAAGGAAGAGTAGAGGGAAAAGCGAGGTTTTGTTTTGGTTTTTTTTTTTTTTTTTCACATTTCAGGTTTGCACAGGTTCGTATGAGTAAAATTAATGTTCACTGTTTCCTTTTTAGGTTTCACTTGTACGTAAAAGAGTTTCATATATTGACAATTGAAATTTTATAATAGATTCAATATGTTGCTCACAGTTAGGGATGCAACCGGGTCGGGTTTTGAATGAGTCATATGAACTTAAACCCGAACTCACTATACTATAAGGTATACCAAATCCAACCTACAACCCTATGGGGTTTTCCTTCTATATCCAAACCCATCCTACAGGGTTTACTCTACAACCCACCACTTCGCTCGATTATCCACCTGACTATCAATCGATTACCTACTTGACTACCCGCCTAATTATCAATCGAACCCGCTTGCCTTTTTTTTTTTTTTTCAATAGATTCAATAGACTTAAGCTAATAAAATAATAGTATAATAATATAACAATTCACTTTCTCTTTGCTACCTGTTTTAAATTTCATCGTTTAGTATGTTTATATTTCGTAAAATATTTGCATTATAATTTTTTTTCTTACTAAGACTAACGGGTCAAGTGGGTATCCATCGAGTATCCAAATCCGACTGTAATATCCTATAGGATTTTTTTACCTATGTCCAAATCAGATCCTATTACCTTAGAGAGGATTGAACTCAATAAGGCTTTTATATGGTTGGACGGATCGAAAATCAATTAATAACCGACCCAATTGCATCCTATTCACTTTCTTCCAAAGAGAGGAAAATTAAAGGAAGTTTAATCCAAAAGTGACAGTGACATCCAACATTAATATCAATGCGGTCAGCGAATTTAATTTTTTTATTTATTTTTAATGTATATTTATTTTTCGTGAGATAAATTTGGGCAATAAGATATTTTTTTACGTGATTTGAAATTTATATTTTATAATTGGTATTTGGTGTAAGAATATTTTATTATATTAACTAAGCATATAAAGACTTATGCAGAAACTAATGGAATGAAATAATTGTAGATTTAATTGTATAATTTATATTTATTTGTTTTTATACAATTAAAATAATAATTTGTATATTTATTTTTCGTTTGATTCGATTTAACTTTTTAACGCCGATCCCTTGACATGTCCGCATCATATCCGGATCAATCCCGATCAATTCTAACAACAATGCTAGACATAGCTCGCCGTGGGAGAGTTCTTCTCCTCAACATATCCAAAGTAGCCTCATGGTCCGCATTCACAACTCCACTCCACCGCTTGTATTCTAATTCATAATAAAGTGGTTTTTACTATTTAGTCCAATTTCTGATATTGGCCACAAATTGCGTCATGGGTAAAGTGAAAATTTCTTCTTCTTTTTTTTTTTTTTTTATTCTTTCTTTTGGGCGGTAAAGTGAAAACTCCTTTAAGATTGAAACATTTGCAGGTACTGGACTGTAGTTATAACTCTCAAGTTCACATCTGGTTACAGGACATAAAAGACGATAACTCTCTATCTTCATTGATAGCCATATTCGGTCCGTTTGATTCGTTCATTTTTCATCAATTTGATATCTATTGGCCAAGAAACAGATGGGAAAAAAACAAGAGATGAAAATTTAATAATTATCTCTACATCACATAATTTGATACAAACAAAAAGGTAAAAATCAGGCAATATGAACACTGTAATCCTGTCCATCACAATTTTTCGAATGTTCCCTTATTTTTCTCTGTGGCCTCTTCTTCTTCTTCCTCTTCTCTCTCTCCCTCTTTTTTCAATAATTTTTATAGAATCACAAACCTTATCATATCTCTCTAAAACCTTAATATTTGCTTTGTCTTGATCCGATAGTTTGAATTAAATATCATGTACAACAAGTAATGCTTCCACTACTGCTACGGAAATTCGTGTTTGCCCCAAACTCAGCAAAAAGCGGTACAAGCAATCCGATGCAGTGTGGAAAGAGGAAACACAAGGAAATCTATGCAGAAATTCCTAAATTTTATTACAAGTTACTCCACAACACAATCTTACAACAGTTAGAAAGAACAGAATGACTAAATTTTCATTAATGGAGACTAAAACTTCATGACATTTCTAACCATAGATACACGAAGACTTACTCAACATAGATATCAGACTTAAAAGACATCCATATGGTAATATCATCAAACTACATAAACAAAACTCATATTTCAAAAGGTCTTAACCAATTCAACCCGAAACTTCAATGGACTTCACGTCTGGCTTCTTAACCTCTTCCTTAGGAATGGTCACGGTAAGAACGCCATTCTCCATGGAAGCCTTAATGCCATCCATCTTCACATTCTCCGGTAACGTAAACCTCCTCATGAACTTCCCACCGCTACGCTCCACCCGGTGCCAAGTATCGTTCTTGTCTTCCTTCTCCACGCTCCTCTCCCCGCTAATCTGAAGGACCCTGTCGTCTTCCACTTCCACCTTCACTTCCTCTTTCTTGATCCCGGGCAGATCAGCCTTGAGCACGTGCGCGTCCTGCGTCTCCTTCCAGTCCACACGTGCATTGGCAAAAGCGGCCGTCTCTCTGGGAGCCGAAAGAGAAGCAAAATCCTTGAAAGGATCCCAGACGTCAAGGGAGTAGGGATCGAAGACACTCCTACCGGAGTAACCGAAGAAGCTTGGAATCAACGACATCGTTTGTGTCTGATGAATGACAAAAATATACACGAACGAAAAGAAAAACTTCGAAGGATGCGCTTAGACGTATAGCTCGTTTGGATTGATGTTTGTTTCTCGAATTGAAAAACGTATGATAGGAGGGTATATATAGATTATGGGTTGGATAATTCTAGGATTATCTCGTAGGTTCTGCTTGTTTTTTTACTCTGTTCCTGGTTTTTGGTTTTAGGCAATTCTTGAAAAGTCCAGAATATTCTATAATGGTTTCGTTTTGCTTGCGCTTCGATCGTACTCAAACGTCACTATATGTGCCTTCTTGAAAGAGCGGATATCCCGACCCATCCACACGGTCACGGTGTATCAAATTCAAGCCATGACATAATCTTTATTTGAATATATAGACGATGAAAAATTTTTAGGTCTCTAGTTTTTTTTTTTTTTTTTTTTTTTTGACAGATCAGTATTGAATAATTCAAATTACGTTAAATCATAATCAAATTCTTAAAATATCTTTTATATTAATATTTTATAATCAAATTAATTTATTTATAGAATGATTAGTTGACGTTCTCTTACTTAAAACATAGAATCAATGATCAAACTCCTTTAACAATTGAACAATTCTTTTCTCATTACTTATTTATCATTTAACAAACAAACCAAAACCCCACATTGAGGTCCATGAGGGGCCAATTAATATGGCCCAATCATGGTTAAAGACCAAGGTCCAATAAAGGCCTTACTTCTAACTGTCCAGAATCAATATAATATTAACGGAAGAGTGGGCTTAAGAACCCGGCAGCTATTAGAAAAATAAATTTGGCATATTCATTTGTGAATGCCTTATATATACGAGGAATTTCCTCTTTTTTATAATTCATCTCGTAAGCATTTCTATTAACTTTCTTTTAATAAAATTATGGTATCACATGAGTTGGATTGACTTAACACTCCAAATAGCATTTGAAGCATTTAAGTGTCTCAAAGTAATATCTTTGGGAAAATTTCTTGACACACACCAGGCATAAATAATATGAGAAATCCTTAGCCAACCCATTATATTGCTCAACAAAAACTATAGTGTTAAGCTAACATATTGCAAATCTAGTCGAATCCAATGTTTCGGAGCTGGACCATCAAGCTGCTTCAATCAAAACCGACTATAAAAACATGCCAGTCCACTCATTTGACCCAGATTTGCATCAACCTAGATTGATCCGCTCAACCTGAGCGGTCAAGCTAAGTTGAACTGAGAAACCCGAATTGGTTGAACCAGACCCAAATAAACAAAATAAAAATCAAAATGAAAACTAGAAATTTAAATTTTTATTCATACTATATTATAAATTTATAAAATATAATCATTATCTCATGTGTATTTAATAATTAATTGATGAATTTGATCCAAATATAGATTTAATTAAGTGATATCATATATATTTGTTTTTTAATTAAATATAGATTTAATTGAGTGATATCATAATATTTGTTTTTTATAATTAAATCATCTCTTAATTTTTACTTTTTCGTGACCTTGATTTGACCCCCAGTTCGATCTTCGCTCCCTAACCCTTTAGCTTGTCCAATTCAAATCCTAATCCGGTTCAAACAACATTGGCTGAAATGATATAATAATAAATTTTAGCAAGACCTTAAACTTAAATTTAAAAGTTTGAGCTTAATTAGATCCTATAGGAGCTTAGATTTTTTTTTTTTTTGGGTAATTGGAAACTGATTGAAAATAACACTAATAATTTTGAGTCTAATTGAGCTCATTTAAATTTATTATATTTAAAAAATATTTATTTTCAGACTAAAATTACCAAATTTTTACTTGGATTGCACATAAGTTCAACTCAAATTGAACCCTATAATTTGCTGTGTGATCATAAAGATTTTTTTATTATTTAGACATAATTACAATTACCACTTTTCCATTACAAAATATTGGAACTTCTATGCTTCCATCAATATACCATCCAATCAATTATCCAATCATCAAAATAAATATAATAATTAATACATTAACTAATTTAATGATACTGTCACGCCCTGAGGGGATACTAAACGTGACATTGCCGTACACAATACTAAAGCCTAAGAATACTACCTCGTCATGCAGAGGCTTACATATTATGTATAAGCGTACATCACAACAAGGAACGCATCGAAGTAGCGCATTTACATTAATAATAAATAAGTAATAAGGTAAAGAGAATACTTATCATAAAATATAAACATGATAAATTATAATTCTTAGGTATATCCCTCTATTATCTTCAAATCAAAATAAATATACATCTTAGAATTTCCAAACCCTAACATAGCATTCATTACATATAAGGAACCTTACAAGATAACTTCATTTATGTTCCCAATTCCTTCATAAAAGTTTAACATCCTTCCATGACTTCCTTAATATCATGTTCTTCGATTTAAGCCACGGTATACCTTTTCAACAAAATCTATAGGGGTATAACTTACAACTAGCTTAGTGAGGTATTCATTTTCATTCACACCTGTTTCAAACAAGTTATTTAAATTTTCACACATATGTTATGCATACAATGCAACAATCACGTGATTACACAAATATATAGTTATCCGGAAACCATATATAGAACGGATTTACCCTCCGTATCGAAGGTTAGGGAATTAGTAATTAAGATCTGTGACCTTCTACTGCTAGTCCCCAAGCCCCACCTAAGCGTCGTTGACTCGGTTCCGATCCTAGAGTCGCATTCCCCGAACGATTTGGATTCCTAGGAAGGAACATGGCCCGTGACCCACTACGATAACAGCCAATCCAACTCTACGCAGGAGTAGTAGCCTTCCGAAAGAAATGTGACTCGATGGATGCCATGCGTGAGTGTTTTATTTTTCTTAAGCCAAACCTTATTAAGGTTTATTGGGGGGCGATCAATCAATTTAGTAAGTAATAAGTAATCATATAAGTAAGTAAACAAAACACTTAAACAGGCAATTTGAAGTTACGAATACTTAATTCTCATTTCACACATAAGCATAGAATCACATATATACATATCCCGAATTCCCCACACATATTTATTTTTATCTTTTCTTAGTATACTAATGCCACTACTTTAGAAGCACAAGCAAGATAACGAAATTAAGAGAAATAACTCACTCGTCCATTTCGCAATCTTCTTAGTCGTAGCAATCCTTAGGAAGGGTAATCTCGTATCCTTCGTCACCTAGACAAAAGAAATACCCGGAATGAGTATTTCGTAGAAATTCTACTTAAACTTCTAATTCTATTCCATTGTTCATCAAAATCGCATAAATGAAATTCCAATTTAAAATGCCATAACTTGCTCATTTTAACTCAGAATTTCGCATATAATATACCTTTTCTACCTATTTGAAAAGATCTATCCATTTCTAAGGCTATCTTTGTCATATAAGGTCGTTTAGGTTTCGAAACCGTAGGGTAAGATTTAAAATGAATATTTCTAGATTTTGCAAAACAATTTTCCAACTCAATTTCATTCAAAAATCTTTTGATAAAAATATAGATATATATGATTGATAAATCCCTTTAGTATATAAATAAGATTACTTTATATGCAAAAATTCTAATGGTAGTGTCTCAACAATTATTTCATAAAACAATCCATTTTGAAGTGTTAAAACTTAACTTGATAATTTTTCTTTTTAAGTATTTTGAATAAACTTTATATTTTCCTAGGTTATTATAAATGAGTATATTTTTTTATTTTATTTTCCTCATTTCTTTTTTCAAGTCAAGTAAATTTTTCCTTTAACTTTGGCTTTTATAATTTCTACTTCTAGTGATAAAAGATCAAAGTTACCAAAAGTCTATTAAGTTGCTAATAACCTATTTATAAATTTGCATTTAGAATGGTTTTAGAAAATGAGTCCTTTTTTTTATATTTCTTGTTTAAAATATAAGTTCTTGTTTTCTAAAACTTGGTCTTTTATTTCCTCTACAAATTTTATTTGAAAAGAATCCTCTTTATTGATAAAATTCTTTTTTTTATCTTATCATATTTGTATTCTTTGAAAATAAGTTCCTTCGTTAGAAACTTGAAAATCATTATTTTTTATGTGGGTTTATAACTTTATAGGTTGATTTTTATCTTAACTTTGAAAAATTAGTTTGCTTCTTGGTTTTGTTATGGAGTTGAAAAGAGCTTAATCTTAAGCTTTTTGTGAAAACTTTAAAACTAATAAATTATTTTACTAAAACTTAGGTTACCGTATTATAAAAAGAAAGTATTTATTTCTTATGTTTCCTTGGTAAAGCTATCTTTGTTATTTGAGAAAACTTGTATTACTCTATTTCTATGTTGTTGATAAAACTCCATTATTTAATGACAAGTCATATAATAAAAAATTTAGCTTTAAGTTCCTTTAATAAAGTAAAATTCTACTTTTAAATTTAGTTGAGACAATATCATTATGTAGATGCAAGTATTATGAGCATGTAAAATAATAAGAATTGAGAAAATACTAGAAACAAATAATAATAAGCAAGATAATAAAAATATCAAGTATTGGAACCTTAGTTCATCAAGGCATCTCGGTCAAGTATTGCGGCCTTAGCTTCATCAAGACATCCCGGACTAAGAATAGACTAGTCCCAAAAAGAATAAAGAAAATAAAGAAAAGGTTTTGACTTGATATGGACAAATCTAAACTAGAAAGACTAGTCTTAAAAGAGCATGAAATAAATAAATTGCAAAGCATGAAATTAAATAAATAAAAGTGAGCTTATATGCTCTAAAGATTATATATAAATACATAAATATATTTAGTTAGATAAGAAATTAGATAAAAACAATAATAAAATCACATATATATGAATATAATAACAACACAATAAAGTTGAATTTCATGTACAAGAACAAAACATGAACATATTGTTGCTTTTACTACTCATATGAGTTTCAAAACAACACCATAGTCATGTTAAGTTACATGACATGGGTAAATAAATAGGAATAGGAGTTTTACCTAAAGTATTTATGATGTAGGAAGAAGGTAGTGAATGTATGGTTATGTGGTTAGTGAGAAATGATAATTAGATTGTGTAGAGATAAATTTTGTGAGTATTTGGTGAAAGAGAGTTTTGGTAAAGGAAAATTTTAAGAGTGTTGTGTAAAGAATTTGAGAGAGTTTTGGTAGTAGAATGAGCTGTGTGAAAAAATGAAAAGGAATGGGGTATTTATAGAGTTTCGGAGTGAAAAATTAGATGTAATTAAATTAATTGAAAAAGAAAATAATTGAGAGTGAAGAGAGAAAGGGAGGTGGACAGTGACAATGGGAGGAGGGAGAAAGGATGATTAAAAATTAATTTTGGAAGAAAAATGTAAAGAAGTTTAGTAATATGTGGTAGAATTTTTATGGGAAAAGCAAATTGTAAGAAATAGGTATGTATATGTAAGAATAGGTAGTAAGAAAAAGTAGAGATAGAGAGAATAGTAATGAATAGTAGAAAAGTACTATGAATAGTAAACTAGATAAATAAAATACCAGTAGTAATAAAATACGCGTATAAATGCGATATCTGTAATTTTTAACTATCGAAAAATTCTAAAACTGATATTTTTGAAACCTTATATTTTTACGAGTCTATCGGTATTAATGGAATATTTTTTCATCCGTGTACTGGGGTACTGTTTTTAAAACTGATCTCGTTCGATCTGAAGATACTAGAATTTTGCGAATATGATATTTTTAAGCTTCCCTTATTATTACAATATTATCAATAATTATTTCCATTTCATTGCTTGGGTTTAAGAGCACGGGATCGCGGATCTTAAAAACTAGGGTTTGTTGTAAGCTTTGTTGATGTTTAAGGTTCTGGTTTGACTTCTGGTTTTTGTTGAGTTATTCGTAAATCATAAAATTTTGGGGTTTTATCCATATTATATTTTTGGCTCTACGTGTAAGGTTTATTTTATTTTTTATTTGTGATATTTAATAATTTTCAATTCTTGGAATCATTTAACCGAATCTAAGGATATGAGTCGACTCAGTTTGACTTTTGGTGAAAATTGAAACTTTTGATTCTAAATTTACCGAAGATTTAAGATTTTGGTATTTCGTTGTCGAGATTATTTAAATATATCATCTTGATTTGTGTTTTAGGAATTGGATAGGTGATTTGATTGGTACGGATGTCAAATTAACTGATAGTTGGATTTTTCTATTTTGTTTTGAGGGTTCTCTTTTTTCTAGATTAAGAATTCTCGTGTTGTCCTTATTTAGAATTTGGTTTTAACTTGGGTTCATTTTTGGGGTTTCGATTTTGGTGTTAGACTTCTAGAATTATTTTCTAAGAATTATGAAAATTTAAGAGGTTTACAGATACAATCATAAATTGGTATAAATCTGAATAGTTAAATAGTAAAAGGTAAAATAAAATTTTTATACTATGAGGTTGTGAGTATTGACAGCCTTTTAAAAAAGAAAATCATAAATAAATATATCTTAGATGAAAATTTATTGTCCCAAGCTTGGTTTCGAAGTACTTCCTTTATTTTAGGAACTTTTTTTAATTTTATTTGACAAATGTTAGATATTTATTCGCAAGGATATAACGAGGACAATATCTTTGAGACATCAAACTTCTTTTCCTTGGTAACCATCAATGGCTTGTTTGCTATGTAGGATTATCAGAATTTAATTGTGCATTTCGACTTCCATTCCTTTTCCTATGCTAGAAACATTACGGACGCCGGAATCCAATTCTTTGGCGGAATCACGATTCCTTTTCACCTTTCATTAAATTATTATTATTATTATTATTATTATTATATTATTATATATTATATTATTATATAAACATAGTATAATAGTAACAACAGTGATAACAATACAATACATATCTGGTGTATATTTATTATAATAAAAATATTATTATAATTTTAATGGGGAAATAAGTTTAATGAATATACTTAATATCCTAAACTAATGTTATGTTTTATGCATATGTATGCATCAATCTAATTATACAGTTTAGTGATTACTTATAATAAATATACATGATTTTCTCGCTTAACTGGGTTATCATCAATTTTTATTTACTTTTGTTTTTTATAGTTAATTTGAAGTGACAAAACGAGATATGCTTTGTTTGGAGTTTTGTCTTGAGGGATACAAACAAAAGACACGTCTTTGTTTGGTTGGTTCTTGACAATACGTTCATCTTTCATGATCAACACTTAGCTTCTGCTATATAAGAAATGACAAGTTTGCAGTTTACATACTAGATTTAATTTGTTTGAGAGAAACCGTGTCGTTTAAAAAGAGAGAGAGAGAGAGAGCTCGTTTTTGTGTGTGTGCCATGTGCGTATGTTTGTGCGTGTGAATTATCAGTACATGGAAATGACGTAACATCAGGTGTAGGGAAGGATTTTTGTTGTTTGATGCTTTGACGTTTCTATGTATCGTATATTGGTCTTAGTCTTGTCTCTCAATTGTCTTTCTCTTACGAACTTAGATTATCCTATGTCATCATTTATTTATTTGGTACTACTTGTATCGTATGCGTTTACCTCTTCGTTGCAAGCAGTCATATGAGAACACAATCGTCCATGGAAGCCTTACTCCCAACTATCATAATAAGAAACCAAGTCTTTAGCGGTTTTTTTTTTTATCCTTTAGTGGTGGTTTAAACCGCCACTACATAGTTCAACAAACCACCTTACTGGGGTCACAAATGGCACCGTCTCTACAATGTAAAGACAGTTTCACCCTCTGTCGGGGTAGAATAACATTTCCTAGAGGCGGTTTTGAGGAATTCTACCGGAAGTTGAAACCGCCATTACATGATTAAGAAAATTTACGTACAATTTATTTAGTGGCAGTTTAGACCGATGCAATGTTTTGCACGAAAATTTGGAGTAATTTTATTGGTGGTCTAAACCATCGGTACATGGAGGAGAATTTCTAAGATGTTTATGTTAGTAGTAGTTTGGACCACCACAATGTTTTGTGCAAAAATTTTGAGTGATTTTTGTTGACAGTCTAATCCTTCGATGCATGAGGAAAAATTTCTGAAATGTTTATGTTAGTGGTAGTTTGCACCACCACAAAAATTTAGTGTATGATTTATGATGAATATGGATCTGGATGAACCAAAATTTTAATAAATAATATTCACTAAATGTAAAAGCAAATTCAACCGCCACAATTAATTGATCCTTAAATTATGACACTTAATATAACGCAAATGGAATTCCTTCAATATCAAATTTTAAACACCTAATGGGTTCATATCTTCAATTAAGAACCAAACAAACTTATGTTTGGCATTCACAAATACAAAAGTCTAAATTTAGTTGTCAAGTAAAAGATCTACACTTAAGTCCATACAAAAATAAATGATAACACCCAATTAATGAGTTTTGTGAACTGCAATGTTAATAAACTTAGAGTACTAGGAATTCCATGGCTCCCAAGAAAGAACGCTTGAAGTTCTCCATTGCTAGCAAAATAGTAAAGATACTTAATAAGTAGAAAGTGTGAGACTGATAAAGCATCTCAAATATAAGTAGAAGGTCGATGGCTTGAATGTGAAGAACGATTCAAAGAAGGAGATGCAACATTTACATGGCCACTTCCATCAGTTTCCTGTAAATAAGAAGTAAATTAGTTAATTTTATTAAAAAATGAGAAAAAAAGTTAAATAAGGGAAAAGTAAACGTACTTATACCTGATCGATTGTATTTAACATGTCTCCTACTTTAGGAAATCTATCAGCCGACAAACCAAAAAGGATATCATACTTTCGTCCCATTACCGATAAATTTTGTTTCAACTCATCTATTTCCTTTGCATTGGCATTATTTGTGGTCCTTCAACATTAATATCAAATCCTCTTAAGCCAAAATATCTTGAAGGGGTAGGTCCTAAACTTAGTCCTCTCACTCTACGATTGTGCTCAAGACCGATCACCTCTTTAAATATTTCTTGATTCAATTCGCTTGAGGTACTATTTCTGCCTCCACTAAGTTCTTTTTGCAAAGCTTCAGCTCTTGCCTACAATATATAAGAGCATCGATACAGTAAAATTAAAATAAATTCCTAGAATCTTCTTGAAAAATGAATTGATCTGCTTAACTGATTGATAAAGCATAAAAAAATAGAAAAAGGAACAATGGATGACATAAAGTTGTGAGTTTACCATCTTTTCCCTTGCATTTCATAAACATAACTATCGTCTTTCCTTTTATACGTCATGTCATACATAGTAAGTCTGCCAAGTACTTTCCCAGTTTCGATTTGCTATAATTAAAACTTTGTCATGTTATGAAACATTTGATACAAAAATAAAATCCATTCCATAAATAAACGTATGAATAAAATTATCATCATTTCCTTCCTTCATCTTGCATGGCTTTTTCTTCCACAAGTAGGAGCATTGTTTTGTCTGTTAGCACTAGCAGTGTTAATATCACTTGTTGCTTATATAACAAAAAGAAACTCATAGACAAATTAAAAAATGGTATTCAATAGATCTATTTATTATATATATAACTTACTTGCAATTTTGGCTTTAAACATTCATTCAATAGTGCACACCATTGATTTGATATGACATCATTAGGGATTTTCTCCATCATTTCCTCTGTTGTTTTATCTGGATCAAAGTAAGCTCCTTTCAATGCACTTTTATAATCTCTCCATCTTTTATATAATGTTTTCAAGATCCAATCCTTTGTTTTAAGAGGATACATAAACCTATACTGCTCACAACATTGAAGGAAAAAAATTATTAATAAGAATTACCTACTTAATATAACTATACAAAGTAAAATGAATCTAATACCTCAACTGCATTCAGCATTTTTGTTTTAAATGGGCTAAATTCTAGTTTATCCCATCTAACAATGCTCAAAGGTGCATATGATCCATTTGTAGCAAGTTTCCCCAAAAAAGAACTAAGTGTAGCACCTTCTCGAGTATAGGAGATTCCATGATCACGAACTTCAACATAATTCTTTCATTAACATCCATATTCCAAACAGGCCATTGTGGTTCTACCCCTCTTTTATATCGCCATCCATTTTTATCTACATGATAAAGAAATGAAAAAAAAAAAAAAGTTCATTGCATACATATGCTTCTCTAAACATGACAAATAGCCCAAATGAAAAACAAATGAAAGACATACCAATGTACTCAAAAGACTCCTTATCAAGTTTAGTTTCTACTTGAGTTTCACTTTGAGTTTGTACTTTTGTTTCAGGTTGCAAAGAAGGAATTGGGTGTTGATCTCCATCTCCACATTGAGTTAGACCATGTAAGTTCTCTTCATTTGGTTATTCAAACCGTTGCTCTAATCTAGAAGTTTCTCTAACTCCTTTTAAAGTATGCTTACCTTTGGCCATGATTAAACATGTACACAAGAAATTCAAAAGTTAGAGACATTATTTAGTTTAAAATGGAACTCAAATTGTCTTTAAAAGAGAGAAATTTACTTGGATATTTATATATAATTATATTACTAAAATCAACCAAACTAAATCAAGATATATCACTTGCCTATTTATATTCAAATATATATCAACATAACCAATTTAATTGCAATAAGCTTATAAGTGTAAGTGTGACAATCATCAAGCGAATTCACATATATTACAACCAACCAAAGTTTCTAAAATAAAAGGCAAATTTATACTCTTTTCTATACAATCTCATCTTCATCTACATCAATCCGAACCCAATTTAACTGATCATCATTGAAACTTTGATCATTTAAAGTTGTTAAATGCTCAACCTCATCTACATTGCCATCCTCTCCTCCCATATCAAATGCATCTTTAGGTCTAAACCTCACCACTACTGATAAATTTCATAGTTAGGATCTTGTACATAAAAAACTTGCTTAACATGTGAAGAGAAAACAAATGGATCATCATTTAGTTTTTCTCTCGTATGTATAAGGTGAAAAAGTTCACAATAGTAAATCCAAATTCATCTCGTTTAACACCAATGTTATGATGGACATTAACCCAAGCACACTTAAATAGGACAATTTTTAAACAACATGAGTAATTTAACTAAATGATATCCATCAATTTGCCATAATAGTTGATGCCACCCATCTCCGAAGTATTAACAGCACCATTATTCTGAGTTAGAATGTTCTCCTTGTGAGCTTTGGTATGGAATCTAATTCCCTTTCTTATAAACCCAAAAAATCTCTTTACTACTTTATTAGGTCCAGTAGCAGAGATCACAATCTCTCTTAATACGTTGTCATCACCCATTTTCATAACCTTAAACAATATAATCTTTGTTAGAATAAAATAATAATATAGATAAAGAATATCTACATTTATGTGAAAATATTACAATGTAATGAGCTTACACTTTGTTGAAACCAATCTCCAAACTTTACATTTAGTAACTTTACTTTCTCATTCTCATTTAGATGACCATTTCCACGATTTTTCTGCTTTTCAATATTAATAAATTGACCGACTGAAATAATACAATCAAAATGAATAGAAAATATATATACGTAAGTATTTGCAATATATATGTATATGCGTAAGAATACTTACTAACAAAATGATTCAACTTGGTCACAATGGTAAAGCACATAACGATGTGCATGACTTAATACTTTGTTATCTAACACAATATTTTTGCCTTACCCATTGGAACACCGTCGCTTGAGAACATGTACGGTGAATGACCCATGTTTAGTGGTGGGTCGAGGTTCCTTAATGGCCGATTATACCTTGTTTCAACATTCTCTAAGGACCTTGAACAAAAGGTTAAGCATTCTTCCGCAATATATCATTCAACAATTAATCCTTTTGGTTGAGCCTTATTACAAACATAAGATTTCAAATGAACAAAGTACTTAAAATTTTGTATTAAGTATTGTGCACTCAAGCCTAAGATTCAAATTATTAAAATAGAAACAGCGATGATGTCATATCTCTCAAATGGATGCATCCATCTGTAATGTACTGGCCAACCTATCTTTGCCTCCTCAACTAGATGGACTACTAAATGCACCATAATGGTAAAAAATGAGGGAAGAAATTACCTTTCCATTTGACAAAGATTCATAACAATGTGGTTTTGTAGTTTATCAAGCTCATTAAGATCTAACACCTTAGAACATAATGCTTTGAAAAATGTAACCATTTCAATGACCACAGTGGTGACTTGCTTAGATGGATTACATGCTCTTAATGCAACTAGGAGAAGGTTTCCACAATAATATGAGAATCATGACTTCTAAGCCCCACAATTTTGCGCTTTTTGACATTAACACACCTTGATATGTTTAATTCATATCCATTTGGCATTTTCACATCTTTGAGAATTTGACAAAAATTTTCTTTCTCCTTTATAGTCATGGTAAAGCATGCAAGTGGTAGTTGTCTTCTACCATTGGTAAGCACTTGAGGGTGTAGACCATGTGTAATGCTAAGGTCCACTAAGTCAAGACCAGCTTTCAAATTATCTTTTGACTTTGTGTCAAGATTCAATAAAGTTCCAATCAAATTGTTGCACACATTTTTTTCTATATGCATCACATCAAGGTTGTGACGTAGCAAATTATGCCCCCAATAGGGCAACTTAAAGAAAATGCTTCTTTTCTTCCACCAATTCTCAGGATCACTTGATTTCTCACCCACATTAGTTGAAATAATAAGGTTGGAGTCAATATTGGACCTCTTTCTTTTAACATTTCTCACTTTAGATTTTATTGGTTTACCTAATGTTAATTGAATACCATGAAGTTGCCTCAACACTTCACTTCCACTTGCTCTTTTGGGTGATGTTCTCAATTCCTCTTTCCCATGAAAACAAATTTTTGGGTAGTGAAATTGATGATTTTTAGGTGATCATCATCGATGATTCATGTAGCAATGCTTGCCCCTTTGCATAACCATTTCCCATCTATAGACTTAGCACATATAGGACAAGCAAATTTCCCCATGGTATTCTAACCAGATAAATTTCCATAAGCAAGAAAGTCATTTATCGTGCACATCAATGCAACACATAGATTAAAAGTTTGCTAAGTTGAAGCATCATAGGTCCCAACACCTTTCCATAAATGTAATAATTCTTCAATTAAAGGTTCTAGATAAGTATCTATGCCATTGCCAGGACTTTCCTATGTGGAATTATCATTGATAAATAAGGGAGATTTGCTTCATGCAAATCGAAGGTGGTAAATTATAAATGAACAACACAACTGGCTAAGTATTGTATCTTGTATTCATTATCCTGAATGGGTTAAATCCATCACTACAAAGAGCAAGTCTTACATTGCGAGAATTCGACAAAAGATTTGGATAGCAAACATCAAAGTCTTCCCATGCTTCTCTATTGGCAGGATGTCTCAAAAATCCATCCTTTTTGCGTTCCTTCTCATGCCATCGCATATCACTTGAGGTTTTTGTTGAAATATAAATCCCTTGCAATCTTAAAATTAGAGGAAAATATCGTAACAACTTTACTAGCCTTTTCTTTTTACTAGTAGAACAACAGGTTGAACCATTCTCACAGTTAAAATCTTCTCTCTTTTGTGAAATCCAACGTGGTGAACTGCATACAATACAAGCATCTAAATTTGCTCTATCTCCTCAAAACAACATGCAATCATTTTGACAAGCATGTAGTTTTCCATAGCCCAAACCTAAATCATTAATAACTTTTTTAGACTTCATAATGGAATCTTGGTAATGTAGCTCCTTGTGAGAGCATATCACCTAAACATTCAAGCAACATACTAAATGATTTTGTTGACCATCCATTCAAACATTTTAAATAGTACAGACATAAGATGCAACATAATTTTGAGGATGTAGGGCATCCAGGATATAGTTCATCCTTAAATTCCTTAAGCAACTCATGAAACCTATTTATTCCATGATTAGGTCCTTCTATATCATACTTTATATCAAGCCCTTGATGTAAATCATTACCCACAATAAAATGGTTCATCCATTTCTAATTTTATCACTCCTTGCATGTTGACCAATTGCCCCTTCATTTTCTTAATTATGTATGCCAAATGCACCATTCATTAATGTTACAATATCATCTTCTCTCCATTGATTCATATGTATAGAATTACATTGCTCACTAGGTATAATTCTTTGTGCATGTGTCACGCCTTAAAGGGTATTCTAAACATGGCAGTCTACCGTGCATAATATTAAAACTTGAGAATAACTATCTTAATCACTCGAAGCTTTTATATCGGTATAAGACATACATTCACAATAAAGAGATGCCGGTGGAGTTATACATTTTAAGGTAGTAACGATAGAGAATGTAAGAAACAACTATTGTAATTGCATAAAATAAGAGGTCTTACAACTTAAGAGGCATTCCCCGGTAACATATAATTTGTCTTCTAAAAAAAAAAAAAGAGGCTTCCTAACACATAAGAGATTTTCTAGGAAATCTATCATTAAAATCCAAGAAATAAATTTCCTCCAAAATCTCTCAAAGTCTCAGCATGCCTACTTCCTCCAACGGGTCTCTAGGATTGACCCGAAAGTAACTCTGCATAAAAAATCTATTTGGGGGTAAGCGACAACATGTTTAACGAGATGTCTTTATAGTACTGTATTCATAACAAACAAGTTGATTATTCAATCATATGCAATGCATTAGCAATATGCTTACAAACACATGCATAAAATCTATCAGAAATTGTACGTATAAGGGATTTACGTCCTCTATAATGAGGGTTAGGGAATACTTTCAAATATTAGGGTCCTTTTGACCATCATCACACTCTACTGGGTCCTGACTGACCACCACTACATAGTCCTCAGGTTCCTTACCCAAAGCGATCAATCTGGCGTAGCTCATTCATGAAGTTGTATTCCCCGAACGCAGTAGTTCCTCATGTTGGAACTAGGCACCTCACCTTTCCAATCCCTCACATAGGAGAAGTAGTGAAAATAAAGCTCAACCGGCTTTATGCCATGTAAGATCAATTTATAATTAAATTCCCAAATAGAGTTAAATTTCCAGTTAAAGGCAACCAACACAAGTTTCGCATACATACAATAATATAATATTAAAACAACATATTAACCAAATAGAAATGTTTTTTATATACTTAAGATTTCTTAATCAAGCATGAAATTCACTGTATATTCCCACCATACTCCAACAAGCAATTCCATCTTATCTTTTGCCTAAATTCTATGGCACTAAATTACAAGCAAAATCAAGAATATGAAAAAACATAAGGAAACTCACTCGGCCATAATGCAATATTCTAATCGAAATAATCATTGGGAAATGACGCGATGTAATCTCATTACTTAATCAAAAGAAATACCCAAAATGAATATTCTATAAAGGTTATTATTTAATTTCTAACTCTATAAATATAAATTCGTGTCATTTTTTGGTTATGGGAAATTTCCAACTTAAAATGGTCATTTGCTCAGTTTAACTTGAAATTTCATGTATTTAGTCAATCTTTACTTACATCGGATCATCTATCTATTTCTAAAGTTATTTTTTATATATTTAAGGTCGTTTAGGGGTTGGACTAGCACTTACAGATTGGTTCCACATGTTCCTATTTTGGTTTTTGTGACATTTTGCCTTTTTTTTAATCTTACAAACTCTTTAATTTAATATATATCAACTCTATACTTAAAAGATAACTTATAATAATGTTAATAGTTTAAATACATGTATGATCTTAATGATATTGTCCAAGTAAAATTGTAAGTAAAACATCTTTATGGAAAAACAAAAAATTCTAAGTTTATGAAAACATTAGCTTGGATATCAATGAAAATGCATTTTTCATAAATCTTTGTAAATATATGATTTTAAGAAAAGGGATTTTTAATTCATGAACCTTCCAATATTATGCTTATAACTAGTTATTTATAAAAATTTAAGAGGATGATCTTATTTTAAATTTTTCCTCTTTGAAACAAGATTTTCTTCACATTTTACTATCATATTTGAAACCAATATGTTGCATAACAAAGAATTATCAAAAGTAAAAAATGGTTCAAAACTTATTTTTGGCATGCAACATCGTTTGAAAAATTCATGTACATAAACATAAAAACAATATTTCAGAGTCAACAGTTACGGAAACAATCAAAATGATAAAGAATATAGAAATAAGAAATGTAATGCATGGAAGTCTTAGCTTGTGATCAAGGCTCCCCGGACTTAGAAATGGACAAGTGCCCTTAAATAACAAAAATTAATTAAGAGAAAAATAGAATGAGAATGGAAGTCTTAGAATTAGAATAAGACTTCTCGGGACTTGAATTACTCCAATCACCATAGAAATAAAGCAAAAATATAACAAATAACAGCATAATAAACATAATGGAAGCCTTAGAATTATTGGACAAGGCACTATCGGGACTTAGATTATGGACAAGTCCCCTTTTGTTTGGACTTGATTAAGGATAAGTTTGAGACATAGATTAAGGATAAGTCTCAAAATATATATTAAGAGCATGAAATAAATAAAAACATGAAATCAATGTTAGATTAGTGAGCTTATATGCTTAAATAGATATACATATGTACATAGCTATATTTATACATATAAATGGTTAGATTAGATAACAAGAATCTAACAACATAAACTAAATAATCATTGATCATAATGTAAACAGATATGAGTTTCATTTTTGCATCATCATTCCTTAGCTTTTATGCTTCATAAGGAGATTTT